>JAWWTY010000077.1:100892926-100976452 GCA_035222235.1 Margarornis squamiger | reverse complement strand
GAAAAGGCCCTGAAGGAGTTTTGCTGGACACCAGGCGTTTATCCAGGGTCAAACCACGACAATTTGGTACTCCTTTTATGGATGAAAACCTTATTCAAGAATGAGAAATGTTCCATTGAAATCACTTATCAAATAATAAACCATTAGTGTGTTTTCTTTCTGGAAGGGATGATGCCAAGTAAATTACTTTCATTATAGGTCAAATAACACCACTACTAAGAGCCTTGGACAGTTTTTAAATGCTTCGATGGATCTATATCAATGCACTTTCTACTGCTGAGGACTTCTGAAATCCAAGATCATCAAAATTCAGTTCAGCTCAACTTACCCATTCAGTTCCAGTTCAGGCCTCTTCTTCACACAAGAACTTCAATGAAGAGTCAGAGGACACAGGAACAAAGGGAAGGGTTTTGTTTGTTTGTTTATAATTCTCCTTTGTGAGATCCCCCAGGAGAAGGAAAGAGAATAGTTTACAGTCTGGTAAGATCAGAACAGCAAAAGTATTTGCAGTATGGCACAAAATAAAGCATTGCCTACTGCACTTCCAGCCAGCACCATCCTGTGAGACTCACAGATCAGCTCCAGATCCTGCCGGAGACTCACTCCGGGAGCTAAAATTTCCCTCACCTCTGGAGACTTTTCTTCCCTGGAGAGCCTTAAGAGACTGATGCAAACCACATTTGACCCTCTACAGAATATCTAGCTATTTTTCTAATTTTTTTCTCTATGGATGGGCACTTTTTAAATACTACTTTAAAATTGAAGTTGGTTTTCATTCCCTCTGACAATGTTCATATCCCAGTAAGCTTGTATTTATTTTACAAGTCTATTTTCTTTAATCATGTCATGGGACAGACCACTAATTCTCTCCTTCTGCACGGCTGCAATGAGACCACACACACTCTGCTCTGAGCACTAGCAGACTGGAAATAGATGAAAAGACAGAATAAGAACAAAATAGCATTAGAAACCCAATTCTGTTTCCAGCTGCATTGTTCTAATATGGTTCCTCACTGAACATGCAAACTTCATGTTCTTTGGTCTCTGTGGCCTGGCTATCAATCTTCCCCCCCCCCACCCCATTTATCATTTCAAAACTAATGGCAAAGCTGCATCCCAAAAACTATCAATTAGCCCTTGGAGGTAGTCCAAAACAACCAATAGCCCATACTGTATTTTTTGGTTGAGACACCAAGACCAGAAAAGGAGGTATTGAACTGATCTGCCTGAGTAAAGAAAAGGCTTCTTTGGAACACCTAATGACAGAATTTTTGAAGTGAAGTACATAAGTATTATGGAGGGATGACACTGATAGGAGATAAAGTCTCTATGTTAATGTGCTCATTGATTAGTTATTTCCAAAAGCAGAGCTTGAATATTGTATGAAGTTTTGGGCACCACAATATAAGAAAGCTATTAAGCTACTGGAGAGTGTCCAAAGGAAGGCAACAAAGATGGTGAAGGGCCTTGAGGGGAAGCTGTATGAGGAGTGGCTGAGGTCACTTGGTCTGTTCAGCTTGGAGAAGAGGAGACTGGGGGGAGACCTCATTGCAGTTACAACTTCCTTGTGAGGAGGAGAGGAGGGGCTGGCACTGATCTCTGACAGAACCTGAGGGAATGGCCTGAAGTTGTGTCAGGGGAGGTTTAGGTTGGATATTAGAAAGAGGTTCTTCTCCCAGAGGGTGGGTGGTCACTGGAACAGGTTCCCCCGGAAAGTGGTCACAGCACCAAGGCTGGCAGAGTTCAAGAAGAGTTTGGACAATACTCTCAGCCACATCATGTCACTCATAGGAATGACCCTGTCCAGGGACAGGAGCTGGACTTGGTGATCCATGTGGGTCCCTTCCAACTTTGCATATTCTGTGATTCTGTAACTAGGAACTATTTTGAGTGCACAGTGAACAGTCATCCAAACTGTGCTTTCCGTATTTCAAGCAAATGGTCAAGTTGGAAAAGTTTGGCACAACTACACTGACTGTAGTGGCCTCCATTTTAAAGAGAACTGTAATATGAATCTCACCAAGAGATTACTCTGAGCAGACAGTTGTGATTCCTGATTTGAAACTACACATCATTCCATTTGATTTTGACACTAGTGATATTGTCTAAATGAGAAACAACAGACTGCGGTAAGTATTGCTGTGTTGACATAAAAAGCTGTCTTCTATCTTCCCGTCGAAGATGACATCATCAGGAAGACATTTTTTGTAACATGGGTCTCACCTGAACTTCTGGAAAGAAAGCTAACCAAAGACCTGATTGTTCAGTTTACATAATTTGCGTAGTTCCTGGGGCAGAAGTTTATACATCTACTCATTCAAAGGAAATGGGAGAATCAGCCTAAAGTGTCATCTATTGCTGCCATCTCTGCAGCATGTCCAGTGCCATTCACATTACATGTGTTTCACCATCAGGAATTCATATACAACCTTTCTCTTGAGGCCTGTAGCCCTAGCTCATACTCTTACTTAAATCCATGATTTTAAGAGATATATTTTATGAAATATTATGTTATTTTATGGACATTACAATCACTCACACAAGCAACAGCTTGGAATGCAAGCTCCCTGTGGTGGCCACTGCTGGGACCATAGGGATGGATGCACTTATTGCAGATTATACAAGTTGCAGTTCTTAATTTGGACACCTTCCTCTGCAAAGTTATATGTCTGTGCCCTTCCTAAAATGGCCTTGGCTGCTCCTTCTAGGTCTGTCTGCCTCTCCTATTGACCAATGTTATATTTGACATCAGCGGTGCCTGGAGCTGAGGTCAGCTAGTGTCATGGACAGAATCGTTCACCCACTGGCCACAGCCATGTTCAGGAGATGTTTGGAAACTCAATCTGCCCCAGCTACAAGACTTGTTTTGGCACAGGAACTACCACACATGGGCACCTTTTGGGCATGGCAGCAGACAGAAAGCCCAGCATTGTGTACTAGCGACCACAGAGTTTTTAGGGGAATCCAGCTATTAAGTAGCTCAGAGCCATACTGTGACACTTTTACATTACCCCATCTCATACCTAATCTTTCATTTTTTTCATGAATAGAGTGTATGTTTCATGATAATTATTTTTGTCCACATTTGAAGCGCACACAATCCAGGTAATTTACAGGCTTGTTACTAGAGGCCTGTCAGTCTGTCAGCCTGACCTCTGTGCTGTGGAAAGTCATGGAGGAGACCGTGCTGAGTGCCATGACACATGCAGGACAAACAGAGGATCAGGCCCAGCCAGCATAGGTTTGTGAAAAGCAGGTCCTGCTTGGCCAACCTGATCTCCATATGTGAAAAGATGACCTGTGTAGTAGATGATGGGGAGGCTGTGGATATTGTCTTCCTAGAATATTGTAAAGGCCTTGACACCATTTCCTGCAACATTCTCCTGGAGAAACTGGCTTCCTATGGTGTGGATGGGTGCTCTCATCTTCATCAGCTTCACTGCCCTTCTAAGACGATCAAGTGCTGGGTCCTGCACTTGGGTCAAAACAACTGCATGAAGTGCTATAAGCCTGGGGCAGACTGGCTGGAAAACTGCTTGGTGGAAAAGAACCTGGGGGTGCTGGTTGGCAGTGGCTGAACATGAGCCAGCAGTGTTCCCAGTGGCCAAGAAGGCCAATGGCACCCTGGCCTGTATCAGAAATAGTGTGGCCAGCAGGATTACGGAAGGGATCATCCCTCTGTACTCAGCACTGGTGAGGTTGCAGCTTGAGTCCTGTGTTCAGTTTTGGGTCCCTCATTGCAAGAAAGATATTGAGCTGCTGGAGTGTGTCCAGAGAAGGACAATGAAATTGGTGAAGGGCCTGGATCACAAGTCCTGTGAGAATTGGCTGAGGAAGCTGGGACTGTTTAGCCTGGAGAAAAGAAGGCTCAGGGAGGACCTTATTGCTTTCTACAACTACCTGAAAAAAGGTTGTAGTGAGTGAGGGGTCATCCACTTCTCTCAAATAACAATCAATAAGAAAAGGTTTAGACTGGATATTAGGAAAAATTTTTTCACAGAAAGGGTTGTCAAGTATTGGAACAGGCTGCCCAGGGAAGTGGTGGAATCACCAGACCTGGAGGTATTTAAAAGACGTATATATGTGGCACCTGGAGACATGGTTTAGTGGTGGAACTCAATGGTCCTTAAGGTTTTTTCCAATCTTAATGATTCTATGATTCAGTTATCACAAGTAAGTCTGAAAGTTCAATTTTTATTTCAAACAATCAATTGATTCAAGTGTCTCAAACACAGCTTCTTAACTTCATGTGAAAAAAAGTTTTGGGTGAATCGTGAATGAAATCAAGAGTTTATTTGCAACTTTGAATGAAATCAAGAGTTTATTTGCAACTTTTTAACAGTCATTTGTTCAAGGTACAATAGGGCCTCTGGCACAGCATATGCAGGAATCAGTGAAAAGTGCTTGTACTGAGGAACCAACAGCAACAATTTTTCTGAAAATATTTGCCCTTATGTGTTGCATTATCTTTCTAACCAACATCTTTGTTACCAGCTCCTCAACAAACTGGAATGAAGATGTCTGAAATGCATTCAAATCCAGGCAAATGTAATCATGAACATCTTACTGTGTCAAACCAAATATGAAAATTAATATTAAAATTAGTATTATATTGAATAAAATTAGTATTGTTGCCTGCAAAGTATTCCTTGTGCTCTTCATTCCAATGCCAAATTTTATTTATCTTCTCCCAAACTTTTTAAGATGTGTCCCAGGCTGGCAGACTGACAATGCCAAATTACTTTGTAACCTAGGAATTATGGGGAGGAATGCTGAGGTTTTGGTCACTGGGCAGAAGACAGGTGGTACATCTGGCACACAATGAAAAATATGGGAAGTGGTTTGGGAATGTAATAAGAGTATGTTAGCTGAATGTTTCTGTTAGAGTATTCAGTAGCAAAATATTTAATGATGCTGACATTTAAATTGTGATAATTAGATTTCCTAGTTAGCACCACATTGAGAATAATGGGAACAGTTTATATATTGCTAGAGCTATTATTTCAGACTGTCTACCAACTTGGATTGGCAAGAATGACCTGGTTCATATTCTATTTATATGTGAGTTTTGTTCTGGCATTAATGAAAGCTTAGCTTTTGGATCACAGTCCTCTTCTATTATGCGGCTCTATGAGGATGGAAATCACGAAAGGCTTGCTTTTAGCCAAGCTAAGAGCTTCTCTAGTGAGACAGCCCCACAATGGATTACATCTGCAAACACTGGTCTGCAAATATGGCCATGACACCTCCCTTTCAAGGTAGTTTATCTAGATGTCTCAGAAGCTACACTGGACAGTTGAATAGAAAACATTTTCTTTGCAAAAAGATTTTAGGAGGATCAGAGTAAATTCTTGCCATTATTCCCTGTCCAAGACATTTGTCCCCTTGCTGTCAGAGGTTTGCTACACTAGGCAGGATGGAGATCTGCACCTGTGGTGGCACAGACTGACAGTCTCCACCTGATGGCCAGTTTTGCTGCCGTGTACAGTAACTGCAGGAAAGCAATCCATGTGAAAAAACTACCTTCTGCCAGCTGACTTTTTTCCCCCACAGTGTTATTGCAAGAGAACAGTTTTGGTGGATGGGATGAGGAAAAATCTACTGTCTCATCCATTTTAAGAGATATTAAAATCATTCATTTCTTTTTCTCCTACAGGCAGGGAATTGGCCTCACCATTAACTGTACTTTTGGCCCACATGACAAAAGATTTATTTTAGTTTAGATGTCCTTGTCACAGCTTTGCAGAAGGCAGCTTTTCTGAAATGCTGTTGGCAGCCAGTTTACTCCACAGCCAAGTGTGGTTGTGTTCAAGTCCAAGCCCTGGAAGTAGAGAGCTGATCACCCTAGTGTGGGGGCTCCTGCCAGCTGAGTGGGCAGAAGCCTCTGCCTGGATTGAAGATAGGAAGGAGCCTAAAGTAGGTGCATCTGAAGGGGTGTCAAGGCTCAGGGAGGACCCATCCATTGAAAAAGAGGGCTAGAGTACAACTGGAGAGGCAGAATAAGTGCATATGGGACAAATGGTGGGACACAGAGATGTGTGATAGAGATGGATAGAGATAAAAGACCAAATAATATGGATAAGAGCAAACTGAAGTGAAAAGAGAGATCATGGAGACAGACTGTCTGTAGCCACTGGGGTATTCTGCCCTCCAAGAAGCCAGGCTGATCCCAGGGGCTTCTCCACACTTTTGCTGTCAGTCGATATCTAAGAAATCCAATAACAATGTGTGAATCTCACCTTCCCTCATTTCCAAATGGTTGGCTTGCAGTTTAGCACAACCCCCCACTGTTCCAGTAGCAAAAGTCATCAGGAAGCCAAGATTTATGCTGCACTTGTGGGATGTACAATACTGCTGCTAAGGTTCAAATGATGCATGCCTGGTTTTTGAAGAAATCATTAAGCACTGCAATACTATTCTAAATGAGTCTTCTTATTAAGGGGGAAAAAAATAGGCTGCAGAGCAAAGCACTCAGAATTTTAGAAAAGCATCCAAAATTAACAGAGACTGAGTACAGTCTCCATGTTTGTGCTCACTGTGAGACAGTGTTTAATTAAGTGATCACATAATATTTCATCCACATGACCTTTGCCTGATCCCACACACAGGGCAAATTACTTCAATTTTTTTGCTGCTCTAGTAAAGCACATTTCTGTAGCAGGCATTTTATTTTTCTCTACTGTAATTAAATGTATGTATTGAGCTGTAGTAGGTTAACAGGAACTACCTGAGGAGAAGCAGAAGGGAAGAATAACTTGATGAGTAACTAGTCACTCATAAAATTCTTAAAGTGACAATTCCTACAGGGATTTCAGAATTTGTTAACTACCTCATCTTCACTGTGTTTTTTTTAAGTGAACAAGTCAGGGATTATTTATTTATGTGGTATATATGTATAGTAAGGGGTGAAATTACATAGCAACCTTCCCCTTGAAGGAAGCACTAAGATGGTCTTTTGATCTGTATTACTGTCTATTTTCATGAACCTTTCAGGACCTGAAGACTACATAACTTTAGACCTGCTGTCAGATCTGACCAGTGACATGTCTGTGAGCCCACACTCACACTCATTCACAGTTACTCAGTCACCTGAGTGTGAGCACCCAAGCCCTGTTTCTCTGGTCCAAACAGATTCACTCCACATATGGCATCTTGCAGAAGGTTTTTTTCCAGTGTCTATAGCATTGGATTTGCTCAGAAAGGTCTGAGTCTCACATTTGTGAAACCTTATCCAGGGTTCCTGGGCAGGGAATGACTGGCCACATGGAGAGCACTGGTGCTACCAAGCCAAGTTTCTAAGGGAGGGAGGGCCCAAAATGCACCTGTGAATCCCTGCTGGGTGGGGATAACCAGCTGCACAGCCTTTAAAACCAAAGGCACTGTTTCATCAGAAAGGATACCTCTGACCATACACATTCCCTGGAGCTTAAGTATCTGTAAACAGTCAATTTACTCATAGTATGGAAGCTTATCATCAGGCAGCTAATTCAGCTTTCCTCCACTGGGATAATAAATTCTATTTACTTACCTGTTATCAGCAACAATAGTTGTTTAGAAGGAATGAAACAGAACATGATTGATTAGTTCTTTCTCCAGCTCTTTGAGGATCCAAGGTTATTTTTGTCATTCTTCATACCACATTAACACAAGCATGATTCCTTTCAAGGTACTAGTGCAGCTATCATGGTAACAGAGTGGATTATTCAGTGATGTGTTCAGAAAGAGTAGCTGTTTTTCTCCCATCTTCACTGCAACATGAATATAGGATTTCTAAGACTACCGTATGCTTACAGCTTTTTCTCCCATACTTTATTTAGAGAGGAAAACCTGCTGGTTTCTGTATAAACTTCAGTGTCTAGAAATAAACTGCAATTCTCTGAACTAAAACTGGAGTTCAGATATACCTCTTTTCTAGAAAGAAAGAATGGAAGCAGAGCTGTTATTTATTTATTTATTTACTTATTCTTTATCTGTATGGACAAACAGTGAATTTTCTCTTCCACTTTTACTGAAAAGGCTTAAGTACTTTCTTTTCCCCTGGGCATTCTCTTCATGGAGTTGCAGCTGGTCAAAATGGAGCCAGCAGAGCTGCAGCCATGCCCTTGCTTTTTTGCTTGCTGTTAAAGTCCATCATTGGTTCTACAATAGACAATATAATTTCCCACTTGCAACAGGTGGCAGAGCAAATGCAATCCAGACAGGCACTCACCCAGCGCAGCAGCTGTGGCTCTACCTCCCTGGGGACATGGTGTGAAAAAGTCAACACACTTACAAGGCATGGTTTTCCTAAAAACTGTCTACGTGCTTGGATAGGGACAGCCTACACCTCCCTTGCCCTGATCTCACTCTTTCTTCTCCACCTGTAATGTTCACACTCTGCCATGAGCCTCTAAACCAAGGCTCCCTCTGCAAATCAGCATGGCAGTCAGCATGTCAGTGCTGAAGATGAAGGTACACTCTCCTTCAAAAAGGTGGAAAGACTGTTTTTCTCCCAACAAATCTTAAGGGATGGGGTTGTGTTCTGTGGGCCATTAGATCTGGCAGTCAAATACTGAAGGAGTAGCACCAATCCCATCATCATCCAAGTCTTCTCTCTTTCTTCCCTTCCTTTACTGCCTCAAAAGCTCAGCATTCATTCAGCTTTCTTGTGGACTAGGAAAGTGGAGGAGATAAGGGAGGGAGAGTAGGAAGGCATGCAGATGATCAGAAGACAGATAGCCCAAGCGGTGCAGTCATATTCTCGCATTTTAAAAACACAAAATGTATATAATATCTCTTTCTGTCTGGCACTCATGAGGATCTCATCTTGTCATTCCTGAGCAGCAATAAACACTGTAGAAGAGTGCTGACACTTAAACTCCTGTTTTCAAAGTGTGTCCATGCTGTATGGGGTCTCACATGGAGAAAGAAGACCCATAGGTATAACTCTTGCCTTGAGTGACTCTTTCCTCGTGTGTGCGGAGGAAAGGTGAGTACATTATAGGACAGCCCCATTAAAAAAAATTAAGAAACATAAATGACTGAATGAACTAGACTGAAGCACCCTGGGGCCCCAGCTCATTTTTCAGCTGAACTAAGATTAAGAACATTTTTTACTGATTTAATTTTAATCAAGTGAGAGGTAGATCTAGTAGATCTGAGGGGAAAATGAAAGAAATGCAACTGAGGAGAAAATCTGCTGCTCCACTGGCTTCCTCACACCCTCACACCCATCCATCACCTTCTGCACTGATGAGGAGGGGAAAGAAGAGCATGGCTTTGTAAATGGCGGGCAGCCAGCCAAAGTTGACCCACCACACTTTGAGATCAGGGTATCAGCACTTCTGCATACCAAGACCAGCGCAGCCCAAAGTCATATACTGAATGTTGGATAACAAGCATGGAAGCCTCCGGGCTGTTCCTTTAACACAAGGTGCCAGAGCAAGCAGGCAGTCCCATGGACATGGGCTGTCATCTTTGTTCCCCGCAGCCTGCAATCTTGAACACCACACTGGAGAGTAAAGTAGAGGAAGCCATGCACTCCTTGGCAAGCAGCAAGGTGATCCAGTTTGAGCAGCTGGGTGTCCTGGTACTTTCCTCAGGACTGCCACAGCATACAACAGCAAGCCTGTGCTAGGTTTTCTGTGCCTTTAGTCCATCCTGCTTAATGACATCATTAGCTTCTCCAAGTAAGAACAGCCCTTAAGCCCAGGGAAACCTTCATGTCAATGGGATTCCAGGGTATTATTCTGACATACTAAAATAATTGGCTGCAATGGGAAATACTGAAGGAAATTATGCCAAAAAGACTATCAAGAGCACAGAATAAATTTTGCAGAAAAAAATTACTTGACATAATCAGAATTGTAGGCATCTCTTTTTGAAGATGCAAACACACATTTTCCAAATGAAGATTTTATCATTGTCTTTTAAAAAATAAATATTTTCCTTTAAACCTATAAAAATATCATAAAATACTTGACTTGATACAAAATGCAAAAGGCAATCTTAGCTTTTAAATATTGTCCCAACATCATGATTTCTGAGCAGTTTGCACTGAAAGTGTGACATGTTGTAACTCTGAGCAACAGAAGAACAGGAACACTGGTATCTAGCAATCCTAGTCTAAGGAAAAATTAGTCCTTAGCTTGTAGTAACAATCCACTTTTTCCACTTGTTATTTATAGCAATACTTCTAGTTCTGAGTTTTCCTGCGCATTTGGAAGAAATCAACACTATTTTTTATTGTTGTTTTCTGTAAAGTGACCTGGGATCTCTTGTATAAATGGTGCAGGGCATATTCTGAATGTTTGAAACAAATATCAGGATAATTATAATTAGTAAACTAAGACTACATCCATAAAACAAAGAGTTTTCCCAACTTACCTGACAGGTTTTAACATCCATTTTGGAAAAAAACCCCTAGCAGGACCTTCATTAAGTCAATTGACAGCATAAAACAGAATAAATCTAGACAAAAACAGGTCTTAAATCCTAACACTTCTCTTCCCATAAGTAGCAGAGATCCTCTACCTATACCTGCATTTGGCCCCATTTACCAAAGTAGTTGTGTGTATTGAAAGATTAAACGTTTTGGAAGCTGCAATTATTTCCTGTCAATTTATGCTAAACTCCTATATTTTTAATGATGTCTTTTACTGAAGGGTTTTGGACCAAAAGCCAGAGTATTTCCAGATTGGCATGGACTGCCAAGAACAACTGTAGATAAAAATAGAGCAGATGACTTTTCATACAGGGAAAACTGAAATCTGTATACTCATTTTTAATTATAAGGTCCTTGATGTGGAAGATGTATGATATATTCCAAATCTAATTAATGCTTAAGGTTTTTTGGTTTTGGTTTTGGTTTTTTTTTCCACTTGATTTATTAATTCCTGAGCAGTTTTTGAATAGTCTTCTTTGCTATTAAATACAGTGGGCCTGATTCTCACAAACAATAGGTTTCTGTCCCCTTCTGACAGCTCAAGGAGCCCTGAAAGCAAGTAAAACTGGCAAGAGAAAGTTGCACTTCTTTTTTATGCTCCTATACTTTCAGTACAAGTCCATTTTAAGTGAGAATAAAGGTAGCTTTGCTTCTTAAAAGAGAACAGGCATATTCTTTGCACAGGAGCACTTATATGTCTTCAGCAAAGCTTTGGCTTTTGCACTGATTTAGCTACTGCAAGCAGGGCAGATCAACACTGTCTACAAAGAGAAGCGCTGGAAGGCTGTGTTTATCATTCTAGCTTAGCATCTGCCAGGAGACAAAGTATCCTATAACATTGCTAAGCCCTCCAAGAGAGGAGTTGCATCCTTATTCTATTATTTTATTTCTGTGCTAGTAGCAATGGTCTGAAATATGAAGGTCACTGGCTCTCCAAAAATCCACACTTCAGTGTGACTATTCATCTCATGCTGGTTCAAGTCTATATCCACAACCTCATTAACTAAGAGGGTCACTCTTGAGACAAAAGTAGACCCTCTTGACTATTTCTATGTGACTCTCCAGATTCTCTTTTAATTTATATGGAGTAAAGTGAGCTTAAGCTCAGGCTTTGAGGTTAATGGTGGAAACTTGACTGGAATAAGTTCAGTCCAGGCACTATCAGTGTCATCACTATTATACGAACAGACTCTGAGGATTTTTCTTTTTGAGCATCTCTTCATATATTCCAAGATTTTTTTAAAGAGGAAGTTGAATGCAGCTAGCAGGTTTAAATTGACATCTAGTTTGATTTTGATATTATGTGTCTCTGCCTGTGTACAGGTTTGGATGATAATCAGTTATTTCAGTACCTAAAAATTCCTCTCAAATTGATTGAGTAAACATGTTTCCAAAAATAACTTCTTCTATGCCTTGCTTATTAACTAGATCTGCTCCATGGTGGCTTGCTAAAATCTTCAATAAGGGAAACAAAATTGGAGGATGAAGAAAATTGGAAAGAAAAATAATGATGAGAGCTGTATGCTGTTCTCTGTTAGCAGAGGAGGTTGATGAACCATCCTTAGCTGTTTAAATAGACAGTGTCAATAGAAGGATTGGCTCTGGTGCCTGTGCATCATTTACTGGTAGAAAGTAAGTCTTTACTACTGCTTGCATTGCAATGCCTAAGGCACACTGCTGTATCACAATGGGGAATTAGAATCAGACTACGAAAAGCCTTGTTGCCTGCAACTAATCTGCAGGATGACTGCATTTTAAAAAATGGATAAATGCTACCTGAGCAAGGAAGGCAAATTGCAATGTCAGAGAAGACACAACATATTTCCTCATCAGCAACAGAAGATATATCTCAACACATTGGCTGTTGCAATCATACTCGGTACAGCATGAGATTGTTTTATGTGGCTGATTTGCTGTTATCTTTAATTAGCCACAATTCTGTCTTTTTGAACATTAAATGAGTTTGGTTTAAGAATTCTAATTGTCAAACTCTCTCATATTAACAGAATGGAAAAAATACATTCATAATGAACTGAATTTTAGATTACAATAAGCTATTACAGGAAACAGAACAAATGTGTACAGAAAAATGATCAAACTATGTGGAGTTCTCCTCACTGTACCATTTTCCCTTGCCTTCCCCATTTTGGATACTCTTCTAGGCTTTCAAGGCCAGAGCTTCATCTTCTACAGCACCATTCAGTCTGTTTCAATGGGTACAATTCCCGAGCCTCATCCACCCAGTCATGGGAAGAATACAAGAATATTGACTCAGAATTTAGATCATAATTTTCAAGGGTTAGAGTGACTGGAAGATTTTCTGCCACTTAATATAGAAATGGGTGTAATCTTCCAGAAGAAATTTCACTCTCCCACAGCCTTGTCTTGAATCTTCTGTCAGAGGAAATGGGCTTATATATTGCTAAAATATCTTGAGCAGCTTTTGACACTTCAAAGCATCACTGTACTCAGCACAATGTGGACTAGCTAACACTTCCAAAGTGACTGTACACTGAGGATCACACTGCTTTAGAGACAGACAAAATTCCTCCAAAACAGATGTCAAAACTGACATGGCAACCATTCTGCTGTGTACTCTGGCTGTCGCCTTTCTTAAACCTGCCACAGGGCAACTATCAGCATATTTGCCATTCGATACATGTATTTGCATCTCTTTCATGATACATTAGAAAACTACCTCTGTGAAGCCAAGAGGACATGTGAATTTAATTTCTTTTTCCACAAAGCATTTGCTGTGTTCTTCAAAAGGTTAACCCGCCTTACTAAACTATACAAACATTATTTCACTTTTATTGACACTCTTTTCAGACCACGAAATGACTTGAGTTTTAATCTATTTTTTTATACTGAAAGGAACAGACTAATTTAATAAGCTCCACACAGAAGTATTTCAAAAAGATGTTTTCCAAAACTCTTGAAGTTGCGAGGAGGGAATGGAAACTGGTGTGTTACAAAGAAGAGGTTATTGTTGAGATAAATACAGTTATATTTACTGGGCTGATATTTGTTTGTTGGAGTTTTTTATTCCAAGGTCTGAGATCAGGGCACAGCTTTCATGACGGAAAGGCTCCATGCTACTTGAATTGCAAATAGTAAGGCTTTATAGTTTGATTATCTTTTCATGGGAAAAAAAAAGATTACTATTAAAATAAAACTCTGAAAGCATGATTTCATCTCAGCACAATGTTCTTTACCCAAATGTACAGTATTTACATTGCCTACTTCACTTCCCATGGTGTGCAAGAGCAGCAGGTGGATTACCTAACAGGGCTGGCTGCTCACAGGGGCACTAGCAAGTTCTGTAACCTCCAGTGTGGTGCTACATAAAAGGAAAATGTAGGCAGCAATTTGGTCACTTCATTTTGCCATATAATATCTGGAACCAATTTTCTGTCCTGTGCCTCAGGGGAAGTAAAGTGCCCCAATGCTCCTGAACATCTCTGTGGGCCTAACTACAGAAGCTGAGGAAACATCATTAATCATTTTGACCAGCAGGCACTGCTGAATGAGCTGACTGGTGGAGTGGGGCTGGGGACCAGGTGCACAGCAGCCTCTGCTTTCAACATCTGTGGGTCCCATGAGATGGTTCTCCAAAGGCTGTGTTCTCTCAGAGGAATGGAATGTCCACTCTATACAACCTTATAGTGGCCACCCTTGTGTCAAACTGGAATAGTGGGCAGGGTCTTCCTCCTATGGGAGACCATGTATCTCTGGGGCACCACTCTTGACCAGAATGTTCCTATTAAATAGTCCAAACTCTGAAAGAGTAAAAACATTTCAGCAGTGTGGGACATTGTGATCCTGCTTATAGAAAGTTGTCTCTACTGAGAATTCCATCCCATATTTTTCTGGTGAGGGGATAACTCAGGGATGACACACCACAAATGCTGCTTCCAAATGCAGTAACGTATTTGAACATGTGTTCATTTGAACATGTGAACCTGTGTATCACAGCTTTGCTCTGTGGAAGTGGATTTGACTATGTCTGCAGACTCTTGGGTTTTATAGCTCATGAAATTGTTACACATAGCAAAACACTAATGTTCTCATACAGATTATATAGGCTGTATAGATAGGAAAATGGCACACAGCATTAGCTAACTGTTGCCTCTTACTTAAAAGGAGAAAACCTCAGCAGTTCAGACTTCTCTACAGTAAGCCTATAGGGAATTCAACTTGTAAAAATATGTTGAAGCCTCTTGAACACCAGGCTGGTCAAATCGACCAGAATAATAACTTCAGTCTATATTCAAAACTTTCTAAGTACAACTAAGGAAACAAAGATTTTGTTCTTGACAGACCCGCCCTGTTAATGCTGAAACCTGCAGTCCCTCTATTTTTCCCTCCCACCCTTTGGGCTGAGCATCTGAGCATTACTAATCTTTAAATTGACAGCAGCAAATGATCTTCATGATAACAGGAAAGCCTGTCCCAAAGAAACTCTCTGTGAGAGATTTCTGCTACAGAGTCTGTGCCAAAGTGATCAGCACTGGTGAGGACACAGCAGGAGTGCTGGGTCCAGTTTTGGGCTGGACAAGAGAGAGATGAACATACTGGATAGTCCAGTAAAGTACAAGAGAGAGGTGAACATACTGGATAGTCCAGTAAAGGCCACAAAGAAGCTGAAAGGACTAGAGCATCTCTTCTGTGAGAAAAGGCTGAGAGAGCTGGGACTGCTTAGTCTGAAAAAGAGAAGGCTCAGAGGAATCTCATCACTGCCTATAAAGTCCCATTGCCAGGATCAGGGGCAATGGGCACAACCTGAAACACAGGAGGTTCCCTCTGAACAGCAGGAAACACTTTTCTACTGTGAGGGTAACTGAACACTGACACAGGTTTTCCTGGGAGGTTGTGGAGTCTCCAAGCTCAGAAGATACTCAAAAGCCACTGGGACATAGTGCTGGGCAACTGGCTCTGGGTGTTCCTGCTTGCACAAGGAGGGCAGAACCACAAGACCTCCAGAGGTCATACCCAAAGTTCTAGAGTAGTCTTCCTTTTTTTTGGTACTGTGCACGTTTTTCATGTTGCTTAAATTCTATATTAAAATGCAGCCAGTGACTACTGAGGCACTACTTGTAGAACCATAGCCCAGGTCAGCATTCAGTTTGGCTGTAAAAACAGGGAAATTTGTGTCCTTCAGTTGGATAACTTTAATTGATTCTCTGAAAAAAACCCAACCAATACCAGCCATTTTTTCACATCTGTGTACTCTGTTGATTTGTGGTGCTTCATCAATATCCATAGCTTCATATTTCATGACAGAAGACCAAATAAAATATATATTTCATAATGCTATATTTTACCTGAAAAATTCCTTGCCAATATCTAGTCAAGGCAGTTCACACCATCCACAAGATCTGTCTTGATGAATGATAGAACACACTACATGTTCTAGGAGAGGAATGGAGCCCCATGTGTAGTGCAGATATCAAACTGAACCCTGTGTTACAAACGAGGACAATGATATTTTTGATCAAGTACTTTACTAAATCATTACATTTTTAGGGCCAGGCTCTTTAAAAAAGAATTGCTATAACAAAAACTATTCTATAAATTTGAGATGAGATGTTTCTGGAACTGTAAACAAAGCTGGAACTTTCCCACTGTGTCATGAAAAGGAAGTTGATATTTTTGCATTTTGGGTTTGTTTTGTTGTTTTGTTTTGTGGTTTTTTGTTTGTGGGTTTTTGTTTGGTTTTGGTGTTGTTTTTTTGTTTGTTTGTTTGTTTGTTTTGTTTTGTGGTTTTTTTAACATGATAGCTGAAAGTTTCTTCTGCAGCCTGGGACAGGTATTTTGAATACAGTTTCTTCCTACAATGAATGAAGAACTCTGTTTAAAACCTGTTGCATCTATTTGCTTGTATTGTATTGTCACCCTGAATTTTCCTTGTTTGAAATCTCTCATACTCCCAGGCACAGACATTAGACCACACAGTCATCTTTTCTTCCTTCATTAGTTTAGGCCTGTTGTGAATGACTCAGGGCTCAATTTTTCTGCAGGAGTATGTTATTAGTAGTTTTGGAAAGTGAGACCTGTGTGTGAAATGTGAAAAACCCAACACACTTGGACAGCTTGGACTCTCTCACCAAACATTAATATTTCATAGAAGTAGACAAAGTTATATTACTTCCCAAGTAGGACATCACTGTAAGTATACAGAAAAAATATACACAAATATGAGAGCATAATGTACTCAAACATACAAGCATAATGACAGTTTTAACTTTTCTGCTGATGAGTGTTTGTAACAATTGGTTATGAGCACATAACTTGGGAGATGCACATCAGATGGTTGTAGTAATTCTGGTTATCTTTCCAATTAGGTTAAGAGTATCTGCAGTAGCTGGAAGAACCATGAGATGGAGAAGAGATAAAGAACTAGGAGGCAAAGACAAAAAAGGGGTAAGAAAGAGAAGGTGTCATATAAACTGGCTTAAAAATTTTGGATAACTGAATAGTTCAAAACATTATTTATATTTGATTTTGTGATAAAAATCAAGGTAGACTTATATGATACTAAAATGGAAACACTTTTTATATTCTGTTGTTCAGTAGCAAAAAATAATGGAATTGGACTAAGATATCAAATACATTTAATCTAGAAATTGATTTTTTTAAAGTAATGACTAGGACATTTTTCTAAACCTGAGTTTTGAAACTTATTTTTTTCTAAATTAAGGGAAAAATAAACATTTGCAATTTCTGTAAAGAAATACCTTTTATGATACATCATCTCATTTTCTACAAAATCAAAAGTTTTAATATTGTACAAGCTCCCATGTCATGTTAGACCTATTTTTACAAAATCTGCTGATTTTCATCCAGACCTTCTTTCATTAGTTCTTGGGGCCCAAATACTAAGCAAAGACTTTCCTAAGTAGCAAATAAAACTATTTAGAGGTTTAATGGACTGTCACTTGGAGGGAAAATTATCCAAATACAGGCAGCAATCAGGTTTCACTGTAACCATTCCACTTTCAGATCTTCCCATTACCCCAACGTTTTGTGCTGAAGCTGTAATAAATCAAAAAGAATGTGAACAAGGCTACAGTGAAAATTTAACCTGGCAAGATTTGTGGGGGTGCAAAGTAAATTTTATTTAAAAGTCTTGATAAGACAGACAGAAGTAATTTGGTTCCATCCTCACCTGTTGTATTCAGCTGAGTCTGAACAGTAGCCATTAAATTTGCATAGGAGCTTATATTACCAATAAAGAGAAAAAAGCATGGCACAAACTGTGGTTGGAAATTTGACTTCCTTGCCTGTAAAAGGAATGGGCATTTGTTCTCTATTTAACATTCATGGTAATCATACGAGAAATATTTCCTTTTTATTGTTACAAGCAGTGCAGGAGAACTGGTGAAGAAAATTTCTGTGTTTACCTTTTCTTTTCAGAAATCAAATGAGATGTGTGAAATTTAGCAAGAGAATGTTAAAGCTTCATTGTAAATTCAGTGTATTTTTAGAGATGTGCTATCTGCTTTAAATACTTTCTAATTTGGATCTGAGCAAACAAAATCTGCTAGCTGAGATAAATACCTATGTAGGATGGAGAAGATTTTGGCTGGGATATATGCAATCATCCATATTAAAAACCTTTAATAAAGCACTGAAAATCTTTGCAGTGCTTTATCAACACATAATACAATTTTAGAACCCAACTTTTCACTTTGATTTCACAGATCAGTATAAAAAATATTGCTTCCTTGGAAAATGGAGAATTTGGACATGGATCCTCCCTACTGTGACCATCTTCCCCCACAAAATGCAGTGTGGTATGGAAGTCCCCAGTGAGGACTGAGTAGGCTGCTCAGTACAGCATTTAGATAGAGCCCACATGGGCACCTCTGTGCCTGCAGCAAACACTGCCTCCAACAACCAAGACCGTGGTTCAGCTGCCTTGTCATCGGTGTCTGGAGTCATCACATTGTCCATAGGCTGTCCTTCTCAGCTGCCTCTCCAGCCGAGAGGCAGTACAGGATTCCTGCAAGGTACCATGTTGTGTCTGCCTGCCCTGTGAAGATGATTTTGGTACCATCAAGCACCTGAGAGGAATCTGCATTCACAGGACTGAGTACCTAAATGTCTTCCAACATCTTGGCCTCAGTATGCAAAATTCGTGGTGGCACCAAAATAGTTATGCAACACCATACTGCTAATGGTATGGGTATTTTTAAATCCATTATAAAACAAAGTCTCACCAAATTTGCATATTTTAAAGCTGGTTTTGTTAAGCTTCAAAGCTCTCTCCTTGGCTTTACTGTAACCATTGTAGATCACATTAAAGGCTGTATATTGGCTACAGAAAAAAAAATTGAATAATGACCTTAAACACTGTGCTCTAACAGTGCTTCCTTTCTCTTGGGCTAAGCAATTTTGGGAGTTCTATCATGTCACTGCAGGAGGATGGCTTCTCTAAGGCTTAAAGACTTGTGTTACAGGTAGAGGAGAGAAAAAAAGGCAGCAATATATTGTCACATCCATTCAGCAAATTTAATCTGCTGTGCAAAGGG
This sequence comes from Margarornis squamiger, assembly GCA_035222235.1. NCBI lineage: Eukaryota > Metazoa > Chordata > Aves > Passeriformes > Furnariidae > Margarornis > Margarornis squamiger. The sequence continues at coordinate 100,957,495 of JAWWTY010000077.1, read as the reverse complement.
GTGAGTGATGACCCTTCTTCTTTCTTCTCCTCCTAACAGAGCGGGCCCTCCTGGGCAGTACCTCACCTTCTAAATCACAGCTCTGACGGGATAGGGATGCCCACTCATCTCAGGTTTCTGATCTCAGGGTCATTTTAACTCTTCTGTGATGGCCTAGGGGAAAATAGCCCTCCAAAAGCAGAACTTGCTTGCTCTCAGATAAATACGTCAGAGCTGAGAAAGGTAGAGTCAGCTTCCTTAAGACTTCGCCTTCTGGTTCAATGAATCTTGCCCTGCTGTGAATCACCTCATATGCCTCCCTCAGGCACCTAGCCTCTAAAGAGGTCAGAGTCCAGCCCTTGCTCCTGCGCTAATCCTTTCCTTGGGCTGGCTGGAGGCAGCTCTTTTCTCAGTGAATGGCTTTAAATCATCTTCCTCAGTCCTTGGATTTCATTGCAGTCAGCATGTGTCGAGAATGAAGAATTGCAGCATCCCAGTTGTAAGCACCCCAGGCTTTTATTAGCTATGGTCCTAAGACCTTAATTCCATGGTTTAATCATTAGATAGGTCTTCCTGCTACAGATCAAACTTCAAAGTCAGTCTTAGTTCAAGTTAACATTGTTTGTTTAATAAACGCCCCCCCATACCAAACCATGCACTTTCAAAAGGTTAGTAGTTACCCACCACAATTCTTGCCTTTTGCACCTCTTGAGTAAGTTGGCTTCAGGTAATACCATAGCCAAGAAATATTTTATTAGCTAAAAAAGAAAGGCCTCGCCTACTGGAAGCTACAAGTCATCAGTAGGATGTAACAAATACCTGAATGAAACATGTCTCTGTTGTGAATGAAACTCATCTCATTCATCTCAGAAACAGTGTTGTAGCAGCAACACTGAGACTATGAGCCTTGTAAAAAGTTTTGCATTATTATAATAGCCTTCCACTATGTTTTTGGGAGGAATACAAGAGCTCAATCGTGGTAACATTTAATGCAAACCCTTTCTTCTCGGTCAGTTTGGAACACATGGAGGTATATGTTTTCAGTATGAGAGCCACATAGAAACAGAGCATCTACAAATTAAGGGAAAAGGAATTTTACTCTGGTACATATGGACAGGAACACTTGATATCCATGTCCACCTGATATACAAAGACCAGATTTTCAAGAGATATCTGAAGTGACCAAGGAATGCTGGAAAAACTCTGTGCTTACAGAGTTCAGTCTTGAACTCTTGGCAGCCAATATTTCTCACAATAGGAGGGAGATTTGCCGAGGAATTTTGGATCAGGTCATTTCACTTATTCTATGCTTTGAAATGTGTTTTACATCCCATGGAGAAAACAGTAAGGAGAAATTAAAACTGTGACTCAGAACCATCCCTGGAAGGTGTAAATTAAAGGGTTAGAAGACATCTCACTTTTAAGTAGTACTCACATTCAGTAGAGAAAAACACCCCTGAATGTTGTACTGACTTTTTAATTTAGAGCTCAGTAATCAAAAGCACCTATTTTTAAAATGGATGTTTGTTAATCCAAGATGCTGTTACTTGCCATTTCATTCCAGGCAACATTTTTATAAATTTGATCATAAAAAGCACCCTAAAAGCACCAGTTTCAAACCAAAGATCCTGTGAATATTTATCTATTGGATTTAAGACATGATGAATTTAAGAAGCTTAGGAAAATGCCAGCAAAGTCCACCAACTTTCTAGCACTGCAACTGATGCAATTCAAATTGAAAATGGATTTCTTTCAGAAGAGAGGACTTGCATTGGCAATTGTGCACTCTCATTGTGGGTCTGAAGGAAGTGGGGAAAAACTGTGATTCTACCATATTGAATCCCTGTATAGCTGAGCATCCCAAGGGAAGGAACTGAGTACTCTGCATCCCCAGAAGAGGAAAATCCCTAGGCTTTACATTTTTGTCCAATTATATAAATGGTTAATAAGGTTAGATTTGAAACTTGATGGTGTTCTCCTGTCATCTAAAGAACGTGGTGACAGCTCGGTATTTCAGATCTTCTGTGGGGAAAAGCAGCATGAAGAGCTTTAGCACAGATTAGCTGCCCTTAACTTTTAACTCCAGGGTCTATTCTGTGCAGCTGAGGTTGGGTATGTGAGATTATGAGTGTCTGATTAGGGAGTTTTAAAAGAAGATTTGATCCTTGTCTGTTGATAATGTTTTTTAATTTATTTCATTAACCTTAATTCCATTTTTTTTCTACTTTACCCCACTTATTTGTAAATTCCATTTCCCTCTGTTCTTATTCCTGTAGAATTGAGCTCTAATATTTTTAGGTCTTCTCATTCTAGAAAGAAGCTTGAAAATGAGAATATGTATTTACTTCTAGTAATAGTCAAGTTACCAGGCATCTAGTTAATGGGCCTTGCTCATAAGCTCATGGTTATGCCTACCTCTGGATCTGGAGTCTGAAGAAAATTTCTGCCTCCTAATAATGCATCACCTAAGGGGTGCTGGAGACCTATTTTCACTGATCTTGTGGAGCACAGTCTAGTCTCTAACCAAAGGTCTTAGGACAGTTATAAGTTTTCTTCTATGGAACTAATCTGGGAGACATACGTGACCCTAGATTTTCTTGGTAGCATAGCTGCATTTGCAGTTTCTCATTCCTGACTTTGCTATAGACCGTTGAAAATTATGGACTGTGAGACAGCAAAGGCTGCACTGTCCTGCCTAGAGACTGTGCCTAAGATGGCACAAGACCACCTCCAGGAGTAGGTCCAACAGCTCTCTTTAATTTGTTAATGCAGAATCCAAACTTGCAGGTCTTATAAATTCAGAGTTTTCTATGGAGAAACCTCCATGACAAGAGTATGCCAGGCTGGAACTTAAGGGATATTACTGTGAAAGTATGTTTGTCAAAAGAAACACAGGTAGGAGCATCACTACATTTGGCCTGAGAACTCGAGTAGGCAAGAAGGACTTCATCCAGATAAATTCTTATAGTTTGAATATTTCCCTTCTCGTGAGTTTGAATTTTGTCAATCTTTGACAAATATCTTAGCTCATTTGTCAATAAAAATGAGAGAAACGTAAGTTCAGAAGCATGTCAACACCTTCTGTTTTGTCATTAACTGTGATAAGGTTAACCTTGAATATTTTTGAATCTATTTGGTAAAGAAGAAAAATGACATCTGTTTTGTAATCTCACATCTTCCTACACTTTCTAACAGCATGCAACATTTTCACTGAACTGTAAGGTTTGCTCATGAAAGCTGAGCTAATCAGAGGTGGCTATCCAAAGTTCAGTCAATAAATAGCTTGACTTTCTAGCTTGTAACAATATAAAGGGAGATCAATAAGAACTATGAAGATTATTTCTCCATTTCCTTCTGCTTCATGATAAGCTAGCCATGAAGGACAGACTGCTTCCCTTCTATGAGTTTCTTGTGCTTAGCTATTATGCTGAACCTGTTCAGCGGATAGAAAGAATACTAGCATGTGAATATTTGCATTTAAGTAATACATTCCTAAACAATACTTATTTATAGCTTTTACATGTTTACTATCAAATCAGAATGTTTAATTAAAAAAGTATGTAATATCAGTCTTTAGGAAGCCCATGAATTTTCTTTTTTCTTACTGTTCTTGCAGAACTGTCTTAGTTATGAATATGTAGACCAAATCCTAGTCCTGAAAAATTCCTATTAGTACTAAGAGCAAGCTTTTATTCTGAAAACAAGTACATAATTCCCACCTTAACAATGTATAGTACAGCTTCAGTAATGTCAGCCCACATGGAGCTTGTTAGACACACATTATGTCAGATTACTTTCTGGAGAAGGGTTTAGAAAATTACTGTACTGGAACAGTGAGGAAGTGTCCAGTTGAATTGAATATCAATGTGGAGATTAAGCATTGACCAATGTGAAGTGAAGGGTATTTCTGAGGCAAAACAAAAAAAACCAAAAGCCAGTAAAAAGAAGCACAGTTACATAGATAATATAGATTGTATAGAGAAAAAAGGTAAGGAGAATGATCCCAGAGAACCAAGTTAGTTTCAAGTGTTTACATAAATAAATGCCAGTTATCAACAAAACCAGTGACAATTTATGTTGGGATTTTTTATAGGGTTGGTTTAAGTGAGTATGTACTTTAGATCTATATCTCATCTGTAATTAGGGTTATTTGTGACCAGACATTCAATGCAATTTTAAACAGAGGATTAAGATACAGACTAGAATCTGGAAGAAAATACTTTAACATTTTTTTATAATTTTTATTTTTTTATTTTTTTTTTTAACATTTTTTAATAACTTTTTTCTGGAAGAAAAACTCTTTAACAAAGAGTTAAAAGTATTTTAATTGTCAGGATGGCTGAAATTCCAGGAAAGAGTCTAGGGAAATAAGTCAAAGTAATCTTGGAACAATTCTCTTTGAATATTCATTGAAGACAAGGAAGGTCTGAGAACAGGAAAAGTTCAGAACATATCTCTGAAAAAGAAATTTGTGGAACTAAACAGAAAGTTTAATTTCAAGACTCAGGAAGAACAAATCAAAAGTGTCAAGAAATGGTGGGGCCTTTTTGGTCTTGGTTATCTGCCCTCAGTGCTGAAGAGGTCTGTCATTACAACCAAATGTGATGTTAGACAAAAATTTGGAGTAGTTTGTTATGTACCGCCACATTCCAGTATTTCTGTTGATAAATTCCATTTTGGAGTAGGAAAAAGGTGCCATTTTGGAACACTCTGAAAAAAGCATCACAGATTCTACACCTTTGAAAACCAGAGGTACTGCCTGAAACTTGTGAAATTAATTTCAGTGCATGAAAGCGCAAAGGAGCAAGATAGGAAATGAAAACTAAACAGAGAGTAGGAATCATGCAGCTGAATATCACTACTGTAGAAGCTGACCTAACTCATACAATCATCCTGAATTGAAGACAAGCTGAATTTGTAATGTTATTTCAACAAAAAAAATAAATTTTTGTATGTTGCAACAGAGGCATCATACCCAAGTCATAGAGAGCAGACTGGGCTTTTTTTCACCTCATGTGGTGCCTAGGATCAGTAGTTAGGGCCTGGTGGCCAGTTCTGGATGCCACAAGGTGAAGACAGGATTACAAGGACAGAAAAAATACCCAGGGAGAATCAGTTTAAAACACCTGAGGTTGAAAGGATAGTGGGATTAGAACTAGCTGAGAAAGACTAGAGAGAAGAGACTACCCAAGGATATAAAGAGTTTGCTATAAAGATGATAGTCAGCATATGTTCTGCATGCTTTTTAGGAATATGATGGGAAAGAATAAGCTGATGTTCAGCACTTTCCAAGGATGAAGACTCTTCATACCCTCTGGGCAGCTTGTTCGAGAGCTTAAACATTTGATATACCCAGGTTGCAGCTTGTTCTCTTGCCCTACCACTATGTACTGCTAAATAAATCCCTGCCCCCTCTATAATGACCCTCATGGGTAGTTGTAGACAGCAATTTAATCTCATTGCCCTTTGCTTTTTAAGATGGAAAAATCCAATCCCTTCTCTTCTCCTATGTCTTGGGCTCCAGACATCTTTGTGACATGTTCCATCACATCCATGTATTTCTTGTACTGGGGAGCCCAAAACTGAACACAGCTCTCCAGACGTGGTCTCACATGTGCCAAGAGAAAAAGGAAGAACAACTTTGCTCAGCCTCTTCTCCATCCCATAACGCATCTGTGCAGGTGGTTCCCATGGCCATCAAAACATACTGACTTCATGTTAAGCTTGCCTGTCAGGATTTCTAGGTCCCATTCTGCAGAGCTGCTCCACAGCCAGTCAGCCTCAATCCCTGTGATGGATTATCCCATCTGTGCTTGTTTTTATTGAGCATCATGAGGTGGCTGTTGATCCACTGCTGTAGCTTGCTGAGGGTCCTCGGCTTCAGTCCTGCTCTCCAATCTTTCATATGCTTCTCCCCAAATTGCATATCACCCACCAATTTGTTAAAAGAGGACTCCATCCTCTCATCCAAGATAATCAATAAAGACACTACACACTAGGATACCTGAGGAATACTACTTGTACTTGGCTGCCAGGCCTTTCAATGACTGACTACCACTGTGTTCCTTAAACACAACCTTTTTTCTTGTTTTTTTTTTTCTTAATCCATCTTGCAATAAATACAGCTTGTATTTCCCTGGTTTTCCTATAAGTTTACTATGGAAGATCCTGTCAAGGTAAAAGCCAAAGTAAATATTTGGAATACCCACTGCTCTCCCCTCATCCACAGAGTTCCTCCTTTCTGTTGCAGAGTGCAATCAGATTGGTCAGTCTCCATTTGCCCATGATAAATCTGTACTAGCTGTTTCCAAACACTCAAAGACACTATGTCCTTCATGTACCTGGAAAAGTCAGGGTACAAACCTACACACCCATCCCAAGCCGGATCAGTCCTAGACGCAGTACATGCTCAATAAACTCTAAGCTAGTAAATACATGTTAACATGGGTGTCATGCTTGACCAGCACGGTTTTACGAAATCTATGCCTTACACACTCAGCAGTTCAGGTTCTGTTTGTCATGTACAGGACTCCTAAATCTCATTAGTTCATCTATATGTACAATTATATTGTGCAGATTCTTTGGCAACAGTTCCAGCAGCAATAGGCTATTCCATACCCAGTCTGGGTAACTGCAACCCAGGTGGATAGAAACAACTGTTCACACTTGCTCAGAAGTTACTTTGCAATGAACCGTTGAGTTACACAGGCCTGTCTTTGGTTATGCTGATATAGGAAAAGCAATTCAAGCTTTAGCAAGAAATATGGAAAAGGCACTCTGGAAAATCTATAACATGTATCTTCAGCAAATCCAGGAAAACATTTGTTAAGATTTTCCTTGTTAGTCTTCATCTTAATAAAAAATTCCCAAATAAACCCTCCCCAAACATCTGTCCCCACCAGTTTAACATCTACTTGCCATTAATGTGTTTGATTTGCTCCTGTCTGCAGCAGGAAGACTTTCAATCGGCACGGTATAGTACACAGTGTGATGAGCAATGTTAAGTGCACTCTTTTGTATAGTATAGCCAGGCTGGTAAAAATAGAAACAGACCAAAGCCATCCTAAGGAAGGATTTCTCATTCTCCCACCATCAAAGGAACTCTTTAGACCCATAATTTAACTGTTTTTCTCACTGTAGAGGTGCTAAAAAATTTGTCAAAAGACTTCAGCTAGTTAGTCTGCAATTTAGCTTGAAAAGTTTGTTTCTTCCCATTCTTCCTAGTTTTTGAATAAAGAGATAAGACAAAATGCCTGCTTGCCATGGTAGGTACATGAGCTATAATTTGCAGTGAAATATCATGAACTGTGCCATACTACAGAAGCTTTAATTAGAGTAATTTAAACACATTGTAACTTACCAGTGATTTTGCATTCAGTATATTTTAAACAGCTGAGCCCTGAAAAAAATGCAGTGATTTGCTCACCACCACATATCAATGGGTTTCTGCAGCTGTGGAATCACACTCAAATCAAGCTTGCACAGGCAGCCAAATTATTCTTTAGGAACTGGAGAAAATCAGGGAATGATATTCCTAGAGACAGACCATTAAAGAAAAAAAAACTATTAGATTTTTCGCTATTTGTACCTGAATGGAAGACTTCAAGAATATTTATATACATATATATATATATAAGTTCCTAGATATTTGACTTGTTTTTCTCTCCAGCCTCATGCATTTGCTCTTCTGCAGGAGGTGGCTGGCTGGTCTGCATGTAAAGCCATGAAGATGTCCTTCTATTTAGCCAAAGCAACGAAATATGCTCCAAGAGAATACAGGATTTAGAGGACTCTGAGCAGAGACTCAGGGTAGAAAAAAAAAAGATACCAGATATTACACACTGGCAGTTTGAAACCAGCTGTTTGTTAAAGGATTATCTCGCAAGACTGTGCTTAAGAAATGAATATGCTTTTGAGTGAAAGAATGAGGGCTAGAAAATTTTTTTTCCTAACTGTTTCTTGGCAATTACATTAGCTTTGTATATATGTCCAGCTTATTTTATTACGTAGGCCCTTACCACTTCCAGAAGCTTAGAAATTATATTAAAGAATTTTTTTTTCTTTCCTTGTACAGATGCTTAAATCAAGACCAGCTATGGCTAGGAGACATCTAATTTGATTGTGTTTTTACACATATTGCACAAGCACTTAGTGGGAAAATAAGTAAGAGATTCAGCATCAACACCACCACTTCAGTATCTCTCCATAAGGCATATTGCAATGTCTAGTTCATGTTGTGCATCTGGTGCAGGTCTAAGTCCAGCCTCATGCCCAAATACACAGAAACTCCTAAGCTTAGACCACCAAGCATATTCTGCACTGTGCCTTCTGGAAGAGAAGCAACCAAGCCTATCCCCCATACACAGCAGTAACAGAGACTGAGGAGTCACAGCTAACTACTCATCTGCCATTAGTTTTTTCTGCAGGGCCAGCGTGGGGGCTGAGATGAGTATTTGAGGCTCAACTAAGTAAAAGTGTTGACATCCCCCTAGCCAGCACCCATCAGAGGCTGATTTGGATAGAAAAGTCCCAGCTCAGGCACCAGATGTGCAAAAACCTAAAGACTTACTTTAAGGAGAGAACAGCCTGTAGATTGAAGTGTAAGAATCCTCTGAGTTCAGAAAGGTTAACAACCCTGAGATTAAATGTACACCACAGCATCTGTAAATGATAGAGAAAGGCATCAAATCTTTAAAGGGCATAAAATTTTGACACAAAACCAAGGGATTCATATGAAAACACTCTCTCCAGGAAAGGACTGTTATAACAATATTTTCAAAAGAAAGCTCAAACAAAACAGCTAGTCATTACAGGCTTCTGGAAGACACCCTACATAGTTAATTCAAACTATAACATAGAGGAAAAGAAGCACTTTTTCTCACCACTGTTCATTTTTTAAAAAACTACCTTTCCACAAATGTAATTGAGTCAGCTATTCAAGTGACAGCATTCACAAAGGAGAAAGAATGAGTCTTCAATGAGTGATTAAAATCTGGAGCAACCCATTTAGATAACCATAAAAATATTTTATTGCAGAGCTAGTCCAAATTCAGGAGTATATTTGTGTCATTGGACAAAAGAAGAAGAAGAAAATAGAAAGAGTAAAATTAATACAAGATTCTGGAATCAGTTTTTTCTTTCTTAGGAGCATTTTCATTTGCAAACTATTTCTGATACAGCAACTTGTCAGAGGACATCACTGCCCCTCACTGCTCACCAGGCTGTCCCTTTATGGCTCTTGAAACCATGAATGTCTTCTACAGACACCAAATTTCATTAGCATCCTGTCACTGCACTAGGGACACAAATGAACATTTCCTTGCTTCAAATTCTCAGTTATTTACAAAATTAACAAACAAACAAATCAAACTTTGAAAAGCAATAATACTAAAGAAAACACCTACCTGAATGACCCCTGATAACAGTCACAGGCTGTGGATGCTTCTCACTTGCACAATGAGTCATTACAGCTACAGCCCATGTATGGCTCCAGGGAGGTCAGGGTCCCACAAGCTGCCCCAAGAGGGAACCATGGGAGGATGCCCTGGTTTAGGACAGAGGTAAGGATAAGGTCATGCCAGCCACAATCCAAATGGCAGTAGCCTCATCTCGAGTCCTGCAGTGAGGGTCCAGTGTTTCATCCATGAGGATTTATTCCCACAAGATTTATTTCACCATGTAGGGCTTGTATCATGAATCCCTGCACTGAACATTACATGGGTCATCCAGTCCTTCTCCCTTGTCTCTGGCAAGGAGTGGGGCACTGAGGGATGGCATTACAGACTCTTTCACAACAGGCATTTGCTGCACCAATATTGCAACCAGAGGGAAAGCTCGCTAAGGAGTCAGGATAAAGAGAAATAACCCAGGCATGATGTCCATAAATCAGCTGGGCCCACTACTACAGATAAATTCTTTCAGCAACTCTATTTACTTAGTAAAATAAAACAACCTTTTTTTTCTGGATATATTGTGTAAGAAGATTTCAGGATCTTCCTGTTTTACTGGTCAACCTATCTTTTATTTGATCTATAACAAAGCTTGAATTAAATGTTTTTCATAAAATACTTGTCAGCACTGTATAAAGACAGTATTAGTTGTTGTGACCTGGTGCCAAGGTGCTTATTATTTTATGATTAAAAAAATTACACAGGCTCTAATATACTAGGGAGAAAGTTACCAGTAAAGATTTTAATATAAGATTCAGGAATTCCTTCAGTGTAATCTACATTCTTCCTTTGAAGCACAACTCAACAAAATAACAATTGATAGTACCAGCAAGTTGTGCAATGTCATTATTTAGTACTTTAGCTTTCTTGCCATCTCAAAAATCAGTCTATTATTCTCAGAATTGTTAGCTAAATACTCACTGTTTTGTCTAACTCTATTGCTTACTTAGGGGCAGGTATTTTACATTAGCCAATCTATTAATTCAAAATGCTGGAAAGCCTCAACTCAGATCAGGTGGATCCTTCCCTTTAGAAGAAACCACTTTCTCTGCAAAGTTTTATCACACATACCTTAACTTCATAGCTAAATACCACCAAGACCATCTTCTCAGCAAATTTCAAACCACACACAAAGCAAAAATAAAAAAGAAAGAGAACATATTAAAGGAAAAGTTTTTATACAAGTAATAACAAGCCCCAGTCATTTGTTCATTAACACTTACCTGAGAGTGTCCCAGAGCCTCAGGTGTTCTGTGTAAGAAAAGAGTCCAAAGCAGTAAATCTATTGAGGAAGTATCTGGTGGTTCAGCTTTATCAAAGTTTGTCCTGCTGCCTTCCCAATCTATCAGATAAGCAATACCTTGTAGGTAGTTCAGCTTCAGTTTTAATCACTTTACTCACCACAGGTGCGGATGGGTCACACTCATGAGAAAGGCTCAGTCACGTGAATTTGATTTGGTAGAAAACTTCATCCCAGCACTCAGTTCTGCCTATTGGTAGTGGAAGTCTTAGTCAAAAGGTTTAAGTATGTCTAACGTTGTAGTTGTTGCTGACCAAAGTATTTAGTTTAAAGGATGCCTATGTAAGCTGTTAGTATTGTTATTAGCAGGTAGGTGACTTAATCGGTGGTAAAATCTTAATTCGTAACTGTCTTTGTGGTTATAGCATTGTTGTTTAAAGAGTTGTAATTGGTTAAAGAAATGTGGTATGCACAGAGCATCAGCAAGTTATGGCTTCTGCTAATGTGCTTGAAAATAGGTAAAGGTAATAGGACTTTGTGGGTTGGGAAAGAGGAAACAGGAGATGGTGCAATCTGAGCTAATTTCATATTAGTGAGGGAAAAGATGCAGTTACTATGGGCAGAAAAATCTAATTGCTCAGCATGTTTGTATTGCCCCTTTTTATGTTAATTCTGTATAGTACCTTATGACCCTGTTTTTACTTCTAAGGGAATCTCCCTTTGAAATGTGTTCCTTGAAGTATAAGATTTATTGTAGTGCTGTCCATTAGTGCTGGCTTATATAGCAGGAGGTAGCAGCCTGCGATGAAGCTGAGTTATGAATTGTTTATAACTTTCGTATTTTAAAACTGTGTTCCAATTTATTTTTTTTTTTTGCTATATCTATTTGTCATGCTAAAGTGATTGGAAAACTAAAGACGAGCAAAACCCAAGTCTAGACTGAATCTCTATCCCCTCTCTTAAGGTGAGGGCAGATGATAAAAAAAAAAAGTTTTATTTTTATTTGATTTTTTTTTAAACATTTGTCTGCCCTTGGAGCAAACTGGTCTCAAACGTCAATTTATCAATTGATGCATGTTTGCAAAAACCTGGGTCTCTCAGATATAGCTATTCAGTGTGCTGAGCTATTCTGTTGTGCCCTTTAATAGGCCTCCAAAGACATGAAGCTTGAATAATAACCTAAATCTAAGGTTGTTACCAAGGGAATACAGGACTAATCAGCTACCACCACTGGGAGTAGTTAAAGACAAGTGTCCCACTTCTTTGTAACCTCTATGTATTATTTTTGTTTATGCTTTAGCATTTGCTGTCATGATGCTTTTCAAAGAAACAGGACAGTAAAGTTTCTCTCAACCTTAAGGTTGTCCTTTGGGTTTGTCATGTGATGTTGATAACAGCTTGGAGATGAACTTGATATTTACTGGGCCACTGCCAAGTCAGTAGCTTTGAAGTGTAAATTTCTTGTTTTGTTTGCCTAAAAAGTACAGATGAGCACTGGTAAAGCAGGTCTACCTTGCCCTGGGAGTACTTGGTAGTGAGCCTGAGGGAGGATAGCCTGTATCTAAGAGCATTTAATCACCTCTGGAGAGATGTCCCCTGGCTCTGTAAGGTTGCTGAGGAACCGGGGAGTTCTGCTTGGGTAAAATGCAGTGAGAAGAGGTGATGTCTTTGCCCTTGTCCCCTACTGACCGCTGCCTGTTCTGTCTTGCTGCCCCAAGAGGCTGTCTGTGGCTGTTGCTCCTTTTCACCTATGGAATAACTTTCTTAAATCCAATTTGCCTCTTTTCCACTTAGCTATGCTGTAAGTCTGCTGTGACTTTCCTTAGGTTTTCTAACTGCTTTAATAACAGTGTGGCCTTGGGAGATATCTTAATCTGGGAAGCCAAAAGGGGGATATTGGGAGGGGAAAATTGCTTCCTTAAGTTGCTTGCTCTGATCTGTCGAAGGGATTTGTGGGTCCTCTGCAGACTGCTAACAGGGATAAGTCCTTGCTGTTCTCCATTAGATAATCTTTCCTTGCTTTTGGGATCCTTTTACAGCTGAAAGGAACTTGTGGATATGCAGTGGAAAGGGCATCCACAGTTAAGGAAAGAGTGGTCTGATTTATACTCTGATGTTGACACGCATCAACAGTCTGTCTAAGTAAAATGCATGTCTAGGTTATATAAACGTGTGTATGTATATGTACACACACACAGTGTGTGTGTCTATATATCTATGTATACAAGCTGTAACTTCAGATCCTTGTTGCCATAGTGTTTAATTCTAAAAATCCCAGCTCTCTCCCAACCCAGAGTATTTTTTTTTTAGAGCTCCTTTAATAATCATTAGTTTTTGTGGAGTTCTTTATTCTTCTTATTGATGTAGCATGTAATGGTGTCAGTCTGCCCTGAGATGTTAAGACAGACTATCAAAAGACAAATTTTCCATGAGACTTAATTCAAAGAGATGTATTATTCCTGCAGCGCTCTACCACGTTTCCAAATATGATCTCATGAATTTAAATAGATCAACTACAGTTGATGTCTCGATCTATTTGAATTGCTTCTGAAGCTACTGATCATATGCTTTTGTCTCCTTCATGCTGGTGGCACAGCTGCCTGTTCATTCAAGGCCCAACTTGTGAGTTTCTGGGATTATTCTATGCCTCTAAACTGGCTCTAAAAGTGCTAGCTCTTATAAGTAATCAATGCTGGCTTATTCCTGGCAAGGATTTAAACCACACCAGGATTTTGATGGAATGGCTTAATTACTCTTTCTCTTAAACTTGATAGTCAGATGCAAAAGGAATAAAGAAGATGGGACAGTTTCCATAACTCTTAATGATATTGTGCCTTACTCTGCAATTAATAGTATTTATAGCTTCATGTATTCTTTCTTCTGCCTCCTTCTTCATATAAAAAGGTGAATTATTGCTTCCTAAAAATCCATAATAAATACAAAATAACTCCTGTAAATACCTTCTTTATAGTTTATTTGAGCAGTTAATTAAGTGTAGCATGGCTTCTCTCTTCAGTGCCTGAACAAAACTCAAAGCAGTTTCTAAAGAAAGTGTGAGTCTATAAATATGCTTTGGAGTATATTCCACAAATATAATACAATTGCTTATATTGTAGCATTACGTAATACTTTCTTTTCCTGTGAATGCTTCTGAGAAATAGCCTTGTTAGAACTTCTACAGAAACAAGCTTGATATCTCAGAAGTTCCAATTTCTTTGTTACCTTAAATATCTCATCTAGCAAGTGCTGTATATTTCTTTTTCTGCTCCTGCCATCCTTTTGTGTTGGCATCACATTTGAAGTGGAGAGGATTGACCTGCAAAAAAGCCTCCTCTTCTGTGGGCATCTGACTTCCCTGAAAATGCACAAGAGACATTCAGCCATAGAAAATTAAAATATCCCTGAGATGTTTATGCCATGCTAATTTTGTTTGAATATGAGGGTAGTAAGTGGCTACAATAATTCTGACATGCTGCACAAGCCACAGCATGTAAGAAATGTTTGCATAATATATACCCAGAGCTGTTGTTTCTCCCCAAGAGGATCCTAGCAAATTAAGATTTCATTCATGGGAAAGTTATCTTTCAGGATTGCCATTTCTTTGAAGTCTCTCAACAACAATCACAAAATATATCAAAGCAGTTAATTTGTTCCTACTGTACTCAAGTGTTTGTGAGCATGTGCCCTAATAGCTTCCTAATGGATGCTTAAGAATTTGTGTCTGTGTCCATAACTGTGGGGACACACAATAATATGTTGAGAAGGCTCTCAACATATTATGGATGATAATCACCCATGAGTTTAGTTAATGAGCTTAATAGGCTGCAGTGAGAGGTCAGCTCTTTGCAGTCACATTTGGGAATTCATTGTCAAAGTTACCTGGGATGTCCCAATGCTATGCTTTTTAAAAGAAAAAAGTTGGGGAATGGAAAGGGAGAAACCCCCTGAATTTAATGTGATCTGCTTCTGAAGGTCAGTATGTTGGATAACTAAGTAAAGAATGGAGCTCTGTCCAAAATCATGTCTCATCCTATAAATTGTAACTCTGGGTAGATTGTGTTGTTTAGTAAAATGCTGTATAGTACCAGATTAAATTTGTGCATCAAATTTTCTTTTCCTTGTGACAGCTTGTTGGGAGGCAGTCAAAGGTAACCTTCCTCCCTGTCCTGCTGCAAGCTCCTTTCCTAACCCTAACCCAAGAAAACTGGTGCAGATCCTGTGGGTAGTTACTTCCCTGTATCCATGGAGGGACCATTCCAGCCCAACACATCCTGCTAAAACAGAAACCAGAACAAAATCACTAGAGAGGTTTTAGAATTTTTTAGATTCGCAGCCTAAGTACAGCATTCATAGTGATATTTGGAAGTAGGTTGTTCATAGCTCTTTTGTTGTCTGTGAAGAAAGTTATTTGTTACTTTTTTCTTTCTTTCTTTTTTTTTTTTTTTTTTTTTGTCCAGACAAGGGCATGAGTGCCACAAGGAGGGTTTTGTAGAAGCATGTTACGATATGTGCTTTGTGGCATAAGAGCAGTAGTTCTTGACTTTCTACTTGGGTCATATTGCACTAATGCAGGTGGAAATATGTTACACACAGCTCCACACTCCTCCCTCACCCTCCCAAAAAAATCCCAAAACCCAAAAAAACAACAAACAAAAGAACCCCTAACCAACCAAACAAGACAAAACCCTCCGCAATGCCCCCCCGCCAAACAAACAACAAGGAAAACCAGTCCCCCCCAATGAACAAAAAAATCCCCCCGTGTGAAAAAAAACAACCCAGAATCCACCAAACAAAAAAAACCCTGTCCAAAACAAGCCCTAAACCAAACCAGACTAAAACACAGGAAAAACTTTGAAAACTTAATAAGCACCATTTTTCTAGAGAGCATAGAGAAAGGAGCTTTTGGGATAACTGTTTTCTTTATATCCAGAGATTATTCTTCAATTTGAGAAGAAAATTTCCTGATAATAGTCAAGTATCACAAATGTTTAGCTCTGCTCATCTCCCAGGACACAAAGGTAATGTATCAATGGAATGGTAGTTGACCATTCATACTTGCATGATGGTATAATAGTACTGTGTTGTATAATTTCACTACAGTCCAGTGTGTTGTCACTATTTCTGGCTTTAATACAAAATTCAGATTAGCAATGTAGGATTGTTGTGCTTTATGGGGCTATATCTATAATAGCTTTGGAGAATGTGAAAAACCAGCCTCTCTTCTGGTGCTGGAGTGTTAGATACTGTCTTTGTGTCTAAATGTGGTGAGCATATGAATGTGAAATGTAAGAGGAGATTTGCCAACTGCTGATATCTTTCTGATTTCTCTCCCTCCATATGTCTTTCCACTGGCTGCCTCTTACGTCACAGTTTCCATCCCCCTACTCAGATGCTTTTATATAATTTTTTGGAAGAAGAATCTGTGTTCCTCTAACAGAAGGCATGCATAATGTGAGCTACTTATTGAAATAGAAGCACTTTCTTGGACTGTACATATACATTGATTTTTTCCTGAGCTCTCCCTTGAGGGTACAGGTAGGGAGGCTGGAAAAAAAGAGCATTACCTTTTCATATCTGACTGGATCTGCAGTCCCTCAGTGCAGGGTAAATTGCAACAAGAGCGTGACTCTGCAAAAGTGTGTGTTTACATGGCTGAAAAATCATCCCCCTTGTGATTCAATGGTTCATCCTGTTTATGTACACCAACACACAAGCTAATTTTTATTAAGCATGCTTAGAAATTTCCCAAGAAGGTCTCTGTAATACAGGTTTCTAAATGTTATTGAAAAATAGTCAGCTTTTCAGTCAGGTACAGGTTATGTTTCTCCAACAGGAGAAGGAAAATGCAGTTTCAAACACTCAAGAAAGAAGTGACAGTTAATGTGCAAAGAAATATTTAAGCTATTGACCCTTGTTTAAATATTAAAAGTGTAATTTTTTTAATAACTTGAATTCTGCATAACTAAGGTCTCCAGCTAAGAGTTGTTTCTGTTTATACAATAGGTACAAACCAGACGTTATTATGAATAATGTAGACTGTCAAAACCAGTGACTTACTACATTTTTTGGACAACTATAAGTCTAGCAACTGAGTTCGAGACGAAAATAATTTATTATTCTTTAAATAAAGAGCAGTTTTGTTCTTTCTCTTTAAAAGGATATTTGTAAAATAGTTTGTTTTGTTTCCCTAAAATGATCTCCAATCTTCAAGAAAGTAAAAAGAAATAAGATGAGGTGATTTGATTTTTTTATTTTTTTTTTTTTGTGGACAAGAGATGATCCCTGTACTACCTCTGGACAGGAACATGCTGACCTTCACCTTCTTCGTGCCTGCCTCTAGCCCACTTTGCAACCTAGACTGCTGTGACTGAAGGAGGACTGGATGCTGTGCAGTGATTAGATGTTCTCTTACAGCACTTGCTGCACAGCTGACTACTACCCCAGCTGCATGATATTCTGCCTGTAGCCTTCGAGGCTAAAGAATTTGTTAGCCTGAGTCCTTTCACACTTCTTGTCTAAATAGTGTTTGTGTAGCTGGCTGATTAGCAAGGCTTCAGGTAAGTGTGAACTGAGGACATGACAATAAGTGACTTGGATGCTCATGGAGGGTTTGGAAATGTGTATAAATTAAAACTCGTCAAGGCTTAGCTGTTCAGATAGGGTATTCTCTCTCTCTCTCTAAGGGTAGATAATTACTTAAGATTGAGACTTCTGGATATTCTTGTGTGCTTGTAGAAAATTTTTTTTAAAGGAGCAAATAATCCATATATGCTTTTCAAAGTGGATATGAGGTACTTAAGGAGAACCATTAATTTACTGAGTAAATCCTTTAGCTTGCAGACAACCACTGTGGCTGGATGCTACTGGAGACCATCATAAACAGAGGTTGAGGTGATGTAATGCACTGTATTTCAGATTAAAGATTATCTCCTTAACTGATAGCTGGAAAGCAGATACTTGAATTCTTCTGACTTGTGAAATATTGCTGAGTTAATGGAACCTGTGGAAGTGCAAGAAGAAATTGTCTGTGATAGAGTAAGGCATCTAGACTATGCTGTCACAAACCTACAGCTGCAGACTTTGTAAATCTGACACAAAAAGTGCCTTAATATAAAGACAGAAGCACTTGTGGAAGAGCTATCCCACCTGTGTGGAGTTTGCTTGGTCCATCGGTGCTTCAGAAGTACTGACACCCAAGGATGATGTCAGTGCCAGGTCTGGCTGAACGGTGACAGCTGAGGTTTCCAGGTGTGGAGGGCCCGACTTGAGGTTTCTGCCTGAGTGCAGGGGAAACCTTCGTTATGAGAATGTTTTTTTTTACAAATCAGTCCTGAGTTTAGCCCTTCCAGCTGCCTCTTTAATGGGGGCTACCTTTGTGAAGGAGTAACAAAGTCAGAACATTCCTGCAAGGCATGCTGGAGAGAAGCTAATTGTGTGTAATGTCATCCTTTTTAATCATCACTTCAGTCCTGGTATTTTAGTTCCTCATGTATCAGAAGTGATTGAATCTTACCTTTTTAAAGAATGATGTTTGCTCGCATAAATGATATGCCTACCCAAAATCAAAGTAATCTCAAGTGTGTGCTGATTATCTTATGCAAATTATCTTAAGCTTATCTCGGGTAACACTCTTCTTTCGTTTTAGGGAGTAGAAAGATGCACTTTGAAATGCAGACTAATGTGACCAGGTGAATTGTGCCTTAGCTGAGTTTTGCTTCACTTGGGGCTAGGGGGAATGAGACAGCAGAATTAAACTGAGAAGGTACAGAATATCTGCTTCTGTTACACCTAAAAGATCAGTGTAGCATCCAAGATAATTGCTTCTTAATGGCCTCTCAGAGATCTTCATAAAGAAAAGCAATGACTGGGACCCATTTTATGGGTGTATTGTTTTTTTGTTGCAGTGGGAAAGTGGCATGATCACTGTATTATTTTAGTCAGTGTAAAGAAACTTCTATAAAACCTCTTTAACCCAATGTATAATGGCTATAACTCACAGGGGAGCACGTATTATTTGAGGGAGGGTGGTTTATCTTGCATATCTAACATTTTTGTTAATTATAGTGTTTTAAACAATGGCTAATAAAGCAAGCTACACATTGTCATTTAAAAGCTAGTAACTGCATTCCACTTCAGAGGAACGGTGGTATTGGCTTTCCTTCTCCACCAAGTAGTGATGGTCTTTAAGACATTGTCACTATTATATGCATACTGCATACTAAATGCTGAAACTATATCCACATACAGATATGGTAATGGTAGATCATTAAACACAAGTCAAGCCTTTCTTATCTTTCATCTGTACTCTGGGAACAATTCATTCCCTGTGGTCTGACAAAGTGTGGAATTGTAATTAGCCGCTAAGGAAACAGTATCTTTGTAAAGTACAAAGTTGCCTCTGAAAGGTGGGTGTTTCTGCCTCTGATGTCTTTCCACCAAACATAAACATTGTACAGTTCAGAGCTTCCCTTCCCTGTTTCACCCTCCACCACTTTTCCTTGGTCTCACCTCTGCAGGTGAACAAACCCTTTAAATGTAGTCTTGGTAAGGATTTAGCAGCCTATTGGTGAATAGCAGCTTGGAATGCTCTGCTCATGTGTTACTTCAGCTACTCGTCAGAAAAAAGTAGACATCACCAAATACAGTATCAGTTTGGAGATGTGTGAGTTGCCTCATTTTATTACTTTTATACTGGGAATACGAGGTTAATAAATTAAAATATCAAGAAACTCTTGAACTTCAGTGCCTCTTGATTAATAGATAATGCTACACACAAAGAAGGCAACTTCACTGTGAGAGGGTTGGGTTTAGACTGTGAAGAAACATGTAGGCATAGACAAAGTAGTATTGATGTCTTTGATCACTCATTCTGTATTCTGAGTTAATTAACTATGTTTTTGTATTCCCTCCCACCTTCACACTTCCTGTTGCCCCTGTATTAACTCTCTAGCAAAAAGTAAGATGAGACAGGGTAAAATATGCCTCAATAAAATAATTCTCTACCTGAAGTCATAATGTAAAGATGAATTTTGTATTTAAACTTGGTTCCCCTCTTCTTGCTACCATTTCTCATCCACTGCAACCAAATTTCAAACTCATGAAGGTGTAATAAACTGGTAAGGAGGGAGAAACCTGGGCCCAATAATTTCCATGTTTTCTCTTGATCTAACTTAATTTAGTTTTAATTGATAGAGAATAAAGTGAACAGATTTTGTGGCATACTGTGATGACTTAGATGATGTAACTTCATACATAAATATTGTTCCTAAGAATATTTAAGGCAGGATCCCTGCCCTGTTGCTTTGCTTCCCCTTTACATTGGGGGACCTGAATGCTATAAAGGCATCTTAGCAAGGAAAACATCTTAGCGTGGCAGGATGAGTCACATGTTTTAGGCATGGGTTGCCAGAGGGCAGTGTTGTTTAGAGAGAGACTTTTTCTGCAGCACCCAGGTCTGTTTGCTTCAGATGCCTTTTGCTTTGTGTAGATCAGATTATTTCAGTAAACTGATAGCTTTATTGGGAAGAGGAATGAGAGGTGGAGAGGTGATACTGAGGGCTCAGGAAACTATGCAGATCTTGGGTAAAGCACAAGAGGTGAATTATTACAGTGGCAGTGTGCCTATGCTTGACCAGGACCTAGTAAATCTTCCCTTTATCCCCAGCGTTCTAAGCTACTTCTCTGTATCTGGGATGCAAGTCTGCCCCTCAGCTGCTGAACTGCATCTGCATCCCGCTCTCCTGTAACTGACTAGCAAGGGAGAGGATTTGTACAGAAAGCAAGGCCATAAATAGACTTTTATTTTGGGCTTGCCAGGCCAGTGCCAGCAAACTTTCATGTTACTGTTACAGCTGAAGAGTTTCCAACCTACCTGATGAAGCAGAACTGTGTAAAAGCTGTTCTCATGGCTTATTTTCTGTGCAGAGAGGTTGTTTTGCATGAGGCAAAGTTGCTGTAGCAGACTTGAACATTATCCTGCAGAGGCAATGTTACCCAGTCATCGTTTTCCTGTGGCTCTTCTCTGGAGTTCAAAAGCTCTTTCTGGGTAGAAGCACCTTTTGCCTGGTTTATAGGGTTTCAGTACGATATGGGAGCTTAACATTGGCAGTGGAGTCAGTTGGGCAAAGGGGAATTGTTTCACACTAGAATTCAAGCTTAGAGTGGCAGAGTTGAATTTTGTATTGTCCTCCACACAGGTCATTTGATTCTTTTGAAACTGAGGAAGTGAGAAGTATCAGAAAGACTGAGGTTTATGGCTAAATACATCTGCATGACATAGGTCAGCTTTCCTTCTGGATGTTTCTGGACCCTTTTGATCAAGGGTGATGCTAGTTAGGCACAGTTAGTATTGGTTTCTAGACTTTGATGTGGGGCTGAGGGTGCAGGACACTTGTGCATTTGTTGAGCTCCTGGCTGGGATACAAGTCTCTGCATGGACTCTGTCTGTCAAAAGGCTGAAAAGGGAATAAACAATTTATTTGAAGAAAGATCTTTCTTCATAATTTAAGTGTTTGGGATGCAGGTGGTTGGCCTTCCAGCTTCTTGCAGGAACTCCTAAGAGTGCATTTCAGGACTCTTTAAGTGTCATGGGGGCAGGAACCTTTCTTATTTGTATAGACTGCAGTCTTCAGCTCTTGGCTACCTGTCTTGCCGATGGATGAGTATTTGGTGTTGTCACCTGGGTTAAATGGCAGGGTTCAGAATAGCAGTTGGAGTGGACACTTAGGGGTTTCTGGGTTGCTGCTAGCACTCAGGATCTCCAGCCGCTTTTTATTTCATATGGGTGCTGAAATGTTTGAAGGACTAAGATTCTACAACTTCATCAGCCTCTGGTGAAGAATTCAGGTTGTACTAAGTAAGGCAGAAAAACCCAGAGCCCATAATTCTTGATCTGATGACAGTCACACAATGGGTGTAAGGACTAGCAAATAGTGTAGGGATGGCTGCGTAACAATTGCAGCTCTAATCCTTTTTAGGTGGTGGGATTATCAACTGAAAAAGTTGTGGTAAAGGTGCACATATGAAGCAATACA
The DNA here is from genome assembly GCA_035222235.1 of Margarornis squamiger. Lineage (NCBI taxonomy): Eukaryota > Metazoa > Chordata > Aves > Passeriformes > Furnariidae > Margarornis > Margarornis squamiger. The sequence continues at coordinate 100,935,794 of JAWWTY010000077.1, read as the reverse complement.
GATTTAAGAGTGAAATAGTGTAGGAATAGAACTGTAATATTTTTGAGACTACCTTGATAATATGCACTTAAACCCATAAAAATACCTGTTATCTTGTAAAGGGCACTGAATCTCCTTTCTATGCTGTTCTTCTATACTCAGCCTGAGTTGCTGCATTTCTCTTTGATGAGAGTCTTTGAAATCCCTACTAAAGGCTACTGTGCAGGCACAAATGCAAGAGAGATGACTTGATTTTAAGTGTTAGTTCAGAGGACGAGAAAAACACTACCAAAACCATCAACAAATGTCCACCATCATGACACTTTGTTATCTGTTTTAATAAATTTTCACAGAGTAGTTTAAGCTGAGTGCAAGAGAGGGTTTTTTAAAACTTGCCATGCCTCATCTGCATGTTACTAATAAGACACTTCAGTGAGGTTTATGAAGTTTTAGTGGCATGAATTCTGCCACTCTACATGCATGAAACTCTTTCTGATTTATCTTTGAGCATCTAAATACTTTTTTACAGCAGATTTAGTTGCTGCATTTTCTGAATCTGACTGAACTATTGTAATGGGTACTTACCAAGACTTTGCACAGCCTTGAGGTTTAATTTACATGAAAGAGAAAAACGGGGTTGCTTTCACAAGTACCTTGGCTGTGAGGAACACAGAGGAGTGTAATGGTGTCTCAGCAGCTGCTATCCCATTACAAGAACTTAAATGCACGTGTGTTCTACAGCAGTTGTATGGTTGAAAGGGATTCTCTGAGAAACTTCAATACTGTTCTTTTCTTCCAGCTCCTCACTTGGACAAAGAAGACATGAAAGCAGTGACAGAGCTTCTTTTTGTCAAAGCTGATGTCGGAGGGATCTTTGAAAGTAAGTTTCATGCTGTTTCAGGATGAAGTACTACATTAGATTGTGCCTTTCATTAAGGATCGTCTACTAGCTGATCATGGACTCATCATATCCCTGATTAAACATATTTCAGAAGGACAAAATCTTCTGTTGAAACCCAGGCACAAATATCATGGGTAATAGCTGATTTTATAATGAGTTTATGACCACAGTGCTTCATCTCCAAAGAGGTGGGATTGAACTATTTCCATAGTCATTTGTCTTCTTGCATTTTAAAAATCTTTGTTAGTCTCTTTAAGGCTTTAGATTTGACATACCGTCAACAAAATTCTTAAAGAGTAATAGAATATAATAAATGTAGAGATCTAATTAGTGAAATTGCATGTGAAATATATGCAAGTATTAAAATCTTTTTAAAACTAGCCTGTTCTATGGAACAACACTCCCACATCTGGATTCTAGAAAGAATGCATAATAGCCTTCATATGAATTCAGTGTGAGTTTCTTAAGCTTTTATCTTTTTCCCATGGCAAAAATAAGTTGGTTTTGTGTTGTTGTCTTTCTTAATAAGGAGATAGCTGTACTACATGTATCTTGGATTACCCAGCATTAAAATATGTAGGTTGTGTGTGAATTTTTTGGGCTTTTTCTATTTAATTTTGACTTTTATTCATGTTTGTGGGTTTTGTGGGGGTGGGAAGGGATTTAGCTTTCCTGCAAAATTTGAACAAACCTTTTGGTTGTCTTGGAGAGCAGATTATGAAAAATAAGTCTACCTAACTTTTTATAGCTTTGGGGAGGGGGGGTGCAACCTCAGTGCTGCCATGACTTGGAAGACTCGAAGTCAAGGCAGGTCATAATCTGGGGTTTGAAGCATTTTTCCCCATACAGATGATTCCTGTTTTGTCTGTAGAATTTATTTGCTTAGATGTTTTCCTTAAAAAGTGGCATTTTTGTTCAGTGTAGTTGAGCTGCACTGACTGATGAAGCGATGTTCTTGGTTCTCTGGGCTTCTGTGGAATTTGCCTCTGAAACAAGTAGGAAATAAAAATCCTTTTGTTCTTACAGTGCCTTCACTGCTTTTATCCAAACAGTATGGATGAGCAAAACATCTCTGCAACTTTACTGCAGAAGAGAAGGAAATAAGACTGGGTGAATGACAAATGTTAAGATAAATGAGAATGTGGCAGCAGTTTACTGTAGAAAAATCTGTAATGTATACATGGGAAGAAAAAATAAAAGTAGTGTGTGCTGGTGTGACTAGATGGCAACATGTTGCCGTTACAGGAACCAGAACTTCACTGGTGTTCTTGTTCCTGTATGTATTCAGCTTCTGGGTCTTTGGCTCAGGTTATTCTCCGAGTCTGAATCTCTAAGTAACTACCTCTAGGCAACATACCTGCTGATAAGGCCTGTCTCTGTACTTCTGTGTGCTGTGAAATGGTATGCTCCATACTTAAGGCAAGAGCAGAAGTCAAGACCACAGGATAGTGACTAGAAATGGTGGTTCAGTCCTCAAGCAAGCTCTCCAGAAGTTTTCAGATTGATCTGTTTGACCTGGTTGGATTTCCCTGTAGTGAGTCCAACTTCAGAGCTGAACCCAGAGTGAACTATTGTAAGAAATATTTTTTTGATAGCTGTTGGGCTTTTTTTCTTCTTTTTTTTTTCTTTTTTTTCTTTTTCAGTTCCTTTAAATAAGTACTTCAAGCACCAGAGAAAGAGCAGGAGGATCTTGGAGAAACCCGAGCCTAGGAGAAGAAAGCTTCGATGTTATAAGATGAAGGTGATGAAACGGGAGCTGTGTAGGAGTTGGCATCAAGAGATGGTCCAGGTTCAGGTGGATGGAAGTCCAGAAAGAGCTCAGCAACTCAGCTCAGTAGGACAGCTGGAGCAAGGAGGAGACCATCCCTCAGCAGCACAGCCACTGCCCCCTGCTCAGCAGCCCCAGGGAGGGAACGATATCCATGTGCAGCCAGAGACACAGACAGTGCAAGGAGGCAATGCTCCAGACATTGGACTACAACAAACAGGCCAGGGGTGGGAGGCCCCAGAGGTCACTGTGAAGGTGCGGCCCCAGAACATGAGGCAGGGGTGGGAGTGTCCGGAGGTGACTGTGCAGGTGCAACCTCAGAAGCCAAGCCCAAGATGGGAGTCCCCATCAGTGACTGTGCAGGTGCAGTTACAGAAGCAGGGCCAAGGGCCATCTCCCCCACAAGTAACTGTACAGGTACAGCCCCAGGAGTGGGGACAAGGCACAGCTGGCATCAAGGTCATAGTCCAGCTGCAGTTGGTCTGTGACCCAGAAGAGGTAACCTGCCTCCAGGATCAAGGTGAGGAAGTGTTAGATAATGGAGAACAGTGGACCCCAAAACAAAATCAGGGAGAGCCAATGACAAGATCTGAAGGTGAGAGAGAGCTGGCTGTGGTGGAGTTGGTGCCACAGGGGGTTCTGAGCCAAAAGCAGGATCAAGCAGGAGAAGTGGCAAAACCCCAGCAGAACCAGAACCAAGAGGAAAGAGCAGAAGCAGTGGAGCTGCAGGCGATGCAGGCTGCAGACAAAGCAAACCTGGATGGGATGGTGACAAAGGAGAAGATGCAGGACCAGAGCCAAGAGTGGGAACAGCTAAAAGTAGACCTGCCGCCACAAAAGGAAGGCCAAAGAACTACAGAAATGAAGCAGGAGCAAGGCGATATTCAAGAAGGGCCCAAGGGGATGGCCCTAGGACAAGAAGTATCTAGAAAACGATCACGAGAGCCTCCAAATTACTTCGTTGCTATTCCGATAACAGATGACCAGGTACTCTGAAGTAGCTGTTCTATCAAAAAAAAACCCAAAACCCCCTTGACTTTAAACTTACACTTCCTTTCCTTAGTTGCAATGTTTTTTAATAAGCCAAGAGTGATCGAATTCTGCTCCCTTACCTTAGGTGGTCAGTTGAGTCTGGCTGGGATGGAGTAAACTTCCCCTTAGCAGCCCTTTCAGAAGTTGTGTTTTGTTTTGTAGATAGAGCTGTGTCTATAACACCCCAACACTTCAGCTACTGCTAGGATGAAAAAAAGAAACTGTCAGGTTTGCTACTGCACTTTCTAAAGGGTCTGAGGTGTTGTGTCTTCCGTCAATAATATCTTCTATTCTGTAATCTTTTTTTCAAACAAAAGCAATGGCTTTTTCACCTTGCATTGTCCCATCCTGTATTGTCTTAAGGCTGTGTTTAGTGCAATGGTATTGATTTGTTTGTTCATCTTCTTTTCCATGGAAGCTCACAATGGAGAATGAGAATTTCCTTCTCTTCTACAGAAGAGTATATAGAATTGATCTGTTTTCTCCGTCTTTTATCCAACAAACTTCCCCGAGATCTTAGCAGACAGTTAATTTCAAGAACCTATCTGTGGAGTCTATATGCTCATACTTTTTCCAGGTGTACTATATTCTCTGACTCCCATATTTAAGCAATGTTGAGAAAAGCATAGATCATTTCTCCTTCATACTGTTAAACCTAAGTACAGCAAACTGTGGAAATCCGAATAGAAATATTTTCTTCTAGAGACTTTGTGGGGGACCTAAAGCATTCCAGTTACCGCCGTATATGCCTCTTCTGAATTATGTCAATACAGCCTTGCAGGGCTTGGCTACTACATGCACTATCTTAAGATCCATAGAATTAAATTCTAAAAATGATACAATAGCTGTAGAGGCAGATTTCAATGAACCAAACTTTATTTACTAATTAGTGGTTTCAGACAAATCATACATAACTTCTGCATAATGCTTTGTACTTGTAAGTGGGAAGATACCAGCTCACCCTGAACTACTTATTCCCATTTTGCTGGTACGAATTTTGAAGCACACACAAAACTTTCTGGGAGAAGGGTGCAGAATGTCTCGTTCTCAAAGCCACACTATCAGTACCTCTATGAATAGGTTTTTTACCCTTTAGCCTTTCACAGACAACTGTGACCTGCTGATTGCGATATTTTATTTGCAGCTGCTCAGAGTGTGCAAAAGCAGAAAGAGCTCTCACTTTGTCCCAGTACCTGCTGTATCCCAGAGGGGCTTGGCTGGGACTCTGCTCCTGTTGCAGAATAGCAGTGTTGTGAGGTGGGATATGCCCCTTGTCTTTATGTAGGGGTCAGTAGGTGATTGTACACTCAGGGACATTATGAAGAGAAAGAAAAGCTCGGGGATACAAAGACAAGGAGCTTACTATTCCACCTGACAGAGATAGGCAGGGAAAAGTCTTAATTGAAATCACTAACTATCGAGTCCCAGCTAGAATGGGCAGAACTGAGAAACAGTATATAAATTGTGTGAATTATTAGTGTTTATAAAATAAATATGCATCTTGGAATTTTTTTCTTATAAAGCAAATGTAAAATGTAAAACCTGAATGTTGACTTCTATGAACAGAGTGAAAATACAACCCTCTACTACCAGCTTCTGCTATTAGTTTATGGTGCTTTTTCCAGTGAACCAAATGGGTGTTGTTTTTTGCAATATATAACTTGATTCCTTTTTTCCCCCCCTAGTTTAAGCTTCCATACAGTATCTGACACAACTGTATTTATGCTGCTGAAAGGCAATAATTAAATAGGGTTGCTGTATCTGTTGTACAGATTTATTTTTTTTTTCTTTCCAGTGTGACAGGCAGCTGCAGTACAGTAGCTTGCCTTGGCAGGCTTCTGGGTTTTTGTTTTTATCTTAGTTAAGTGTAAAAACACTTATGTATGTGTTAGATGGAGACGTCAAAAGGTGCCTTCCTCTTAGTAGGCAATTATTTGCTATGGCTTTGTCTTGAGCAGAATGATCTTTGAAGGTTATCTGGAGGATGGCCTCATATAACTTTCAGTGATTCCTACATATGACTGGCTTTCGGGAGGTGAACAAAAGTGCAGAGCACATCAGGAAGATAAATGCCAGGAAGGGAAAATAACTGTGTAAGCTGAAGACAATGTTGGCAGATGAACAAATGGGTATGGAGTGGGCAAAGAATAAATCTAAGCTGGAAACTGGAAAGTTTCCTGCCATCTGAAGAGTGAGATCATGGAACAGCTTGAAGGGTCATGAATGCCTAACTTATTCTGCTATTTTAATGAGATTTTAGTGTCCTAATATATGGCCTGTGACCACATCCTGTACAGTTCTATGAATGTCCTTCCCCTCTTTTTCCTTCACTTCTCTTTCAATTCTGCTCTTCCAGATTTCTCTGCTTTCACACCAGCTCTTGTAATCTGGCATCTCTGACATCCCTGGCTGAAAGCTCTGCCCAAGACATTCCTAGTTCATGCTCCTCTTAAATGCTACCTTTACAGTTGGCAGGGAGCTGAGACAGCCATGTGTAAGGCTCTGAAAGAAATTGAAGGGTGCAGTACTGTAAGCCTGGTATGTGTATATGTAGAGGGTGAGTAAACAAATCATAGAATGGGTTGGGTTAGAAGGGATCTTAAAGATCACCCAGTTCCAACCCCCCCGAGATGGTCGAAGACACTTTTCACTAGACCAGGTTGCTCTGAGCTCCATCCAACCTGGGCTTGGACACTTACAGGGATGGGGCATCCACAACTTCTCTAGACAAACTGTTACAGTGTCTAATCACCCTCACAGTAACGAATTTTTTTTCCCCGATATCTACTCTAAACCCACTCTTTCAGTTTGAATCCATTTTCCCCTTGCTTTATCACTGCACGCTCTTGTAAAATGTCCCTCTCCAACTTTCTTGTGAACTCCATTCAGGTCCTGGAAGGCTGCAATTAGGTAACTCCTGAGCCTTCTTTATTCCAGGCTGAACAAAAACAATTGTCTCAGCCTTTCTTCATAGGAGAGGTGGTTTATTCCTCTAATAATCTTGGTGCCCCTCCTCTGCACCTCACTCCAATGGGTTTATGTCCTTCCTGTGCTGGGGGTCCCAGAACTGGGTACAGAACTGAGGTGGGATCTCAAGAGGGGCAGAATTACCTTCCTCAACCTGCTGATCAAAGGTGTATGTGTATGCATACAGATATGCATAAATAATATAGTCTTTTGGCAATTTCAGATGATTTTACCTATAAAGCGGAGGTTCCTGACCTTGCTGAACGTACAGTGTGATTGCTTGTTACACTGTGGACCTTCTATATTACAGAGGGCTTTAAAGATGTTGTTAGTTTTTGGGGTATAATTATTTTGTCTTAATTATATTTTAAGAGAGCTGTCCACACAACAGAGCCTAGTACTCTTTATATTTTTCTCTCCTTAAAAAGGACAAAGGAAAAGCTCCATTCCAGTCCTGGTGGGTGTATAGCCCTTTTACCTGCATGTAAGCAGAACTTCAGAAGGCTGCACACCAGGCTTGGACTGGGTTGGATCTGAGAATGTTGTGGTTTCAGGCTTTCAATACTCCATTACAAGTGCTTCCTTCCTGTTCTGCACATTACACCTGTCCAAAAGCAAAACAAAAAAGTCCCCCACAAAAAAAAACAGGCCCCCCCCCAAAAAAAAAAAAAGTTAGCCCATCAAATACACAGCACTTATAGAAAAGTTCTACAGACTTAGACACACACACACAAGAAAAAGGTGTAGAGATAAGGTGAAGCAAATGTTGCAGTTTGTGTGGTCAGACAAGTTGATGGCTTGATTCCTCCTACATGTTTTCACAATCTAAACACATGCTGTAAATAGTAGACTGCAATAAATTGTACTTCAGTTGCAGTAGGAATTAACTTAATGTAAGAGTCATTTCAGTGATGTGTTTTTCACAGTGACAAAGGTACTGTAAGAGTTTGTGACTTCAGGGACTGTATTTTCAAATGGTTGTTTTAATTGTGTGTGGCTTTTACCCTCATGTTTATCAGAAACTTGTTATACTGTTTCTGATATATATATATATACTGACATGCAGGTTATGGGACTATTTACTGTACTGCACAATGGCTGCTGAGGCTTTATGTAGAAAGACAGTAAAAAAAAACCCATACTGACCCAGCTGTTTCAATCTATGAAAGAATAAAGCATAGCTCCAACATGTGTGAGCACTTAGGCATGTAAGCCAGAATTCATTTTGTGAAATAGTCTGAAAATCTATAAATTACTTGTCTGTGACAAAGGTTTGCACTAGGTACATAGTCCCTGTGGGATTGAATTCTTCTCCCTCCTCTCTGTTCCCATGACTGACTTATAAACCTTAACAGATAATATTGAAAAAAAAAAAAAAGTAATTTTGGGGTCAGTTGTGTAAAGGCACAAATCCACAAAAGCCAGAAACTGGTCACACAGCTCTAAGAAACACCAGCTCAGAAAATAGCGTGTTTACCTGGTTGATCAACTTTGTTTGCGGCTACATTTTCCTTTTGGGAACAGATATCAGTTTAATCTGTGATCAAACTTGTAATCAGAAAGTGGCATAAGATTAATTATGGAAATGCTATTCAATTTCCACAGTCTATTAACAACTGACAACTGCATGAAGATACCATTAATATTTACGCAGTGCTGCGAGCTTTAATCTAACATGCTTAGGGTCAGATTCACACCTACTTTAAGATCTCGGGATTGTAGTTCACAGGAGAGCTATGAGTTTAGCCTGTAGGCTTTAAAAAAAGGAAAACAGATCAATCACTTCCCCAAAAACTAAGTTTGAGATTGAAAGTTGCTATATGAGGGATCTGGGGGGTGGAGTGGGGTGGTTTTGTAGATTCCTGGCTTAAATATTGAGTTGCATTTTTTTTGGTGTGTAAGCGTTCAGCATTCTGAATTTTTCCAGTAATATGTGGGCATTCCAAAATGAAAAGTTACTTTCCTGTTTCCTTTTTACTGCATTGCAGATTTTGGAGAGAATTGAAGATCTCCAAGAGCACATATTCTCTAAAGAACCTGACCTGTGGAGAGCTCTTCTTCCTATTCAAACGATGCACCTTACTATAATAGTAGCTCACCTGGGAACAGAGGAAGAAGTAAAAAAGTAAGAATCTTGCAAAACCTAAGTGCAGCTAATTTTCCTGTAAATGTGGTAGCCTTGCTGCTGCTCTTCTGAATAATGATGTTTTATTAGAACCTACATACAATTTCTCTTAGACTTTTTTTTGTTTGGTTTCTGTCTTGCTTTCCCTCTGGAAAGATCTTCACAAAAGCTAGATGTGATGCATCAGAGGCTGAAATTTTCTATCTGCCATGGGATGAAGAAATAAAGCAATATCACTGTAAATAGTATTACTATTTTCTTACTGTACTACTACCACAAATTAGCTCAACAGATGTCTTCAGCTGCTGTCTTTTGAGAAACCCCAGCTTTTCAGATCAGGCATACTTCTATCAGCTGGGAAATGTTCACTGTTAGGACATGTTACATTAAGATGAAAACAACAAAAAAAATCTGCCTAATTCCTTTCCAAGACACTCTCTTGTCTAATTCAGGCTGTGGGCTGTCACTGTGGCCCTGTGAATTAAGAAGGGGGTATTGAAAGATGATTAAGGAAAGCTACCCTGCAGTCAGAAAGGCTAGAACTGCTAGGAAGGTCCAGAAAATAGAGTCGGTATGCTGCAGTCTTTTTTCTCTAAATCTTATCTTATTGTACCACATGGGGAAACCTGAGACTTCTCGAGATGAGAAGGCAGAAAGGAAAGGTCCTTATGTGCCTGCTAAGGCATCATGTGGTAGAGGTGGGAACCTGTTGAGAGCAGCTCTTTCTCCAGGGGCCTTGGCACACATCAGCATGGGAATGAAGAACAGGCCTCAACACCATACGGGTGTGACATAGGATTTGCTTGGGTGTTAAGCAGAATGCCTAGCTGGAAAGATGTCAAAAGAACCAATATGACTAGAAAAAACCCTTGTGACCATACAGGCAGCATTAGTTAATCATGATTAATATGCATGTGACAAGTTTGTGTGTGCCTTATTTTAAAGTTACCTGCTTTATTATACTTTCCAGGGAATGTTTTTGTACATCTGAGGGGGAAAAAGATAGGAGCATTATATGGACTAAGGAACCTCATGCAGAAAGCAGTGTACAATAATCCAGTAATAAAAATCTGTGCCAGTGCTGCTGACTGGGCAGGCTGTCATCCAGGAGGATAGGAAACTAGTTGAGAGCAGCAATAAAAATGGGAATCAATTGGTTAGGGAGGTGAGTAGACCTAAGTAGTGTTAATGAACTTAAGAGTGGATGTGTGTCTGTAATGAAAAAATAATGGACATATCTAATGAAAAGCAGATCTGCTTTGCCAAATGCTTTTCATTCTGTATCTTTTAGCTACTTACATAGCTCTTCTAAATGATTCTGTAGTTCTGTGGCTACTTCTCTGTGCTGTCACATGAGTGCCCTAAGCTGTTGAGTGTTTCTCACTCTCAAGCAAACAGCATTGCTGATACAGCAGTCCCAGCCCTTCACAGAGGGAGGGGAGACATCTTTGAATCTCACAGCAGAAGCTGAAGAGAAACTTTTTACGTGGGCATGTAGTGATAGGAAAAATGGGAACGGCTTTAAACTGAAAAAGGGCAGGTTTAGATTAGATATAGAGAGAAATTCTTTACTGGGCTGGTGGTGAGACACTGAACAGAGAAATTGTGGATGTCCCATCACTGGAAGTGTTCAAGAGCAGGATGGATGGGGTTTTGATCAACCTGGTCTAATGGAACATGTCCCTACCCATGGCAGTGGAGCTGGAACTAAATGATCTTTAAGGTCCCTTCTAACACAAACCATCTGATAGGAGAATTTGCCCTAGCAGTACTTAAAGGTAGATTGGACATTATGGACTTAGAAGAAGAGCTAGATAAACACTGCTTGTTTTTAAGGCAGATGAAACAAGATCCTCTACAAGGAATTAATTCTCTTTCCACCTTCAGTCCTGTCCTTACTAAATCTTCATCTGCTAAATCCCCAGGAGTCTTGAAAAGAAGTAGCTCCTATGTGATTGTAACTGTAATAACTTGAATGTACTAGTCAGGACTGTTCATAATGTTGACTCTTGTAATCTGAAGTGGCCTTTGTAGGCATTAAAAATGCTTTCTGAATGGCATTAGTTCCTGCTATGTGGATTGTAGTCCCCAGTTTCTAATTGGATGTTATGCAGTTCTAAGATTTTTTGAACAATGAAATGAATGTAGTCAAAACTTGTTCTAGGTGATGATAAAGTAAACGTGACTGCAGGAGCCCCGGTAACCCATGGGATGGTGTCCTACAGTCCTTAGTCATGCAGTATATGTTAGAAGTATGAAGCCTTAGTAGAATGTTTCTGCTCAAAATCTGTTTGAAGACTGATAGGATCCCCCTCCCTGAGAGACTAAAGAAGAGTACCTGTAAAACTTCAGCAGGTTCTAAGCTGCTGGAAGACTTACTGTCTACTTTTAGAAATTTAATAGTCATGCCTTTTCTGTGCTTTAAGAAAAATGGTTTAATTTGAAGTTTTAGTGTCTGTGGCTAATTCACTTTTTGAGATCTCTGTGCACAGCAAAGTGCATATCTGAACTTTATTGAAATGTGACATAGAGCTGACAACATAAGAATCAATTTGATATTTTGTTAGCTGGCCTGGAATAGGAGATTATAATGGAGACAAATGCTAATTGTTCTTCAGGAGAGAGAAAGAATTTGTTTCAGTTTTAGAATAAAACTAGTGAACCAGATGAAAATGGCAATTATAAAGTTTTAAACTACATGATACAAATGTAAGTTCAGTTCTACCCCTTTTGACTCTTCAGTAGCATATATTCATGTAGCTTTTCTGGCATGTTAATGTTTTGAGCGTTCAGTAGGAAAACTCACTTCTAATACATAAGCAAAGGTTGAAGTGAAAGACACAATGTATTTAAAATCTTCTATTACAAAAACATTAGCAATGAAATATAGTGTACCTGTTACACTATGCATAGTGCTGCACAGTGGTCAAAATCAAGTATATTGGGTAGTATTAAAAATATAACAGTATTTCTATATGTAAAAAAGCTATTAACTTTCAGCATTTATATATTAATTATTTTTTAAGGGCTGTTCTGGCACTGAAGCAAAGCAAGACTAAAGTGAAAGAGATCTTGCAGGGTAAAAACCTTAATATGACGTTTCATGGGATTGGACAGTTTAACAACCAGGTGTTCTACTTAAAAATGTTGGAGGAAGACCAGAAAATGTTGAGCAGAATTGCAGGTAAGTACCACCTTGACTCTTTACCACTTGTGGTAAACCAGTTCATAGAGTCTTAGTTCTTGTAAGCATGGCACAAGCTATTGCACATGACTGTCACATGCTGCCTTTTCTCTTGTCTCCTCTTTTTCTTAATTGTTAATCATAAAGCCAACAACCAGGTTAGGCCTGCAATAGGGCTAAACTAGGTTTTCTGTACTAATTTGGGACAGATGAGATGCACAGGAATTCAGTATGTCAAGATCACACAGAAGACTGTCCTAGCCTGCCCTTCAGTTAGGGTCTCCCAGACCTGTGGTGTACATCATCTTCAAAGTGACACTTCAGAGATGTGACTCTGTTCATTCTAATAAACTGAAAGCCTATTAAGTGTTGGCCCCATTTGAGTATACAAGGAATATTTTGGAATATATACAAGGAATAAATTGGAATATTTGTGAAATCATGAATTATCTCTGGGGCAGAAAGTGACAAAAAGCAGTATTTGTGTGCATATACATGTGTAGCACCAAAAAATCAGTCTTTTACTTCCACTGTATAAGGTGCAACAGAAGTGTAAGGGTAGCTTGTCTGCTACTCTAACTTCCCAAAGCACTGATGGATTCATGGAAATGTTCCAGGACTTTGACCTGCTTACCTGCATCTGAGTACAGTTTCAGAAGGGCTTGGTACTCTCTTCTTCCTTGTCAGCCTCTTCTGCTTTTAGGAGCTGCTTTAGCCTGCAATGCAGAATCTAATCTGTGTCCTGGGCTTCTGCTCCAGCAGAACAAAAATAATCAATATACATTATTTTTCCTTGCTATTTTCATACTAAGTAGAAAGGAAGCATAGTTCAACTAATGCTCCTCAAAAAGGCATCCAATACAAAGACACTATGTAATCTTCAAATGATTTCTCAGAACAGTCTGTTTTCATTTTGTTGATGCTGCTTCCTACCTCCTCCAGTTCTCAGCTTTGATATAATAATTCTGCTCTCTTATTCTCCTGCTTATTTTTCATCTGAAGTCATCAGTGTTGCAACTAGACAGAGGATGCCTCTTATGAACAGCTTTCTCGCCTCAGCTAAATAAAATTAGCTACTTCACTATCCATTACCTCTTGGCCTTCACATCTTTTATTGTTCCATCCATTCCAAAGATAATTTTGACTCCAGAGATCTGTGCTTTTGTTGAAAGTACTCGGATGTTTTCCCCACTTATTAGGACTACAGCCTCAACAAATTTGCCTATGCACAAATTGTTCCTTCTAAAGATTTTTACAGGAAATAATCTTGGCTGGGAGATAAAGTAGAAGGCAGATGATGCAATTTCCTTATAAGACCAAGTTTGTTATATGCCTGTCCATAGCATTGAAGTGCCATTGAAAGAAAGGACTGATTGCTTGTTTTGATGTCAGATCTGACTATTTTGAGACCTGTACCTTGGCTTTCTCTCTACTCCTGAAAGGTGCAGAAGTAAGTGCCTAATTTCTAGTGTCTGAACCATACTGTTTTTTCTTCTACTTATTGTTTTGTTTAACTGAAATTTTTGTTCCTAATGAATCACAGCATGCAAGGTCAATCTTTATCATGCTATGTTATCATCAGCAGAAATATTTAATTTTGGCTCTGCAGAATGTATGCTATGATGATTTTCTTAAATATCATGCTGGAGCCACATTAACTCTGAAATCCATTACAATAGTGGCTGGCAGATACTCCATGTTCTCTGCCTGGATAATGTGCATCTTCAGGGTTCTGGAAAACTGGTGTCTATCTTCTGATCTGAGTCCCTTTCCTAATCAGATAGTGGAGAGAAATTTTGATTGCAATCCCCAGGAAAGTTCTGTCAGTATTTGTGTATTTAATGCAAAGTGATTGTTCACTGACTGCCTGAAATAATTTCTTGACTGAGAGACAAGCTGCCAGTTTTCAAGCTGTTAATTCTTTTACCAAAGATTTTGTTATTCAGAGAAATATAACTCCCAGAGTTTTTCTGTTCTGCGTAACTTCTGACCATTTCTAGAACTTAATGAGTCTGGGGATTATGCAAATATGTATCAAAGTCTATCCTTACAATGATATCTCCAAAGAAATAGCTGTTTTGGTTTGTTGTTTTTTGTCTCCTCTTCTTTCCCTTAGCATAGCAATTGAATTAATTGTTCCACAGTGAATAGGGATTTTGTCTCACCTTTTAGTCAATATTTTTGGTTGCTTTTAAGGTAGGTGTGGACTTCAAGTGCTGCCTTTTCAACCAGCATGATGGGCCTGACAAAGGTTAAGCTACTCCTGTCAGCTGTCTCCACCTCATCATGCCCTTATTGATGATTTGTCAACAAGTATAAGAGTTCTGCTTGCTCTAATGAAGTTTTTTGAATGTTTGAAGTGTTTCTGACATTAGAAAATATGAAAATAGTTGACTGGCTCCTCATTTGCTTTTGTTCCTACATCATGAACTTCAGTTTTGAAGTGGAGAGTTATTCTATCTCTTGATTAATTAACTACAATTAATTGGTAAATGCTGAGCAACATTGAGCTGCTTTTGCTGCTAGTGACCTCCTCCTCTTAGAAGAGATACTGCTTAAGATGCCTTGGAATTTTCTTAGGGTATTTACCAAGTGAGCTAGAGAAGACGGTGTCTGGAAAAATGAGTTCCTTCATAGACAGTGTCCTGCCTGTGCCAGGAACTTTGTTCCTAAACTGACTTCTTGAAGATGATTGCTACCTTTGACCTTTCTTCGATTATCAGCCTTTCTGATGAAAATCGGCTCATGGTAGTAAGACCTTCATCTTCCAGTAATAAGTCCTTCCTGATGTTTGATGTGGTTAGTGCTGGGTGGTAACCAAGAGGAGATGCTACTTCCAGGTTTTCTTTGTTTGGTTAAGCTTTCTATGCACCTAGAGGATGTTATTTGCCCAGGTGATGTGAAGGAAAGGGGTTTTTTTTGTTTGTTTTGTTGGTTTTTTTGTTTTTGTTGTTTGTTTGTTTTTTTTTTTTTTCCCTAGAAGCAATTTAGACACTTTGCTGCTGTGTTTTATTCCCTGGGTCTTTCTGGGCTTTGACCTATTTGATGAAGTACCACAGGCACTTTAGGGGTTGTTTGATACCTAACCATAATCACCCAGGACCACTTTCAGATTCCCTAAAGTAACTGCAGTGTTCAAGTTGGACCTTACAGCTGGACCCTTCTGCAGCAGCAGCTGGGAGGCCAGGTTGGCATCCAGTAGGACACCTAAAAGGGTGTTAGATGCTTGTTCACAAAACTGGGTCCTGCTTGCTTTTTTTTTTTTCCTTCCAGATGGAAAATATATAAAGCAGTTGCCTCGGCAAAGTGACCAGACAGCCTCAGCGGCTGTTCTTTCATAAATACTATGAAAAGAATCAATTGAAATTATTGATAACCTAAACTTCAAGCCAGAGACTTGGCCTTGATATAAATGCATATGACAAACGTATAAACATGCATGTAGTTAAACTTTCTGATAGGTAGAAAAATAAAATGGAAGTAGGGTGACTTCAAGTAAGGCCCTTGTCAGATGTGATATGCTATTTTTTTACAGTTTTAACATTGAACCTATTTCTCTCAGTGCCTAAGCAATTAAGAGTAACAAAGATAGGTGTCAAGGTGGGAGGTCTGTCAAGAAAAGCCAAAAATGTTACAAGTTTCCAGTTTAAAATGTTGATTTTTTTTCTTTTTTTTTTTTTCCTTCTGCATGTTTTTATCACCTTTATACAACCAAGGTATAAAGACCTCTGGCAGTAGGTCACAGCCATAGCCAAGGCTTTCAGTGTAACTTTGTAATTATTTCTTACTGCTTAACCACAACCGTTGAACAAGACATCATCTTCTGCATTTGCCAGACTTGCAGGGGTCTGCCTCATGCAGAACTTGCTGTTCTTGAGACTCTGCATCCTCAAGTTCAAAGTCTCTGAAAACCAAAGCTAGTTCAACTTGGCTTGACTTGTCTTTACAATCCTTAACTGAAAGCCCCTGAAGAATATGAATTCTGGAACTACTCAGACACTTCTTTCAATACAGAATAATTATAAAATGATAAGGTTTTATATGACCAATTTTTTTAAACCAATAGCATTGTAAACACTTTATATCACATGATCTGGAGAATGAGTACTATGTTTGTGTGATGTTCCCTCCTGAATTGCTCTTAGTGCTGTGGAGTAGTAGTAGTTTTGGGAATCTAGCCACTTTTTTGCTGGAAGCACTTAGCTTCTTACATCTCTTTGCAATAATTGGGGAGAATCTGTTCCATCACAGGTCCCAGCTGTGGCCACTGGTGGATATATCTTGTTCCTGGCAGGACTGCCATGGGCATATGCTTTCCTGAACTCAGCATTGTGGTGGGAGATCTGTGAATTTGGAAGGAATTGTGTTGCAAAGTTTGCATATAGTATCAGGTTTGCAGCATATGTCTATATGTCATGCACAACTTTAGCTCTGTATATTTTTCATTTGTCTGTTGCCTGTGATAGTATAACTGGTTACCTGCTGTATGTTTTAACTGTGTCTTGCTCTATAAGGGCATAGTGGCTTTTTGTCTAGTCTTCTTGCAAATATTTTTTTCCTTACCTCCCAACTGTTATTAATTTATTTTTTAATTTTGTGTTTTTACCAGGAGCTGTGGAAGAATGTTTCATTGAAATGAATCTTGACATTTTAGGAAGTAAGGACTTCAAACCACATCTTACTTTCCTGAAGCTCTCCAAAACATCAAGGTTGAGAAGAAGGGTAAGTAAATGGTTTAAAAGTATTTTTTCTGGGATCTGTTCTAGTGATTATTTTCCTTCTAATGAGGTTGGTGGGACCTCTGTACTTAGGCAATAGTCATTGCAACCAGAGAGCAACATAACTTTATTTAATAAAGCTTCTCTATAGATTGGTTAACACAGTTGTTTGCTCATATCTGACTGGAAGAAATGAGGTCTCTTGCTCATATTGTGTATGGCTCTCTTGTAGAGTACAGAATGCTTTCCTTCTGTTGTGGCTAGCAAATCTGCACAAAAACCATGTAAAGCTGTTTCCATAGGGCAGAATGACTTCTGAGCAATATTTGGCTTCTGAGTAATATTTATCTCAGAACAAGATTAATGTCATATTGGAAGTCAGACTGGTGCCTTGATTTACTCTAGAAATGTGTGATGTGCTTTTCTAACCTTTACTGCAGCATTGTATGGGATTTATCACAAACAATTAAAGTAAAAAACAACTCTGATTAGATTGCTCATTTCCCAGTGGAATACTGTCCTGCTTGTTTCCAGGAATAGTACTTGTATTTATGAGGTCAATATATCACAAACCTGAAACACTAGAGAACCATGCAGAAAGAAAACAAAAAAATGCTACAATAGCTGAAGAAAATGACCTTGTATTTGTGCACTTCAAGTACTTCATATTGATATTTGCCTTTTTTTATACATGATACAATCAAAGTTGGATAGTACTGATAGTTTTCTGCTGGAGGCTTTTTCTTTTATGCTGCCTATAGGGATTTTCATGAGTGCAGGCATTGGCAATGTCTGATCCAAAAGAAAGTATATAGTAGGCATATAGGAATTCCTGTTGACTTCTGTCCAGAGTAGTTTCACACATTTTTAACTATCAAGTTAAAAAAAAAAAAAATAAAAAAATTCTTGCATGTTCTCCTCCACTTTTGATCTCTAGCACTAATTATAACTTATTCCTGCATAGCATGATTCATGTGTGCCATCTCCTTACATATATATATATGTATATATAAATAAATAAATAAGCAAGTGTATAGATCTTTGACTGTTGGGATATCAACTGAGTGGTGAGCCCAGAAGTAGATGCAGTGGTTCCGTGTGGCCTCACCAGTGCTGAGCAGAGGGAAAGTATAGCCCTTGCTCTCCTGGCAACACTCCTCCTAATGCAGCCCAGGATACCACGGGCTGCCTTTGCTGCAAGGGCACATTGCTGGTTTGTGGTCATCCGGGTGTCTACCAGGATCTCTAGGTCCTTTTTTGCTAAACTGCTTCAGAGTCAGCCCTCAGCCTGTACTGGTGCCTTGGTTTGTTCCTCCCCAATGGCTGAATTTTGTGCTTCTTTCTTAACTCCACAAGGTTTCTGTCGGTCCATTTTTCCAGCCGGTTGAAATACCTTTGGATGGCAGCATGACCCCTGGTGAATCAGTCACTGCTCCCAGTTTTGTTATCATTGAAGTTGCTGGGGGTGTGTTCTGCCACAATATCCTAGACCATTATGAAGACGCTAAACAGTACTGGACCCACTATTGGCCCCCTGGGTACTGCTCTAGTTACCAGACTAAAACTAGACTTTGTGCCACCGATCACTATCACCTGGACTTGGTTGTTCAGCTAGTTTTCAATCCACCTCACTGTTCAGCCAGCCAATAATTCATCAGCTTTCTCTATGAAGACCTCCCAGGAAACAGTATCAAAAACCTTCCTGAAATTCAGGTAGACAGTATTCACAGTGCTTCCCTTGTCTACCACACACTACTTCTGTCCAAATTTCTTTTCACTTGAAAACCTTTGCCCCCTAGAATATCAGGGCTGTGAAACTGGAGTGGGGCTATATGTTAAGTTAGTTATGAGGGACATCTGGACTTTGTATGTCCATGTACAATTCTCCCCGAGGTTAGTAAGGCTCAAACCTTATTACCTCAAAGATCAGACTGGAAGATAAGTGTGTATGTATTTTAAGATGTGACACATATGTGTAAGTTGACACTGTCAACTTATGCATCTTTCAAAATCAAAATATAATGGGAATAAAAAGGAGGACAACTCACTACTTCTGTATTATCTTACTCCTAAATACTGCAGGAGAGAAGTCAGCCTTCCTAAACAGTAGAAGATGCCAAAGTATGAGTAAGACAAAATATCACTTTAGTTATTATGATGCCATCTACTGGCTGTAATTACTTTATTCGTACCATAAATAACTGTTTCCTTGTAAGGGTGGTGTTTAAGTACTTCATGCATCTTAAGTGCTTCTTATATGAAGGTTAAGAGATAATTACTAAAAAAACTTCTAATTTACATCTCAAAAATACTTTGTTAGCAAGACGGGTAGATGATAAGACTGGAGGTGTAGCTTCAGACCTTGTTCTCATTTGTGGGGAAGGAGGAGCTGGTTCTCTTTAAAACAACTACTACAAGTGCTAACTTTCACCTCAGGAAATTTCATGTTTTTCACTTTAAATGCATGTCTAAATATCCCAAGAGGCTGGAGAAAGTTTATGTGCTTTTTATCTTGAATAGTTACCAAAGGAGCAGTGTGTGTTGTTTGAAGATCAGGTTCAAAATGTTCAGCGCGCTCCTGGCATAAATAAAAAATATGGGTTCTTCAGGGTTTTTTGTCCTCCTCCCAATGAACCAAAAGGGAACAGTTTACCTCTTAAGAGAATCCACTTCAGTATGTGTAGTAAGAGCCTTCTTCAATATGGGCTGTTAGCCTCTAGTGCTGGGCACTGCCTGTGCTAGAGCAAAGCTGTGGATCAAGTGCTGCTGTGCTAAAGTTGAAAATGTTTGTTCGTTCTGTTTTATGCTGCTTCAAGTAGATTCACTCCATGCAGGTCTGCAAATAGCTGTGGTCTACCCTGAGTGGTGAGAAAGCAGCAATCCCGCAGAGTCACACACTTGTATTAAAATAGTTGGAACTTTTTAATGGAAGGGCAGCCCTAATCCTGCCCTCTTCTGGCTATTTGATAAGTTATCTTCAATGACGTGACCTTACTCAAGTTTCCATTATCATCTTGAATTACTCAGAAAACAGTCCATGAACAGTGTATCTCTGCATTTCAGCAGAACTTGAACCTGATAGTGTTAAGGTGACACACAGCTCCTGGCTCCTGAACAGCCTGGCTCTGACTGACACGTGGGTGTCTTTGGGGCACAGAAAAAGGTCTGCTGTTTGTTTAATTAAACTTTCTCAAGTGTTTTAATCACCTAGGGCAGCTGTGCCTAATGGCTTGATGTGTTTGGTTGTGAATCTATACTTGCTTCTGTCCAGGTGACACTGGCTGTTCTGGCCACCCTCCCACATTCCTCATGTTGTGAACCATACATATCCACCTGCTAAAAAGGCTATCATTATGAGGAGGAAAGCTTTTAAAGAGCCTTTTTTTTTTCATTTTTTTCATTTGGGGACAGGGCTGAACAAACTGATTGAGACTTCTTTGAGGAAATGTGTTGCCAGGAGCTCCTTGGAGCCTTGTTAACTTGCATGCTCATTAGGTTAAGAGAATGTGGAGATTATTCCCTCTTGCTTAATGATTCATCTGTCCTTCACTTCATCTCCATGTGTGCTCCTGACGTATGTGGTTTGCTATAGGCTAAATGCTTTGTGGGAACCTCTTATGTAAATTGGCAGCCTGTCTGTCTGAATTAAAGCCATAGGAACCACGAAATTCTTGGATTGCTTGGCCATTCCTGGTGACACCTGTACAGGAGAGCTAGTGCTGTTGTGCACAAACTTGTTGAGGCGGAGAACTGCAAAGAAATTACTGTGAGGAATTGTTAACTTTTAGTCTTGACAGTCATACACTACAAAGATTTCTGAACACATGCTTTGATTATGGCAATAGAAATTACTATTCTTAGTCTGAAACACACACCTATAGGAATATACAATTTGATTTATGTGTCATGACTGGTGTAGCATTTGACCATTGGAATACTGACAGTGCTTGGTAGCTATCTAAGAGCTGTTGTGGGTTTCTTTTTCTTTTCTGGCTTGCTGAGATGACCTTGCTTTCACAGTAAGTGACTGAGTTAAACTTCTTTTGAATACTACTTTTCTCACAGGCTAGAAAGTGCATGAGCTCTATTTCTAACCTGTCTCTAGCACAATAATTACTGTTGTGGAATGTGTACACCAAGAAGAAGGGTTAACTTTTTGGTCTGTTAAGATAGCAGTGGAATGAAACTGAGCAAAGTAAACTCTAGGACAAGTAATCCCTCCTAAAGGCAATTCAGGAGGACTAGATGTAGTGACTGAAATTGCTTGAAATATCTAAAATTAGGTGGTTGCATTTAAATAACAGTAGGTTAAATTGATCTAGTTTTTTATGTTTAGTATGGGGTTTTTTTCTTGCAGAGGGTGGGGTAGGAGGAGGATTCAGCAGAAGCTGAACTTCCTATAACTTTAATTTGTAAGGGTTACTTTTTCTCAGTGTCAAGTTAAATATTATGAAATTAAGTTGATATTGCTATCCTAATCAGGGGTGGAGTGTGGGAGTGGTATTTCCTTTGCTTAGTTTTGTTTAGATAATACTTGACCCACCTTTCCAAAATGTGTGTGTATTTGTGTACATATAAGATACCTATAATGTCATATGTTTCTTTCAATATTTAGGGCTTCAGAAAAATTTGTTTAGATCTGTACAAAGAATATGAAGACAGCTACTTTGGTACAGAGGTCTTCAGTCGAATTGATCTCTGTGCCATGCGTAAGAAGAAGCAGGAATCTGGTTACTACTATTGTGAATGCTCAATTAATGTGAGCTCCAGTGGTACAGAAGACAGTAAAAAACAAGAAATGCAGACAGAAGATGTGGGGGAAACGACTAGTGAAGACCTTCCAAATAGTGTAGCAAAGGCTGAAATAGGAGCAACTGCTGCAAGCTGTAAGCTTGCCTCAACAGTGGTAGCTGATGATAAACTAACTGAAAATATTGCTGAGGCCTCAATTGCAATTAAAGAAAAAGAAATCAGTGAGGCAAAGGGAGAGCCTGAAGCTACAGATGGGACTTTTCTTACAGCTGGGGAGATCTGCTCAAAGTCAGTACTTGGTCTGTTGCCAGCAAGTTCAGATGCGTTGAAAAGCATGGAAATGGAACAAGAAGAAAAAGCAAAGATAACAGATGGTAGCTTGCATAAAACTGAAGCAGTGGAATATGCACCTGATCAGCCAACAAGTTTGGGATAAAGTTGTTGCAGTCCTTGGTGAAATGAACCTGTACTCATTACAGTGGAGAAGGCATGCAACCACTGCAGGGCTGAGCTGCACTGGGTGGGCATGGTCAATTCATTTTTGGAAGAAAACAGTCTTTTTAAGAGACTGACATAACAAAGTAAAGCGAAATCTGTGGAAAACCTCACTGAATATGGTTATGGTGAAATGCCTAGTCCTAAACCTACACCCCAAGTGTGTGTGAGCATATGTACTATAAAGACAAGTGCACCCTGGTGGATGGGATCAGACCCTTCAGTAGGCACTCATTGATAACAAAGTTGTTGCTAGACACCTGGTGCCCAAATGGACACTGCTGCCTTGGCTGAGTTTCTGTCTACACTGCTTCACCCCTTGCCCTGAGCCTGCAGCCTCAACTTTGCTCCTTCATTTGCCTGCCTTCTCCTCTCTGAGTACTGCCTAAAGACACCTTTTCTTGCTTAGTCCCTACAGTTGCTCTGACTTGTGACTCCAAACCATGATTCACTACATGTCTGTAACTGGTAGATGTACTTTGTCAAGTACATGCTTTCCTTTGACCTAGTAGCTAGTTAAAGAGAAAATTATTTTGCCTGACTTATGGAAATAGTATTTTTGGAAGAAAATGAGGTATAACACTGAATAATTCTCTTTATGGATTTTTTTTTTTCCTCTTCTTTATCTAATGATTTGGTTTTGTAAAATGCCTTGAGGAGGGCGCAAGGGACAAGAGCGTTTCTCTAAACTGAAGTTTTGGCTGTGGCTGACGTTTCCTGGCTTTGCCCTTTGGCTGAGGCCCGAGCTGAGCTGTGCCCACCCCCGGCTCCGCTTCCCTCCCCGCACGGGGGTGATGTTCCCGACGGAGACTCGCGGCAGCGACACCAGTAGATGGCACCGCTGGAGAGCCAGCTGCGGCGGGAAGGGACCGGCGCCTCCCGGCCCTGCGCTCGCAGCAGCCTCGGGCATCCTCAGAGCGGGTGGAAGAGAGCCAGCCGGGCGCTTGGAAAATGTCTTTCTTCCCTTTTCTGCTCTAATTGCACATTGAAAAGGGATGTTTAGTATTTTAAAAGCTCCGTATTTTTTTCCCCTCTGGAAAAAATATGTGCATTTCAAAGAAAGTGTGTGATCAAGAAGTAGCTCTCCCTCCACATGCACAAAAACAGTAGTAGCATCAAACATAGAGCGTTTTGCTTCCCCGCAAGGGAATACACCTGTAGACAGAACGGCAAGGATGCACTCTGTTAAATTAATATCAGGCTGCTTTAAAACTTCTTAGTGGACTTTAGAAAAAAAAACAAAAACAAGAACAACCCCAAAGCACACTATTTGTGGCCTTTTCACAGGGTGGTGGTGCGGGAAACAGCCTTCCCTAGCCAGCCACTGTGCAGGGGGAAAGGGAAGGTTCTGCATTTAATGAACCTGCTTTGTACTCCTACTGGGGTCTGTGTCAGATCCCTTGTGCTGCTGTGTTTGGCAGAGCATTTATTTTTGTGTCCCTCCACTGAAGGCTGTGGGCTTTCAAAAGGCTGTCCCCAAATGGTCTTCTAAATGCAAATTCCAGGGTAGCTATTCCCAGCTTCTCCATGGTCTTCAAAATGCAGCTACATTGCTCAGTGTTAGAGGAAGTCTTCAAGGTTAATTTGGGGGAGTAGTTAAGAGTGAGACCTCATAAAGCATCTCTGCATTAGTGCATTCTGGATGTGCTTTTTCAGGAAAACTTACTTTAAATATACTCTGAGGAAACTGTGTTTTGTTTGGGTGGGTGTTTTTTTGTTGTTGTTTTTGGGGGGTTTTGTGGTTTTTTTTTTGTTTTTTTTTTTTTTCATTATTAATAAAAGAAGTAGCAATGTCATTCATCACGGGAACTGAAGTGGATTCAATGGCCTAGGACCAAACACACTTTACAATATGCTGTATTTCTTCTCACTGAAAATGTTAATTATCTTTTTATAGACAGATGGCACTGGAGTGTAGCAAATGCATGGTGAACCTGCGCTCATAAACATTTGGGGGTTTAATGTGTATAGGTTTCAATTAAGTTTAATTCTGTTTTGGGGTTATTATTATGATAGTAGAGTAATTAATTTCACTTATCTTGGATATATAGTATACTTGTTGTGGTACATTAAGTTAAAATAAATACTTAAGTTGCATCATTGTGATTAATCTTGACGATTTAGAATGACGTTTGAAACCAAATATCTACCAAATTCACCTCTTTAGTGTGTAATGACAAGTCAAAATAAGTGTCTATAATGCTGTTCAAAACATAACAGTGTGTTTTCAGCTTCGTGATGGAGAACATAAAATAAGTCTTATATAAGACTTAGAATTTTTCTTGGTTCTCTGCTTTAGCCATGGGGATCCGTATTTTTGTTCCCTGGTATTTTTTATTCAAATTAATTGTAATATATTTGATTATTACACATGATGTAAGGCAGGTGGGAGATAGTATCTGAAATTAATATGTCTTTATAATGCTGAAGCAGATTAATTGTCCTTCTTTAAGACTATTGCAGGGAAACTACATTGCAAAATTTAGGTCCAGAAGGGAGTTTGATTCAGCCTGTATGATCCCTGCATTTACTGTTCTTTTGCTATGATTTTTTTTTTCTCTTTGTGATCTCTAACTTGCCTATTTTTTTTCCCTTTGAACAATTTGCTTTATAAGCACTAGTAGTTTATGTAGAAGATAAATGCAATCTCCTAATTTCTTCTACTTGAGTTTAGTTGAATATAACTTGAGTTATTGAAATAATGGTACAACATTGGGATTTGAGAGAACTTGCAATAAATTATTCACTAGACGTGACTTTTTGGGAAAGTACTAAATTGCAATGATGAGTATTTCCCAAGAAACTTGAGAAGAGGCTTTGACAATAACATCTCCCTGTGTCTTGACTGGTTGCAACTGGATATTTGTTAAACTAGTTATTCTAATAAACAGCTTGCTAAAGCCAGAGGAAGAAGTGTTCTGTAAATAGTTCATACTGAGTACTGTTACTGGTGGCTGTTAGGCACTAAACATCAGATGGGTCAGGGTTTTTTTTCCTGTATGTTATGTATTTTGCAGGTTAGATGCAACTGAGCAAGAGCTTTATATTTGTGGGTTAAAATAAATAAAGATTATATTGGTTAGTCCAGTTGCCTTTCCCTTCCTGTAGTTCTGTACTTTGTACGTATGCAGAAGAAAGCAGACACCTCCTTGTTTGCCTATACATCATGTCAGGAAGATGCCAGCCTCTTCTCTTGGCACAATAGAGCCAGCAGAAAGGGGATAGCTTCACCCTGAGCCCTACAATCATCCTGCCTCAGGTATATTAAATGCTTGATCCTTAAATTAGGAGTGGAAACCTTAGGTGTGAGTACCAATTTGACCTTCTTGAAGCATTTTATTTTCATGTGTATATTCTGCTGTCATTGGCCACAACTTCTATGGTACAGTGTATTACCAAGGCAGAAGTCCTAGAGTGTCTCTTTGCATGGAGGTAGAATGAAATAATCCCTCAGTTTGAAACATTTACCAAAACATGCTCTTGCTCCTCATAGTATCTGATGTGTAAAAAAAAACCAAAAAAAATTATCCTCTACTTGGCAGAAATCTTGAAACAGTTTTTCACACAGACCCACGCTCCTGTATTGTCACCCTGGCCTCCAGCTGAAAGGCTGCAATCACTTTGCCAGGAGAGAGGTTTACTTATGGCACTCTGGAATGCTGATGGGATGGATTAAAAACTATGGATTTTTTTTTTTCTTTTTTAGGAATTTTTCCATTTCTTTCTCATCATATTGTCTTGAAACTAAAAGCAGATGCAGGAATGAAAGACAAGTTTGACAAGTATTCTTGTTGAAAAAACCCATGTCTTTTAAACTTTGGTAAATATTCTCGTTGTGGAAGTGGTTACTCAGAGTTAAAACCGGGACATACCTTGAAGCCCATAAACCCTAGGCAACTTAGTGTAATTGTATTGTACACTTTCCTTCAAAAAAGGAACTCCTAGATGGGCTTCAGGCACTGTGTAAGTTTAACACCTCTGAAGCTGGCTTCTTACCATGGATTTGGATCACTGACCTGTGCAGCAGCAACATGAAGCAAGTCTCATAAAGACAGTCTAAAAAGCCTACATACTAGATCAGAGCATAATTTTCAAGCTTGTGAGAGAGAAATTAATTAATTTATTTAAAAAAAAAATACACATTTAAAGTCTACTTAAACTTTTTCTCTTCCCTTGTGTAGATTGACTTTTAATTTTAAAATTGGGAAATGTTTTTTTTAAGATCAGCTGAAAAGATTGACAACTGCTTTCAGAAACAATTTAAAATTATTTTTATTCAAGTTGCAAGATGTTGTATGTCAGTGCTTGGATCAAAAGTGGAACAACAAATCTTATTTTTAGACTGGACATACTACTTAAGTAATTCTGTCTTAAAAATGGGAAAAAAACCCCAAAAAACAAAACAGCAAACTGCTGTCTGGCTGTTTGCTAGCCTTTGAACCTTTAGTTTCTTAATGTAAAGAGTGATGAGCACCTGTACATGATAGTTTATATTCTTCTTTGCTGGAAATCCAGCTTTTATTATCTGCTCTTAGGTGCCTGGTTCAGCTTTTATGCAGTTGAATAAAAAGTAGTGTTGAATAAGCATTAAACAGTGACACATTTATCAAGTAAATGTATCAGGGAGAGGTGATTACACTGAGTTTCTAATACACTTGTAAAGTTTATGGGAAGTTTGACTTGTCTCTTTCTGAAACAAAAAAGTTGCTGAACTCTGTCACAAAAGTCACAGAATCAACTAGGTTGGGAAAGACCTCTGAGATCACAGAGTCCAACCTATGACCTAACACACTATATTGGGTTTCTGCTGCCAGTTTTGTGGGGCAGGGGGCTGGGGAATGCCACAGGGGTGGTTTCTGTGAGAAGCTGCTAGAAGCTTTCCCTATATCTGGCGGAGCCAATGCCAGTCAGCTCCAGGACAGGCTTTCTGCCACCAGCCAATGCTGAGCCAGTTAGGAATGATAGTAATGCCCTTGTGATAATGCATTTAAGAAGAAAAAGTTATTGAGCAGATGAAAATTGCAGCCAGAGAAGAGTGGAGTGAGTACATGTGGACAACTATGTAGACACCAAGGTCAGTGTGGAAGGAGAGGGAGGAGGTGCTCCAAGTGCCAGAGCCGAGGTTCCACTGCAGCCCACGGAGGACTGGAGGGATTCAGAGATCCACCTGCAACCTGTGGAGGAGCCCATGCTGGAGCGGGTGGATGCTCAAAGGAGGCTGTGACCCTGTGGGAGGCCCATATTGGAGGAAGGTCCTAGCAGAGACTCTGACCCGTGGAGAGAGGAGCCCATGCTGGAGCAGTTGTTTCCTGGTAGGACTTGTGGCCCTCTGGGGGACCCAGGCTGCAGCAGCTTAATCATGAAGGATTGCACCTCGTGGAGAAGAGACCCACAGGACAGCAGTTTTGTGAATGACTGTTGCCCAGGGGATAGAGTTAAGCTGGAGAGTTTTGTGCAGGACTGTCTCACATGGGAGGGACTCGTCTCCCTGATAGTGGCAGAGAAAAAACAACTGACTGCAACCCCCATTCCCTGTCTCCCTGCACTGCTGGGAGGGGAGGAGGTGGAACTTGGAAGGAAGGAGGGGTGGGGGAGGTTTTTAAAGATTGTTTTACTTCTCACTTTTTTTGCTCTCATCCTGTCAGTAATAAATTTAATTAATATCACTTTCAGTCTGTTTGCCCATGATGGTGATCAGTAAGTGACCTCTCTCAGCTCTTAACTTATGAATCCTTCATTGTATTTTCTCTCCTCTGTACAGTTGCCGAGGGGAGGGGGAGAGCGGCTTTACTGGGTACTTGGCATCCAACCAGGATCAACACTTTACACACTCCTTTGTCAACTACACCATGGCATTAAAGGCCACATTCAGTCTTCTCTTAAACACTTTGTAAAAGTCAAAGACCTGTTGAGGGTGCTTTGTTGTTTTTTTGGGGGTTTTTTGCAATAAGTACTCTTTAGGTAGAGGGCTAAGCTTAGGATACTCTGTGCTTCATAAGTATTTTTCAGAATTAAATTGATTTGAGGTTAAATCCTGCTCTGATTCCAGCTGAGATAGTGCCATTAATGACAGCAAAGTCTTAGCTGAGGCTATTGAGATCAAATCAAAACCCCAACTTCCTGCACGTTTAAGGCTGTTATTGACAATTGCCAGGAATTCTCTTTAATTAAATTAATTTAATTGAGAAATATAGAGATTGTTTTGCACAATCAGACATTTTTTAATGCTTTGCCTCCAAATACAGTACCTTGATCTGAGAGTGCTTCACAGAATAATTAATTCTTCTATCTGTATAAAATCTATGGACTTGGTTCTCTAGTCTTATCCCAGGGCGTGCTATCTCCTTGTATTTGGTGACCTATGGGAAATGTGGTCTGAGCAGGGACCTTGGCCAGAAAGGGGGGAAGACAAAGGGTCTCCAGGAGACTCTGCAGCTCTGATGGCAACAAGTTTTTCTTCTCTCAGCTTTAACTTTGTAGAAAAGACATTTTCACTCTTGACTGACTTCACTTAAACCCCCTTAACAGCTTCTGAGGCTGATAATTGAAATGACCCTATCAACTAGTTTCACACATAAAATGCCCAGAAATTATTATTTGTGGAAATAATCATGTTATCTTGAAACAAATAAAACATAATTGGAATAAAATTATATTGAAGCAATATCATTTCAGCCTGCATAATTGAAGCACTTTAGGTACTGTTACGAAATGCTTCTCAAAGTAGATGTGAGTTAGAAAAACATTTATTTATTTTTCAGGCTTGGGAATATTATCAGTCAAAACCCAATCAGATCTCAAGCTTGGCTTAAATGTATATTTTTAAGATGTGTTTCATGGCATTTTAACTTTTGCTGGCACAAGAAAAATTTTAAATGCATAGGAAGTGATTTAAATGTACCTCATAGTTAGAGGATCTTAAGGTTTGACAAAAAAATTCTTCATCTGATAAGAGATGGACACCCTTGTGGCAGTATGTGATTTATTTTTCTATTTTTCTCTCCATGTCTTAGCATTCACTGAGGGCAAGAGCCAAGTATCTATTCCTTGGCATATCTGCACACCGTATCTCTTCACTTGCCCTATTCACCACCCCCACTCCTGTGCTGCCATCCACCTTGGTGGCTGCAGGACCTGCAGTGACACCATTCTGGTTTTTAAGAGTAGGAAGGGAGAACTATTGCTTGACTGACCAATACTTTGTGCATACAAACCAGATGGTAGTGCAAGTGAAGATGTTGCCCTAAATCAGGTCTCCCTTAACCCCTTTATAGCCAGGACAAACACTTACATAGTTAAATCTGCCTCTCAAAAATTGAAGTGGATTTCTTCTTCCCTTTGTCATGAGCACACTTTTGAGGAATCTGCAAAGTTGATTCATTGCCCCATTACTAGACCTTCTCTAGGCAATGGTTTTCCCACCGCTGTTTATTTTCTATGCTAGTCTTAGTTTATTCTCTCCCCAAACCAATTATCTAGTTTGGCATGGGATCCTACACTTCTACCTCTTCCACAATGTTTCTGACTGCATTTCCCAGCTGCAACCTTTTGCTCAGCCTGCTGCTGCAGGGCAGGGTGCCCAACATCACCCCTTTGTGCTAGTAAAGGCTCTGGGCTAGCTTGCTTTGGCAGCCTGTTAGTCTGCTGCTTGTAAGGCCATTTTGTTCTGGTTTTCAGAGTTCCTGTAGCAATGGGGGCACTGAACCGTTCCTACTCAGAATAACTGAGCAAGTGCACCACTGACTTAATGCAAAGAGAAAGTGGGGCCAGCACAAAATGGTTTTGCAGCAAATGTACCAGTAAGCATACATGAGGGGCTTGCAGAGCAGCACTTAAACAAGCAGCATCCACAAAGGAAGGTGTAAGATCAGACAGAAGTGACACAGGTTCTCGCTGTAGTTTTCAATTTACTCAGATGATGCAAAGAAGCATCAGCAAACTGCAGAATTTACTGTCAGGGACTGTCCTGTCTCAGGCTGGCTCCAGCCTTGGACATGTAAACCTATCAGACCATACTGACGTGTGTAATGGGTGTGGAGAATGAGGAGATAGTAGAGGTGGGGGGAAATGTATTACAAGGGCATATAATGACAGGACAAGGGAGAATGGTTTTAAACTGAAAAAGAGCAGGTTTAGATTAGCTATTAGGAAGAAATTCTTTACTGTGAGGTGGTGGAACACTGGAACAGGTTGCCCAGAGAAGTTGTCGATATCCCATCCCTGGAAGGATTCAATGCCGTGATGGATAGGGCTCTGAGCAACCTGGTCTAGCGGAAGGTGACCCTGCCTGTGGCTGGGGAATTGAAACCAGATGATCTTGAAGGTCCCTTCCTTAAGCTATGTAACCCTTTAACTCAAACCATTCTATGAAATGCTTCTTCAATGCTCCTGTTCCTAAGGGTGCTAGGCTCCTCTGCAGGGTCAGCTGAGGCATGCTGAGGCTGCTGCTGCCGCCACCAGTGTTCTTGTTCCTCACTTACTAAGGGAGAGTCTCTGTGCTGCAATTTTAGGCAGTGTTCCAGCAGTTTCTGGAGGGGCAACATCTACTCAGGACACAAGGAGGCACCAGTCGCAGTGGTGGGGCCTGAAAGCAGCAACTTAGCACTAAGGTTATCCTGCCATGGGAATCACTCCTGCCTTAAGTTGGGCCTATGTGCCTAACTTATGATGTGGTACTGGTGGGGAGAGCTCCGGTTCTTCTGCTGCACCTGGGCTGCAGGTGGGTTCCTTGGCATTGCCCTCAGTTACTACAACCCTGATTACTTTGACTGTGCCTTTAAATCACTGCTGCAATGAGATCAGCTACTTCCTCATTGCTGTCTCCATCTATGACACCTGTTTTACTCTGAGTACATATGTTACTCCATGTGTTGCACCAGAATTTCAGTTTTTAGCATTTGGCTCAGTTCTTTGGGCTATGTAGAAGTAACATCTTTTGGATGTGCACAACCATGATGATTTATTTATGTCGTGTTGCTGCAGTATGCAGATTCAAGCACGTGTAACAATTGCTTTCACTCTCTACCACAACAGAATTATTCAATTAAACAAAAGCTGATTAAGTTGTAGCCCTCAACAGAGGAGAAACAGAGCAATTCTCAAGACTCTTCTTGATAGAATGAGAGTTGCTAATGCTTCTATATTTTAAGATGGTAAAAACAGTGCATTAATAGTTATGTTAGAGTAATGAAAACGACACTCCCTGTGTTGATCAAACACAGATTTTTCAAGAGAAAGCTGCATACTGGATACTGCTTCCATTTACTATGAGTAATGTAAATAATCCCTCATCTCATGTGGTAGAAAGGAAAGCAAAAAAGATTAGGCAATCCAGCATCATAGTATGGAACATGTATCAGCATGTGTTTGAAATGGATATATTACTCACCCAGGCCACTTGAAGTTCCTGCTAAAAAACTTTTCCATCCCCCACATTGCTACATGTATTCTGTTCTTGTGTTAAAGAAGAAATGTTTTAGGAACATCTAAAGATACTTAGGGGGTAATCTTTATTTTTCATGCATCTTATGAGTATTCCAACTACTTGGAGAAATACACAACTCATTTTAAAATAATTCAAATAACTTACACTTTACCTTCCTAATGTTTGGGCATCTTGAATCTACCAAAGCATCTGTGAATGTCTGAACGCTGGTGGGACAGATTTCATGTCTGACAAGAAACTGAATTTTAAAATGGCAATTCTAAGAAAAGTATCTGCTGTTGATTCAAATCTGATTCTTGTCTGCCATGATTTCTCTAGGCTGGGATTAAACAAAACACTTGTATTCACTTTATTAGTTTTGCTAAAACACATAGTTCTATTTTTATTTTTTTTTTATGGCAGCAGATTTATCTGAATATATCTGCCTAAGTTGCCAGTGAGATTTATCTACAGCTGTAAACTAAACCAAGACATTCTACAGAACATTTTGCGTAGTACTTAGTTGCTGGCTGGGGTAGAACCATGACAGATATATACCTAATAAACCTTGCCAGAAAACATTGTTGTTGAGCAATCTGTTTGCTATATGCGAATTCAACCTATTGGTGAATCATGAGGCAGCACAAAATGTTTATTTGAGTAGAGTACTGGATTACTTTGCCATTCAAATGCAGAATGGTGACATCAGTGATGATGCAACCTGCACTCTAATTGGTTTCTTTTGCTCTTTGGGTACTTCCTGGGGCTCATTAGGTACTGTACTGGCAGCTGACATACAAACTAGTGATGGTTAAAAGCCGCTGACCTTCCATAGCTCATCATGTGAGCTATGTGAGCTTTTCCCAAATTGTCAGGGACAAAATGGTAACCAAATGGTTACCAGGACATAACACTGCTGCAGCACCAAGAGCTCACTGATCCCAAAACTATGCTACAGCTTCTGTTTAGGTTTTCCACTCTGTGTGCCAGGGGAGAGGCAGCATATCCTTGCAAAGAACATTGCTAGGAAGGTATCCTCTCCTTTCCTTTGCATGTTGGACCCAAGCAGTACTCTAAATAGTACAACTGCTTTATTAAGATAAGAGGCACCAACACTAGTTTAAAGGTCTAAAAGAAACAACTTTCTCCCACAGCTAGCTTGTTGTGAGAGATGGTGAGAGATGCAGCCTCAGCACCCATCCTTGTTTCAGTTCTGCTGCTCCAGACACTGTACACACTGCAAAGACAAACACAAGAGCAAGGACTGTTCTGTTTGCATTTTCAAGCCCCAAGGCAGCCTGTAGTGTTGATTATGCTAGCAGCGCAAGAAGACAGTTTTAAGCTTCCAAACCCCAAAGAGCTGCTACTATCATCACCTTATGCTGTGTTACCACAGTAAAGTAATAAGCAGTGTCAGACTTCACCTGTTCTCATTTTAAGTTCCTCATTTGAAACAGAATGTCATCAGCTGCCTAGTATCACTTGTGTCCTTAAATATTTTGCAGGAAAGTCTTGTGAAGTTATTTCATGTAATATTGTGTTTGACGAGTCTGAAAGACAGTGAAATAGATTAGCACTTCAGTTCCTCAGGTGCAGAAGAATGGATCTCGTGTTGGAGGACAAGTGTTCAAGGCTCTGTTCCACAGCAGGCTACTTGCATGGTTTGGAAACATCACTTGGAGGCATGATACCAGATGCTGTCATCACTGCATGCTGATGCTTATACCCTTCTCGCTTTTAAAAAAATAAAAACACGATCTTTGCACACTTTGTCTGTGGCTGTATCTCTGTGCCTTGTTTTCACAGAGGAAGATAGTCGTGCTCTGTACCCAGGCATGTTGGAGAGAAGTACATTAAGGACTGTGAGGTCATCTGATGCTAACTTAATAGGGACTCCATAACCATTTTAAATAATAGTTTCTATTAGACTCTGAAACCAAACTGCATTTCTCTAAAATGAGTTTTGATTATAAATTCAGTGAAGTAAAAATATGCTACAACGCTCAAAGAGACCTAAAGTACACTCCAGGAATGAGGGAGGAAGGCTAGTTTATGATGTTGCAGAAGTATCATATTAGCTCATTGGGGAATTATCCTTATCGAGCTGATTCTGGTGACTCTTAGGTGCCTTTGCAGGGAGTTTTTTGTGAGACTCTGTCACAGGTTTCTGTGCTGCTCCAAGGTGTGAAGGGAGCTGCACTGCAAGCTGTACCATGGCACCTCTGCAGTCTTCAGCAGCTCCAACTGTTGCCAGAACTGATGGTTATGTTCTGAAGTCCTGCTCCTTTAGAAATGGCTGACTTAGCTTTTGGCAACAAAATGGGAGCTGTATGGCATGGTCTCAGACTGCTTTCAGGCAGGTCAAGGAGGATAATGCCAAATCTTATGAGTGATGAACAAAATGTAATCTGCAATTGTGTGATCACATTACCTTATGCGATGTTGAATATTGCAATGTCTTATCTTTTATAGACAATAGAATTTAAAAAAAAAAAAAAACCCAAACCCAAAACAAACAACAACATCAAAGCAAACCAAAACCCCTCAACAAAACAAACTGTGATTCATCTCGATATATTTAGATATTTTAGTAAAAACTGTGATGATTCTTCCATTGTTTGGCAAGAACTATACTCTTGTTCTTGTGGATTATGCTTTCTTCAAAGTTGGAGTTCATTTAAACCTTTATGAAAATGATATATTAATCACTTGAATGCTAAATATTCACTTTTTACATGCCTTTTTTTACTTTAGCCATGAAGCTTAACATGGAACAAAGTGCTTCTCTAAAGTCAAACAATTTCTCCCAGTTTCTACATTCTAGTACATACCAGCTACACATCCTCACTAGAACCAAACTTCTCATGGGGAGAAAGGAAAAAAGAAAAAATACTCAAAAATCTTAGACTGAAATTTCTTTGTGCAGAGAAAGGTGAAGGAAACCTCACAGACCGAGTTTTTAATAGTGATTTTTGACATTCATTTAGTTTGAATCTCTTTCATACTTTCATCAAACAAATTTTATTCTCATTGCAATGTAATTTTAAAAGAATAACAAAGAATTAAAAAAACCCAAACCCACTTTAAAAGTATTACTGTGACTTGACTGTTTCTGTCTAATTAAAATGTAGATAAAAGAATAAGCAGTGGATAAGCAGAAGCCATGCTCCTCCAGTTCCTGAATTATCCTGTGGTAAAGTCAGATCCTTTCTAGTAGCCTAGTTCCCCCATCCAAACTTTAATGCCATTTCACCTGATTGTGCATGCCTCTGTCAGATCTCCAGGGTCTCCCTCTGTCACCATGTTTGCAGTGTAAGCTAAATCATAGAAGATAATTTTTGGTGTGCCCACTTAGACTTTTTTGGTTTGGAGCTTTTAGAAGCAGTAAATAAAAGGTCTGTCTTCTAAAATGAAATAATAACAGTATACTCTTCCATGGAAGACTTTTTTCCTGAGGCTGTGATACCATATTTACCCTCTCGGATTGTGCCTGCACATGCTGTGCACCTTGTTTGCTGTTTGTAGGCCCAAACTGAAAAAGAGTGATTAAGTGACCTGGCTAAAGTGTTATGTTATTGCAATTGATAGTCTTGGAGAGGTGATAAACTTTTTTTTTTTTTCCTGTTCTAGAAGGAAAAAATACCCCTTAAAATCTATACTTTTATTGACTATTAAGGTTTTACTAGTCAGCTATCACTGAGCATTTGTATTTTGTGTGGGTTTTTGTAGAAAGAAAAAAAACATTAAGCATTATTAAAGGCTATTCCTCCTACTGAAATCAAATAAGATTTATCATTCTGCCATATCTATTGCTTTTAATAAAAATTGCTGTTTAATTGAGGTCATATTGCTACTTCTGTGTAAACTGTTTTGGCTGTTATGAAAATCTAAAATCTATAAAATCTGTATGTCAGACTGCAGACCTAAAACTGTGTTAACAGTTACCGAATTTAATGTTTGTACATGCACTGCTGCTCACTGTTGGACAGCACCAGTCCTTGAAAAGGCTGTTAAAATTTATCTAAACAATACAGGGTAATAAATCTGTTCTTTTGTAAATCAGCTGATATGTCAACAGTTGGGGAGTTTGGTAAATCAGTCCAGCCAAGCAAGCCAGGTTAACACAAGGATTTTAAATACTTTGCTACCCAGTGAAAACTGAGCCAGAACTGGGTTACAGGATGATCACGTCAGCAGCTTCTCCAGAGTCCTGAGGATTTTGTAACAAACAGCAGCATGACTGAAGTACAATTAGGGCATTTGCCTGTCCTCAGACTGTTCCAAACAGCATCTATACTCATAATGAACAGACACAGCCTTCTACCTAGTGATGTGAGTATTCTGAAGAATCAGGCAGAAGTTAACTTTCTGCTGGAAATTTTATATAAATATTATAGTATTTCTATGCTAAAACCCCAAACCAAATCAAAATACACATTTCTAAACCAAAATATGATTTTTCATAGCAAAAATTTATGGCTAGGTATTCCGGCTGAAAATACCTTCAAGGATATGCTTCTTAAATACAGGGACTAATGATTCCTTCTTAACACACAATACATTTTAAAAAATTAATTAATTTAAATGAATATGTGTCTTCTTAATAAACGTGTGGCAGCCCATCTCTTTCTGCAACATGAAGGCAGGTGGATACTGATAAGTAGAGCCAGCTTCTTGGCTGTTGACAAGGGCTGTGCAGGAAGCACTAGGGGGGCAGGACACTGGAGATGAAGGTTAAAAGGGAGAGACTGGATTGGAGGAAAATGCATAAGTATGTGATAGGATGTACAAATGATGGCAGCCTGACAGTGTGAAGAAGCAGTCAGAGGCAGCTCAGAGAGACTCAATAACCAGTCAAAACACAAAGCCCAGCACCTGTGGGTATCACCAGGAGAGGCTCAGCTCCTTACTGACTGCTGTATTTCTCTCCAAGGCTATTGATACTAACAGCAGTCATGGCTGGCACACAGGGGTTGAACCTCTCAGTTGTTTTCCAACACTGGGGTGTTAGGCTAACTTGCCCATCTTGAATTTTAAACAAAAATTTCCGACTACAACTCCATCCCCGCATAAATTGCTCAACAAATAGTTTTAATTAATAAATTTGCAAAAATAATGACCTGCAAAGACAGAGAGGTAGCTTTTCTGCTTATTAATCTGTATGTTACAAATCACTTCTAGCTAGTCATTAAAAAATCCAGCTCAACTGATGAAAGTTCATGTTTCACATCTTTTTTGGCAACACAGGAACAAGCTATAATTTTACTTATTAAACCCAAACTCTGTTATAATTTTGTCATTCAGAAAGCTTTGCAGTAAATTAATTACCAGAATAATTACTGGTCTGTTTTGTTTCAAATCAATCTAAGGAATAACCAGAGGCTTTTTAAAAGTTCCTTCTTTTTTTTTTTTTTTTTCTTCACTGTAGATTTGGATAACCAAAGAAACATTTAAAAAGAGTATTTTAAAAAGCATATTTACTCTCTCTCAGAATAAAACAAACCCTTGTCACATCTTCACGGACTCCATGCCCCAGTTAGTCTCACACAACTCACCTTTTCCCTTGCGCCTCGATGGAGGGTTTTACTGTGAAAAATAATAAACACAATGTCTTCAGCTGTCAGTAACTAGCATCTCCATCAGCACCACATAATGCTGCTCAGATACATGTCATAAATCTTTCTGGAAGTCACAGGAGAAGGAACACATGCCTATGGAGGACTTAAAGGAAAGCCCCATGCAAATGCCCGTGCCAGCTGAGCCACCTGCTCACCACTTCCTGTACTGCCTAATCCAGCCCATGCCAATCCAGGCAGTTTTACAACAGATTTTTGCCAGCTGTGTGTGAGCAGTTTGATAGCAAAAAATCCCACAGTGGTGTTCATATTGTCAGTACACTCATTGCCACTGACAGAAGGAAAGAGATTGCCACCTGGATGTCTCTCTTGCTCAAGAAAACAAGCACAAGCACTTTCTGCTTCTCCAGTTACAAGACTGATATGGCAAATTATTTTTTTCTTTTCTTCTTTTCTTTTAAATTAGCCTTATTTATTACAGAATTTTGTGGGATTACTAAAGGCAATTGTGTTTAGTGGTAGTTATATTCTATGTCATAATGTACTGTAATGTAAGTAAATATGTAACTATTTTAAAACATGAAACCACAAGAAAAAAATTAATTGCAACTGAAAGACTTCTGTCTGCTTACACATTGTATTTATTTAATGTGGATTTCTCTTCCCATAGTAGAGAAATGCCACATTCATATTTAAAATCTGAAGTCTTAACAAAATTTTCTGAGTGCATAAAGCTGTTTTGGCAAAACACAAGTGTCTGCCGTGATGCAGCTATGAAAATGAAACAGCTCACCAATTTATCAAAAATCTGTCAACAGACAAAGCATTCTTCAGGAAACCTAATGCTTTTCTCAAGCAGGAAGAAATCCTCACCATGCTGAACCCAGTGAAAAACCTCTGCCGGCTTCAATGCGGCCAACTGCTAAGACACTGACAGGGCTATCATTATGCTTCAAAATTGAGCTTATGTACACGCATGCATGAATACGAACCATAACAGCAGAAACACTTGATGTAACAGTTAGAAGGGAAGTGAAAAATCGAGAAAGAAGACACTGTAGTTGAAGATTAATCTGTTGCTCAAAAAAACCCTAATTTGAACACAAGATCAAACCTTTAAATGTTTTTTTCTTCCTTAGCATCAAAATCTCACATTTCTTCAGCTGTCTGTCACAAAGCACTGTCAGAAATGGAGACAGAATCTGCTGTCTGAATTGCAGTGTGGTTTCTCAAAGACTGAATCAGTATTTATATTGAAATTACACCTAAATTATTAATTACCTACTTAAAAGTATAAGCAAACCTTTGGCCTCATAGCATCTCTATAATCTTTCACATTATAAAAGCAAACAGTTTCTGATACCCATAATTACTTACCAAAATAAAGGACTTCTTATGGAAGTTTTTTTTGTAAATGTTTTATTAAAAAAAAAAAATCTTTTAATGCTATTAGTCAATACATGTGTAATAATACTTTAATAAAGTATCACGTAGTAATATGTATTTTGGATTCAGGAATGTAATGGTTTTAACTAAATCATGAGAGCTCTGTTCTGCTCCAGTCTCTTCTAAACTTATTTTTTTTCCAGAATTTAAACAAACTCATTCTTTGTCAAGGTACGTCATCCTTAAGGCCTTGCAAACTTTGTAGTGAATGAACCAAAACAAAGATAGAGCTCAGCTTTCTTTCTGAAGACCACGTTGCTTTTGAGCTTAAAAAGGTGCCTGCAGTTTTCAAGCAGTGAGTGGCAAATCAGCAAGAAAGAAACCAGAGGAGAAGAAGGGGCACTTGGAAATCAAAACAGTAAAGTGCACAGCTATACCGTCCGAAATTGTATTAATCTGATCCAAAGAACTTCCTGGACTGTGGATATTTAATACAATTTGGCTTGCATGAAACATACAATCACAATAAGACAAAAAGGATTTTCTTTTTTCCTCCTGAAGTCATCTACAGGATTTATGGAATTCAATT
The DNA here is from genome assembly GCA_035222235.1 of Margarornis squamiger. Taxonomy (NCBI): domain Eukaryota; kingdom Metazoa; phylum Chordata; class Aves; order Passeriformes; family Furnariidae; genus Margarornis; species Margarornis squamiger. The sequence continues at coordinate 100,896,898 of JAWWTY010000077.1, read as the reverse complement.
TTCAAGGGTAACATAGTGCAGCTCTTTGGATATTGATTGGTTTCCTAAGTCCACAAGGAGATGAAGAAGGGGGAAAGGTGTGGAGGGATGCAAGGTGTCCTTGTGCCTTCTCTGTTTTATTTAGATGCCAGTACTCTCCAGTTCCCCATCCTCCAGCCCTAATGCAGCATGTGACCTAGAAATCATAAAGAGTTTCTCTTTATTAGTATACTGTCTTTGAGTTTGCTGAGATTGCTCCCCTGTTTGTTCTCTGCTGGTAGCCTTGAGGGGGTCCATCTTTTCAGCTGTTTCCTCCTCACAATCCTGAATTTTACTGGCTGCGGTGTTGGCAACTGACTCCAAGGAGGTGCCGGCCTCCTCCAGGTGGCTGTAGCCCTTATTGCTGCTGGAAGGCTCAGACTGGGAGCTCTGGGAGTCCGTCCTGGTGACGGCAGCAGGAGCTGAGGGGGGTGATCCCCCCAGAACCAAAGATTTGGAGTAGCTAGACGATGCCTCTACCAAGAGGCTGGAGTCCAGGACTCTGCTGACAGCTGGTGACAGAGGTGGCTCAGGGAAAAGTGGACGCCTGGCATCAGGCAAGCAGCTGGTGCTCTGCCGCCTGAGAACCAGCTTGTGCCTCTTTGTCCCACAGCCTCCCTTGATGTGGCTGCTGCTGAGGTCTGTTAAGCTCAGTTCAAACTCCCCCCTAGGAATCTCCTGGGCTCCCTGCTCACCAGGTGGTCTCCGCCAGCCTCCCCCTCCACTGCCCGACCCCAAGGGCAGGAGGGCAAAAGCGCTCAGTGAGGAGCCAATGATGGAGCTGGCTGTGCTGCAGTGGTCACAGCTCTCTGGTGGGCTGCATGGAGGGCTGGTGACAGTGTGGCCAGCAAGAGCAGCACGCTCCCGGCAGATGCTGTACACGGCCTCAGCCAGGCTGGGTGGCTGTGGTGAGGGGCAAAAGGAGGAACGTCGTGGCGAGGATGCCAGATCCGGCGGGGAAAGGGAGACACCCAGTCCTGGTGGCCAGGAACTCTTGGCCAGCATGGCTGCAGCACCCAGACCTTCACTGCCTGGCTTTAGCTCCAGGCCCCGGGGCTGCACGTAGTTGACAAAGCCATTGAGAGGGGCTGAGGCCAGGGTGCCTCCATCCTTGGCCCGCAGGCTGTGGGCATCAATTACTGTGGAGTAGAGGTCACGCAGGTTGATGATCTTGGTCTTCTTGTCGCGGTTCTCGTGCAATACCGCATTGGCGCAGATGAAGAGAAAGATGCCGATGCCCATGATGAGAGGGCCCAGCACCTTCAGCTTGTCTGAATGCAAGTAGCTTGAGAAAAGACGAAAAAGGAAACCCACTGAGGCCTGGGGGGATGAGGAAGCCGGGGGGGACTGTGGGGACTCACCAGTGGCAGCAGTGGTGGAGGTATTGGCTCTGGGGGGTGACTCTGGATGGATCCCTGCTTGTGCTCCTTCCTGGCTCTGGGAGCGGTTCTTGGGGGTCACACCCTGTGGCGTTAGGTGCTGGCCAGCACTGAAACTGCCTTCTCTGTACACCTGGCTTGGCTTTGGCCAGTAGCCCACCACAGCCAAGGCAATGCCCACCAGCAACACCAGGATGCCACAGAGGGCAATGAGCCCTGAGAGGGAGCACAGCTTGAGCTTGCCTTTCACCACCACCACGTCGTTCTTGCGCTTCTTTTTGGCCTTGCGTTTGCGTTTGGGGACTTGGCTTTGGGGTCGCAAGGGGTCCTGTTTCCTAGCCGAGATCCTCAGGAGGCCTCCAGTGGCGATCATGGCTGGCTACCAGCACACTGCCCCCTACAGCCACTCCAGCTCCTGCAATGAAAGGGAGAAGAGGATGAGGGTCAAGGCTGACCTACAGTACAAGAGATGCCTCTGTTTGCTCTTCCTCCTTCAAAGTCCTGCTAATTAAAACCCTGATCAAGTGGGACAGAAGTTGACACCAACCAGCAACCAAGATCTCCCTTGCCCACATAGCTTCTCTGTGTGAGAAAGAGACAGGCAGACCGACAACATCAAAGCAGCCGTGTGCCCTACTGTGCTCTTGCCAAACAGCTAATTAAATTCTTTAGACTCCAGGTAAATGATAGAGATAGTGGTATCAGCTAGTGTAAACAACAGAAAATAAAAGATCTCACTGGTCTCAGAAGGAGTTTGCAAAGCACCTGAGCTCAGAGGATGCTGAGCCCCACTCCCTAATATGCTCTGGGGTTACACTGCACACTGTTGTTAGTGATGTCATGCAAGATTTGAGGGCATGAGGGAAATGAAGAAGGCAGTATATTTGATCTGTGGATATCATTTGTTTCAATACGCTGCTTACACATTACTGGAGGGAGGGTTAAACATTACTTGTCTTTCTTAAGTGAGTGGGAAAGGAATTGCTGTGAAATGCACAAGGTAAATACTGGAACACTGGAAAGTGGTGCCCTATCAAAGTTTTTCCTAGCCATTTGCACTTGATCTGCGATATTACAGAAATTCATCTCCTGCTTGTGGTCCAGCAGGCATCCCTAGTTTGGGAACACGTGCGATGCTCCAGGTAACCGTTATGTAACACCGACAAATACATCCCCCACCGCCCCACCCCCTCCTGCCCTCAGAAAGGAGACATGGTGGCTGGTAGGTAAGAGATGACAGGTCAAATACTATTAAAGGAGGAGTGAACCCTTGCAAGTCACCCAGGGAAACAGCAAGGAGTTCTTGCAGGGAAACTGGCAAGGGACTAAACACTGAACATTTGCGGCTTTTCTCTTACTTGAACATCAGAAGTCATCTATCTGTTCCAATGATCCGAGCTAAAAAGCACCGCGTGTACGAGCAATTCCTGAACTGTTGCAATTCTTTTTGGAGCCTATTTCTTCATGACACCAAGGAGCAGGATCCCCTCCCCCCTTTCTCTGTCTGAGTGTCCTATTATTTCTTCATTGAGGGGGCAAAAGATGACAGCACGACTCACAAAGTTAAATTAATTGCACTGAGAGGCGATTAAGTAAGCACCTAAAAAAAAGATCGCCTTGTTTCTCTTCCCCTGTTCAGCCTTTAAATCTCATCTCTTTTCTGTTCTAATGCCAGATTTGCCGCATATACAGTAATATCGTGTCCCATTTACTCTGTATTTTCCCCAGAAAAAAGATGGGTGTTGTCAGCAAGGACGTTGTTAAATTACTCTCCGAGGTACTGCACGCTCAAAACAAAGAGCAGAGATTTCTCTTTCCTATCGCTGAACTATTTATAAAAAAAAAAAAAAAAAAGCATTTTGTTGATGCAAAAGTGTAATTATTGAGGCATGCTTTGCTTTAATTCTTCAATTGCCGATTGCTTTATCTCATTTTCTGCTGCCCCACTAGCCAGCTGCCCGTCTCCTCTCCATAGCGATAACAGATGGTCATCAGCTCCCAGGAACGCTCCCAGCCCGGCATCGCCCGGCACTTAGTTTCGGCGATGGCGAAAGCAGCGCTCGGCAGGCACAGCGGCCGCAGTGCCATGAAACCACCCGGCTGGGACCCGCCGGGGCTGGAGCCACATCCCGCACGAAGGGACCGCGACCACCATCCATCCCCTACACCGCCGCCGGCTCCCGCGGACAGTCCGCAAGCACCACCACAACCCTGCCCGAACACAGCTGTAACACATAACACACTGGCAAGACCCGAGCTAACCCCTTCGCCCCAGGGCTCGGACCCGGGGCTCGCCGGGCTCGGGCAGCCGCGATCCGCGGCACAGCGCCCGGGGCTGGGCGGCCGCCGCCGGCTCGGCGGGTCCGGCCCCGCCGCTCCCCGGGGGCCTCGCTCGGGGGTCGCGGGCGGGAGGGGGGGCGGAGGACCCGGAGGGCTGCAGTCACTTACCGCGGAGGGCCGGGGAGAAGTCCGGGCGGGGAGCGGACGAGCCGCGGCGGGGAAGAAACTTTGCCGCCCGAGCGGGCATGCCCGCCCCGCCGCCGCTCACGGCCCCGGGCGGGCGGGCGGCGGGGCG
>JAWWTY010000077.1:100861548-100889048 GCA_035222235.1 Margarornis squamiger | reverse complement strand
ATGAATGTCTTCAGATGAACAAGCTTTTTCACAAAAAGAAAAAAAAAAAATCAAGGAACTACTGGTTTATCTCGCTTCAGTTCTTACTGACATTCTCCGTTAATAGAATTTTTATTTTTGAGGCACTAATGACACTAATTGTTTTATAAATTTATCTATTTTTAATTTACATTTTGAAAAAGGCTTGGAACTAGAGGATAATGGATGTGAATCGCTCCTGGGTCAGTTGTGATGTATTGCAGGAAGTCTGTGTTGGCTGCATCCGCAGCTTATGAACTGTGCTCAGGGGCAGATGTCACTCAGTTTCTTTTAGATGTTCTGTGCATGACTTCTCAGATGGTTCAAAAAGAAGCAGGAACCATTCAGCCATGTTATTTGCCTTCACTTTTGATTTGGTGATACAAGACAACTGCAAATAACTGCAAAAAATACTGTGTGTTGTGTGTGGACAGAAAACCACATAAAGACTAATCAAGAAGACTTCCCAAACTATTTGCCTGGAAGGGAAGACCAGTGGAGTACTTCTCCCAAATAATCGAAGTTACTTTTTTAAAAAAATTATTTTTTCATGTTGTTCTCCTTCTTCTTTTCTCATGGCTGTACAATCTAAGGTCTTTTAGATGGGGGCCATCCCAAAGCAACTTGACCTTAGCTGTGATGAGATATTCATGTACAACTGTTTCACGATTAGAACCTTCATGTCTCTTGAACATTTTTGTTGTCTATTTGAAGGTCCACAGGAAATTATGTGAGTGTGTATTTTGTACGACAAGTTCATAAAATAGCTCATTTCATCTTCAAGCCTCAGAAATAGGATTTAGAGTCACTGGGATAGCACTAGTCTATGAGAAATAATGATAAAGTATGTTGGACAGAGGACTGAAAATTTCTTTTATTATAAACTACATTAAAAGTACATTACGTGAATGTCAAAACACTTGTTGTAGGAGGGGAACATTAGAATGCACCAATAACATATGGCTCCTGCTGTCTTTTTTTCACCTAGGGCAGTAGATGCTAGAGAGATTTTTAGCCTTGGTAATTTAAAATTGTGGATGTTAAAAAATAAACTTGATATCAGCATTTTTGCAACTCTGGGCAAAGGCTTTTTCATCAAGGAGAAAGATGCTCATGCCTGTTGTCTGCATTGCTCATTGCAAGTCCAGACATGAGAGTTCTGGCAATATGAAAACAGCTCAATCAAGAAGGGGTCAGGAAGGAGTGGTGAGCTGTTTGTCTCCTCCACATGGACACATGTGTCCTCCACATGGGGATGGGACATCCATGAAGTGGAATTAGTCCACCCAGTCTATGAGCTGGGTTAGTCAACCACAAGGAGCCACCATCACACAGAGCCTGACTATTTTACAGATCTTCTACAATTTTAATTATATCAGTGTTTCTTGGGGATGCATCCTCCTGCTTTCCAGCATATCCTCAGGCTGCTGGGGAGCAGAGCTGTCTTTTCATTATACAAAATACACAGCGCCAGTATCAGCTGGGGAAATTCCAGACTGGTCTTGTGAGACACTGGAACAAAGCAAGCAAGCATAATCACACCTAGAATTAATAATAATATGACTTGCAGCAATCTTCATGAAAGCACAGTCTATCAGTCAGGAGAATAAAACGGTGATTGCATTCCTCCTTTTTAAGAGAAGATTTTTCTCAGACCAGCACTCACCACATACTTACATACTTGTGCAGTTTTGTAGGTGTTCGGTCCTACATTACTAAAGGATTAACTTGACATTTAATAAATTGAAACTATCACAGTATCTTCTTTTTTTATATGCTGTCAAGAGACAAATTTTGGACCTGGTTTTTTTTTTTGTTTGTTTGTTTTGTCATTTTCCTTCCTCCATGACCTGCAATCAGCTTTTGGCTCTGCACTAGACATCTGAGCATCACTGTGGAAAGACAACAAGCTAATGTAAAGTACTCATCCAATAGAACTAGTTTTTATGGACTATTAACACAGGTTGACCTGATGAGTTGTGAATGCCCTTAAAGCTCTGTGCTTCATTGCTATCAATATGAGAGTGATATAAGGTCTGCTCAAAACTCATGGTCAAATTTACTCAAGTTTTGATGGTACATCTTGGGAACATAAAAGAACAGAGAAAACCTATTAGGAGTCTGTTGGAAGAACTCTTGTGTTGTCATCTTATCATTTGGTTTTGCCAGCTCTTCTACAGCTTCTCTATAGAGAAGGGTCTTTGATGTAAAGGCAACAGCACATTTAGAGCACATCTTAAATGTGCTAGGTACTGTTACTAATCAACATAGGTGTGAACAGCCTGTGGGTTTCTTGTGTGTGATAGGAGATAAACCCTTCCCAGGCTTAGGGCAGCACAAGAGTGAATTGTAGGGTTTTTTGAGCTGTACCATGCTCTGAACCCAAGGACCTGGGTCAGCATGCTGATCTATTTTCTCTTTAGTCACACAAGTTGCATTTTGAATTATTCTAATTGTCAAAAGTAACAAAGGATATTTTCATAAATAACAGTGAACTTTGCCCTGATGTTGTAGAATGGTGATTTAACAGTGACGAGTAGGTGTTAAGAACTAAAAGTAGACAGTAAAAAAGGCTCTTATTCAGAGCTAGAACTTGAACTCTGTAATTATACTACACTTAGGGACTCAGATTGTAGGCCATTGCTTATTAAATATAAATCGTAGCACTTTGCATGGAGATTTCATTGTTATTCTTTTGGTATACATGACACAAATTGTACCTCTGCTTTGATTTTGAATGTTACTGTTGCAACATTCGGTTATGCTAGTCAAATGCCTAATCATTCTCAATCAGATTTGTAACTTTTAAGGCTTCAAATTTTATAATTCAAATAATGTACAACTTGCTAAATTGTGTTTCTGCATTGATACAAGCAAGCTAAATTTACAGAATTAAGTAGATCTACAGGAGACACCATGTTTTTGCCAAAACTAGGGAATATTCACAGCAGAAAGCCAATAGAAATCTTCTTTTCTTTGCTATTGGAAACAGTACTATGAAAGAGTGAAGCAAAATAAATGAAAAAGCATTAGCAGCATCATCTCTGCTAGCTATTCTTTTACTTTCATTACCATACAACTCTCTCTTTTAAATTTAAAGAGAAAAAACAAGGGTACCTTTTAATTGTACAGGCTATAATGATGTTGCTTGCGCTGGTCTTTTCAATGCTCCCACTGGGGTAGGTTATGACCTAGTTATTCTATATATCTGAAATAAAAACAACTGACTTGCTATAAAGTTTCACCAGAGCTACTGAAAGGAAAATCTGACCTGCAGGTGCTGGGGGATTATGTATATGAGTAAAGCAACAAAGCTTTGGCCCCAAATGTCAAGCCCTAACTGTATTGCTCATGTAGCAAGGTAGGAGATTTAGGAGTTTCTATAGGCTTGAGTGTTCCTGAAAAACACAGATATTCCAGGCAGGAGAAAATTTATGCATCATCTTGTGATGCAGAACATAGCTGGTTTTGAGTCTCTTCTGTATCTCTAGTTATTTTTAGACAGTTATTGGGTTGAGTTTTGTTTATGGATATTAATAGTGCAGATAAGGTAATTGTGCCTAAAGCACTCAAAGAGACAGAACCTGAAATAATATTTGGCTTTCTTGAAGTTTATTTGTGATTACATTTGAGTATTGAACAGAAGGATGGGAAGGGCCTTTTCATATTCTTTTTCCTCTTTGCTTGTTTGAATATTTTGGGTGTGAAATGAAGCTTGTCATGCATGCTGTTTAAAAAGCTTCTGTATCTCCATTTTTTATGCATTCTTTTTTTGGTGAATGCTTATTACTCATGCATAGCCAAGAGTGTGAGGATCACAGATGCTTTAAGAACTGTTTATTTATCTTTTAACTAACCAATCACACCTGAAGAAAATATTATACAGGTTTTTCCAAGTAATACCTGCAGGTATAAATCAGTACATGACAAAACAAGTAGCTGTCTCTCTCAGAGCTTCTGATGAGGTCTCAGCCAGAGTCAGGGCATTTACGTGCCTCGTTACTTTTGCTGTTCCTAGGTGTTCTCACCACAAAAGGCTGTGTCAGCTCCTGTCTCAAGTATAACATATTCCATCTCAGGTGGGTGGAATTTATCTCCCCTAACTTTGGAAGACTATGACATGCCTACATCACTTCTAGAGTAATGACAGATCTGTCTTCTGTTGGAATAGCAGTTTGAGAGGAGTGGTTTCCTGCAATTACCTGTTTCCTCCTGGGGATTATACAAGAACTTGAAGTCTAGGTTTTGATGTTGCAGATTTGCATACTGCAGACTTTCCCCTCTGCTTACCTCTACTGTTTATATGACTTCCTCTATAGAATTTTTGCATTGACATCATGAGAATTCAGCAAAGTACTAGATCTCAGGGTCTTGTTCAGTGTATTTCTATTCTGCATCTCATAATGCTTTCTACATCACAATATCTAGCTATTTGAACCCTTCAGTGGCTTCATGCATTTCTTTTTACTTATGGATCCTTCAGGGAGTTCTGCACCTGTCTCTTAGATTGGCTATATTTTCCCTCTCTAGTCAGAAATTTAATTTAGTCCTGCTTAGAAATTCAACTGATGGGTGTGCTGAAGTGTAGGCAAAATTTTCTGAGGGAGAAGAATGGAGAAGATAAACACTTCAGAAGAATGGCAGGTTGCTGCATTTCACTGAGCAATAAGTCAGTACAGCAAATAATTCCTGGGTGGATCACATTGTAAGTGGTGACTTTAATAATAAGAAACAGTTGCAGAACATTTGGGTGTGGAAAGACATATCCTTGAAGTTGTATGGTGAGCCCTTTAACCTATATACCAGAAGGAGGGGTGCTTCGCTTACAGGGAAAAGTGGTTTGACTGCACTCTGAAACCCTGTTATCTAATTTACTGTTGCTCAGTAGGCATATGCCTGAGGTTGGGAAAGCCATGGAGGAAGTCATAGATAATGATCTGTGTAAGATTAAGCACGTCCTTATTCAAAAGACTGTGTTCCTAAAAGTCTTTCATAGACAAATTTGAAGCAGTGATTATTCTGAACTGAGTTAGAAGCAGTGCCAAATGTGTGGTATGGCCTATGGACACTTACTCTAGTTCTGAAATTTCTCGCATTATCCCAGTTATTCTCAGAGTCCTTATTCCATCATTACCCACAGGCTACTGAGTGTGCCAGAGTCAGTTTGCTTACCATAAAACTAAAAAGAAAGTGCATAAAGTGGATTTTAGCAACGAGGGTGCAGACAGTATTATTCTTTCTTGATTGGATTAAACAACATACTGGGGACTCAAATGCCTACAGAGATTATGAATTGTTTACAGTATGATGGCTGAGTAGCAAAAATAAAACAAAATATCCTAAAAGATCAGGTGGTATTGATGCTGAAAATCTCGGAAATGAGAAGAACTGCTAAGAGAGTTTGTCATTTTAGCAGTAAAAGGTATTTATTTGGGCAGTGCTGGAAAGCTAGCCAGCTCGCGCTGGACAAACTAGCTTCGAATCAACAGTATAAAATGAGCCATTTTATACACTTCACTACATCATTACAACATACAATTTTACATAGTAATAAGATTACAATATGTGATCATGCATATTAATAACTAGGTGGAGACTAGGTGCAGTTTGGGCAGAGCCTTCCAGAATCTTCTTTTGGCATCAGGATGAGGTGGTCTTTTCCAATCTTTGGCCTTACTCCAGGGGTCTTTAACTCCTCTTCAGTTTTCTTTGTTCATGACCTAGTAACTGAAGCTTACAAAAGCTACTGGCTTAAGGCCACTTTGCTCTATTCAAATATTTACATCATCCTTATTAATGACCACTAGGTTGATTGTATAGAGTTCTCTAAGATCAGGTTCAGTGATTTGAATAGAACATATCTCCATGTTCTCCTATTAACTCAAGCGGGGCAGGTGTTGAACAGTTTCTGCTAATCCAGTTAACCCCTTTTGGGGTTTATGCATGTTTCAGTATAAGATGAAGACTGCATTACAGGATTCATCAAGCAGGCGACAAGCCAAGGTAAAGAATCAACAATCTGACAAGTGAACCAACGAATGTTTGAAATTGCCAAAAAGACATGTTTATCTAACCCTGTCAAATAAAAAGATTTTTTTTTTTAACCAAGTATTGCTTAATAGTTTGTACTTTGTGTAGTTTATTGAACTAACTGAATAATGATCCCCCCAACCCTCCATCCTCAAAACCCTCATGGAACTCATCTGGGCCCAGAGTAACCTTGTCTTGCACATCAGTCACGTGTAACTAAGGCAAAGACGCTGAGGAAACTGAAGGATCATGGGAGGGATTGATACTCTGATTTGAAGTCTAGGTGGAGTCACACCTAATAGCTCCTAAAACAGTTGGGTTTTCAATTAATTTAACTGAAATACAAAATAATGGAGCAAGGCTGATTTGGATACACTTTCTGATGGATTCTGGAAATGGGAATGTACTAGTTCATTAAACATAGCTGTGTTGCAAGCAAATTAAGCTGATTTGGGTTCTTTATCAATGGAAATAAAGACAAATGTCTTTCCTGTGTGTTATTTGAGACAAAAGGGATGCAGAAATACTATCTGAGCAAGGAAAACACATCAGAGAGTATTAAACTCTGTGGTGATAAGATTCTGTGATGGATTTCTATCCTCCAGATCTTTGTGCAGATATTTTATAGTTAGTGATAAAACAAATGGGATACTTAGCATTTATGGAAGGGTAGTCTGGGGAACCAGTGGAAGAGATAAGATATTTCTTTTATCAACTTTTTTCTAATTGATGTGAAAAAAATCAGGGAAAGGATTTTGTTCCTATTCATAACTGTGTAGATCTTCAGTATTACCTCAATGAATGATGAATTGATGTAACAGAAGGTGGCCTTTGCATTTCAGACAAGTGAATCTCAAAACCTGTATGCCGTTAATTTACTTCTTGTAAGATCTTTTGTCATTTATTTTACCTAGAAGATAACTTAAAATGTTGTATGTGGATCTCCAGACCACTCTAATCTCCCACCAGGGATGAAACAAATTTAAAAACAAACCAAACTGAACTGAAGTTATTTGAAGTGGACTGTTGACATAATAATGAATAATAGATGAAGTATAGGATATAATCACCCAAAAGAGTGAAAACTTTGAGGCCAGATTTCTGGAAGAAATTAAAAGAAGCTGAAATTTGTGGCTCCCATCTAACCAAACCTGTGGATTGCATAAAACTATTCTTGATATTGACAGGTCACATTCATCTGCAAGAAAGCCTGGGGTCATCCATGTTGTTATGACACCCACAGGGTTGCATGATCATGGCATGCTACAGTCATCCTAAATCTTCTGCCACTGTGGAATGGAGTTAAAGTTTATTTTAACATGGGCTGTGCTGCTCTGTTGAGGTGCTGTCAGTGAAGCTCCAGACAGTTCATGATAGGGGAAATGATCAGTTTCTAGCTTGTTCTTCCACTGACAATCTACTCATTTCAGTGCATCAGCATAAAGAATTTCATATATAGATATAATGAGGATATAATGGATCTGGCAATTTCTAATCTCACTCTTACATTTGTCTAAAGCTGTAGCTGTTAGTTCTCACTCATAGAAGAATGTCCAGCATTTCATATATGTTTCACATGAAAAGAACTGCAGACATGAAGCACAAGCCTGACTGGGCTTGCAACCTAATTTGCAGCAACTTTTCAGACTAACTACAACAAAACCTACTAATAAACAGATACACAAAGGCAAAAGAAAGCTGCTGTGAAGATATTCTAGACCCCTTTGCAAGATATAGCTGGGATTTATCTTGTAAACAAACTAGGAAAAACTAGTTTAACCTTTCAAGAGAAGTAGCAAACTGTTTCCTTAAAACACTGTCTTGAAAAACAGAGAGCATGGCTGTATTTTTTTTTAACACTTTTCTCAAGAATAATATTTTTCTTCTTTAAATCTAAGATTTAAAAATGGATTAAAGTGAACAGTTTGTCATGTGGCTTCTACTGGGCAAATGTTTACATATTCTAAATGCATAATTCGTATCTCCAATACACTTATCAGGTTAGCTAGCCTCCTTCAAAGAAAAAGCAACTGTTCCCTATGTTGTTAATAAACATAAGAAGTTTCTTTTTACTCCATGAACCAAAACACTTGTTTGCAGCTTCCAACTTAAATATAAGCAGATATAACCATTTAATACAGTGGATTTATCTGGGTAATTATTGTTCAGTGGTTTTGTACATATTTGTTTCTGTGGGACAAGCAGAAGAAATATAATGTGCCACAGAGAAGCATAAAATGAACAATCAAAGCCAAGGGACATGCTGAGAATGGAACCCTGTGTGCTGGTTTAAAGGTAAACTGGCAGGGGAAATGGACCCACCACAAGAGAGACTGTAAGTCAGATTTACAATTTAATGAAAGATGTTACAATAAATACAATGACACAAAGAGAAACTGCTTTCAACTCACCAAAACCCAGCAGTATAACCCAGTGTCCCGGGGCACAAGCCCAAAGGGGTTTGTTAGCCCTTGTGCTGAGACCCGCGTGGTTCCCCCCGAGTCCAAAGCAAAAGGAAGTGAAGAGTCTGTTGGCGCTGCAGATGGCTGTGGTCTGGTCAGGAGTGGTGGTCTCCTCCTGTCGAGGTCCTGCTGCTCCTCTGGATCTGTCAAGACGTCCCCACGTCTTCTCTACCCCCCCTTTATGTACCCTCAGGGAGCACCCAGTCCCTCCCCCAGGGCGGGGACTCACACAATAGGTGATTAACTCTGACTCATGGGGTATTGCTGAACTGTTGATGGCCCATTAGCAGCCACACCTCCTCAGGCTGGGTGTGAAGGTGCTAGCGACTCCCTGGGAAGCTGCTGCAAATGGTCCATAGTTCTTGGGAGATGAATAGAGGGGGGTAGAATACATAGCTTTGATCACCCCCACACAGTGATAACTGGTCCCACCTGCTGAACTTGGACACCCTGAAATGAATGCAAGTCTACAGCGCAGCCTTAGGATTAATGTCAACTGCAAAATGGCCTGGAAAGAAGTTTAAAGTGCTAGCTTCCTTCTTTCAAATACCTGTTTCATGCTTTCCAATATAATAGCTTGGGGTCAAAGAAGTGTCTGTTTGCCTATTCAAAGAGAGGGCTTTTCATCTTGAGGAAAGAAAAACTCAAGAACTGATATGGAGCCTTTAAGCTAACATACCCTCCTGAAGGTGCTGTAATAATGTGAAATATTATTACTGAATTTGGACCATTCACAATTACAAGCTTGATATTTACTTTATCTATCTTCTATGGTTCTTTGTATCAACAGAACTGGCAAAATTCATCATCTTTAGAAGGTGACTGGAAGGTAATTAGTACCCCAGCTCTGAAATTATCCTTCCAACTTTTTCCATGCTGTGGTTATTTGTCCTGAACACAAGAGAGAAATTAATACATTTAATTATTATAAAAAATAAAAGAAAATATGTACTTACTTCTTAAAAACATGGATGAGTGAAAATTAAGTAGCCTGCGACTGAGGTAAATCTAATATAATTTTTGAAAAACAAGTCATGACATTAACATTCATGGTCAGAGCTTGAATAAAAGGCTATCTCCCAAAGCAAGACTTTTTAAATCCAAACAGCTCTTATTGTCACTGGATTTTAATAAGACAGAATCTTACTTATGGAAACTAATAAACATGTGGCAACAATGACCCTGCTATCAATATATCAGATATGACACCAACTGATGTATGTGGGGGACTGGATGCAAGGACAATAAGCCAGTGTGAAAATCTATTTGCCCTTCAATGCTTTTATATTATTCTGTTTGGCTGTTGTCTCATGTGGTGACCAAACTGGACCTTTTTGCAGCTGAGTAAGTATTCTATGGGACCATTCCTTTAAAACAAATTATCATTCAAATTTTTTGCTGGGGTGAAAATGAACAATTAATCATAGTGGTCATTTGTTACAGGCTCTGTAACTTCAGAGAAACAAATCTTCATAGTCAGAGATGCCTGGTGTTTGCTCATACTTATTGGCTGTTTCCACTCACATTTTTTGACAAGGTTTCCAACTTTTTTTTCTCTTTTGTTTGTTTGTTTGTTTTGAGCGGGTTTTTTTGTTTTGACTTTTGTTTTTTGTATGGTAAAGAGCACTGGGGATACAATGGCTGTGAGGTGAGGTGAGTTATGAACTCTGTGCTTTCAGAACTTACTTGTAATAATGAAAAAAACCCCAAACCCAGCCCTCTTTTTTTCTCTACATGGTGTTACAAAGGGTTTGCAAATGTGGTGAGAAAGAGCCATGGACGTGGGCACTTGTGGTTAAAGTAAGTATTTGATTTACTATAAATAATTGTTCCAACATTAAGCCCTCTCTGCAGATCTGAATCAATTGCTATTCCCAATTTGGTAAATATTTTCAGGAGCTTGTTGTTTTCAGCCAGAAAGGAATTGAAAATGGAAGTGAAAAAGAGGTGTGCATCTTACAAGAAATCTTGACAATAACTTTCTTTTGCCATCCTGCTCAAATGCTTTTAAAAGGCACATTGGGGGAATCTGCAGTTTAGAGAATAAAGACTTAACTGGAAGTCAGATGAAAAGAAAAGGAAACACCTGCATCTTCTTCAGCTCTCATACATTTTAGTTCCATTCACAGCTGCACTGTATCAAATATAAATTTACCTTGCTGTGAATGAGAGAAGGCTTAGACTGAAAGCTTGGATGAACAACCAGAAGCAGACTAAGTTGCTATAAAAAACAGATGTTAAAACACTGGACTCATAGAGCCTGTTTTGTTTGAGATGATCTTTTTGTTAAAAAGCAGGAAGGCTCAAAGGTTGGTCTACACTTGTTCTCTTGCCTTAGGCTCCATTTTGTCATATGGAATAATACCTGAATTTGTAATAAATACACTCTCTAATGCAGGGTTCTTGCCTGCACTTAACCTGGGCCCTGCTGCAAGTGGTTCCTTGCAACTTCATTTACACCATAATCTTGGGAATTTTGGCCATTGCTTTACAGGAGAAAACTGTCAGAGTTTGATATCAATTCTGATATAATTTGAAGATTTATTTTTACTATATGGGGGAAAGAACAAACTTGTGCTTGTGTTTTTTGGTTTTTTTTTTCTATTATCAACATGCATTGAGATGTGGAAGGCTTTATCCACCTTCTACACTTTTTGTCTGTTATATTTTAAAACTTTTGAATTTTCATCTGTTTAAAAGTAACATTTCTATTGTCAGACAATATGTAACCATACCTAAATTATTATTTTTACTGCTCCAGTACTAAATTTGGCTCAACCCATTTAAGTCATTTTTAGAGACAGATTTGCATTTGAGTTGATTATGTGAATGCCAAGTTTCAGCCTACAATGACTGAAAACAGCTGAATAGTGAAATAGTGAGTGACACTGTTTATAAAGGAAAGAGCTCCAGACCCTCAATGACAGTTCTGTGAATATGATGATACAATCATCTAAGGATGTTCAGTCTTGTTCACAGCTATTACTACGTAGTTTCCTAATTTGTTGCCATGCTCCATCATCAGAACATGTTCTGCAACTCACATTTTTAGAGTGCTAAATTTTATTTCTGACTGTTTCCTCTGAGTGGTATCTTGTGAAGGGCCACAATATTTATAATATCACTTGCCTTTACTTTCATATGGCTACACTCTGCCTTTGGGCATAGCCTTCAAACAGAAATGTTGCAATATGTTGTGCCATAGCAAGGGTAGCCCCAGGAAATGACATGCTTCAGACAATCCAACAAAGCACATTTTTCCTTCTTTTTCCCTTTAACTGTCTAGGAAGTTTATATTAGCCTGTGTAGCAATGAGTTTGGCCAGTTCTCAATTCACCTGTCCTGAGTCCATATGTGTGTATATACACAGTGAGAGTGTGTGGGACAAGCATCAGCGCCTCACAATAGGTGCATTACTGCGGTTGTGGAAGAGTGTGTCACCATCCAGTCCCCTCTCATCCCTTTTTTTTCCCCTTTATTTCTTATCTCTCTCCTGTTCTACATGTTCTCATTGACTCATGTGAAAGTAAGTCTGAGCTCTGGAGAAGGCAGGCTCAAGTTAACATTCAGAGTCACCATGTTCCTCTCTGAGTATCTCACACCATGGCTCTAATTTACAAAGAGTGATGCACAATTTTGTCTCAGGAAGGCTGATGAAAAGCTCTAGACCTTTCATATTCGTCCAAAGTGTGAATGTCACTAAAGTGTTTCATGGATTGCATAGTCTGTAATTTTTTCTGAAGCACACCAATAAGACAATTTCTAGTATTTGGAGCCTTTCCATCCTCTACTTTAAAAAAGCACAAAAACCAAACCAAGCCAAGGCAAAACAAAAAAAACCCAAACCAAACAAATGTCACAAAAAAAACCACCCAGGAAAAGAAAAAAAAAAAGAAAAAAAAAAAACAGAAAAAGGAAAAAGAAAGAAGCGTTTTGGGGGATATCTCTATTATTTCTCTAAATTGGATCCTGAATTTTAAATCTAGATACTTGGTTACCCATTCATCTGTATGATTGAACAGGTTTAGAGCATATGATTTTAAAAGATTTCACATAAAAAAAATACACCCATTCCATCATAACTTTCGGTATGTAACATTTAGTCATGTTTGTCTGCGGAAGGGAGTAAGGAGCTATAAAGAAGGAAGGGTCTCTATTCCTTCTGTAGGGTTGAGTGTAGATCTGGTGTTCATCATATGAAATAAAAAGAGGTGTGGAGGGGGAAGCTTTGGAGAAAATAACTAGCTTTACCCAGTAGTTTTACGTATTATTTTATGGCCCTTTGCTTTTGGGACTTCCATTACAACATGGATTTATTTTTGAGGGACACCCCTCTGTTCCCCCCCCTCCCAAAAAAAACCCAGACAACTAAACAAACCAAGAAAACAGCAACCAACTCAACACTTTGGAATGTATTTGTGTGTATGATCTTTGTTAATGGCTACCATTTTTCTGTGCCTAAATTCAGAGACTTTAATGCCACTTTATGGTTCACTGGGGTCATAGCAATTTTCTTGCAAAGAAATATGTCTGTTATTGGCATCTGTACTTGAATGGGATGGAACAGTCTTAAGAGTACTTGAACAATTGGTTCTGCTGTAACTTTTACAAAGCCTTTGGTTTAGCCTTGTTAGACATTTTGTGCCTCAGATTTTATACACTGTTTGAAGTATCTCTTTATACATTATTCATGTTCCCATCAGCACAGTATTGAATTTTGGCATCCTTCCAAGGACTGGTAACATTTAGTTCCAAAATGAGACTGAAAAGGAAAGGAGAGTGAGAAAAAGATCATATTTCTCATTTTTCTCTCAAATTTATCTGACCATTGACCTACTTTATTTTCTTGAATAGCATGAGAGATAAAAGTGGATTGATGAAATAATTTCGACAGATAACTGAGTACAAGTTAAATTAAATGAACGGAATACAATCTTAAAGAGAGAGGGACAAATTCACCATTGGTATTATGCCAGCCAGGGGTAGGATAGAATTTATTGTAGTTTTCTTATAACAGAAACTGAATAGGTAAATTTGTATTAGTAAAAAGTTGCTCAGATCTTCCAAACACCGGGAATTGGGCAGTGCTGGAAGGAGCAAACAGAATTTGAGAAGTTGATGATTTAGTAGTGGCACAGGCCTCGTAAGCACAGCTTTATTACACTCCTTCAGAAACTTCTGCCTTAAGCCATGGGTGCAGTAAATTCTGATAGAAAGCTATCTTACCTTCAAGGATAAGCCACGAAGCACTTGATACCAGTTGACACTACTGCCTTTCCTCTGTGAGGACAACATTTGCACCGCTCAGATTTTACCAGTAAAGAATACCTCCTCCTGCAGCTTTGGCAGACACCATGTCACAGAGTAGGGTATTTTTCTAGCTTGTGCTAACTCTAAAATAAATGACTCTCCACTGATAGGATAATCATCAAAAAGTCAGTGGAAAGTAACAGATCTTAAAGTAGGTACAAAGTACCTTCATGCTACTGTCCTCATCTGAATTGCCTGCTATGGAGAAAGGACCTATGACTTCATGACATTTAGCAAAACAATGACAGGAAATAATTGCTTGGACTTTAGCTGAGTGAGAAGCCAACTAATTCTATGCATTCAAACCAAAAACTACATGGGCAAAAGCAAAATGTATGAGCCATGCTACTGACTGCTGTCCCAGCATCTAAGATAGCTGATCACAGAGATGGCTGCTCAGTAAGCTGACCCCCTAAGCCTTCCAAAGCATAGTTCTCCTGTTTGTCCACTAGGAGCAAGCATTTGTGGAGAAAAATCATCATCTGGTATAATCAGAAGTGGTGATTGTTATATTTATGTCAATAAACTAGAATAAGTCTCCTTTTGTTTAATGAGAATTACCACTACAATGGATTGCAGAAAGAACCAACACAATTATAAATTGTTGGGTTTTTTTTCCTCAGAAATATTGACGGGGCATTGGAAGATAATTATTCTTGCTTCCAGAGTAGGAACTTCTTGGCAATTAAATTTTTAGGTACCTTCTGCTATATCAAAGAGACTGTGTAGAACACACAGGATAGAAATCTATGTCTCATCCTCATTAGGGATTATTTTCTCCATTGCATTGAGAACTGACCAAGAGAAGAGCAGTATACTTTAAATTCAAGTTCCTTGCTATGACCAAGGATGCATTCAGGAGCAACATCCTAGGCACTTAGGTGGATGAATAGCTCTGAATATTCTTTATGATCACCCTCTCATTCACCACTAAGCCTATGTGCAAGTGCCATGCTGAGCAAGACCTTCTGAATGCTTCACTCTATGTGGTATGCATGACTTCAACGCTGTTTACCACCATTTTAGTTTGTCTTTTTAACCTTCAAAATTTGTCTTTTCTCCAGGCTCTTAGGGAAGACTGAGTTGAGAGATGAACAGCCTTCAGCTTATTTTTCCTCCTGATAACTGTTGAATATGTATGTGCTGAATTGTGATGAGCTGTCCTTTCTATATTGAATATTACTGGTTATTTTAATTCATGAGATGGGATTCAGAACAGAGAGGTGCTTCCAAAAGTTTTTATAGCTCTAAATAAATAAATTAAGCTGACAAGTTTTTGTCTTTTCATCTGCCTCTTCAGCAAGTGTGTTTCTTTCTCTATTTCTCTACTCTATTTCTCTCCTCTATTTTGTTTTCCTTCTGCAGGGTCAAGCTACCTCAGTGATACCATGTGAATCAAAATAAAAAAAATCACCATCTTGGTATTCTCTCTTTTGAGAAAAGAATAGAGCAGAATTAAGAAACTACTCTCCTTTTTCATTTGGGAGTCTGGTACACAAATAGTTTCACCAGGCTTATTCAGGCGATATTTCTGAGCTGTCTTCCCCATAACTGCTAAGAAGTTTTCCCTCTGGCTTCTGCACATCCTGCATTCTTCCCATTATATGAGAAAATCTTTTACAAATGTGGATGGCAACCAGTGTGTTACCTTTTGATTTTTATCTTCCTCCATTCCCAAGCTATTGTGGTTTTAACTTACCTCAAATGTTTGCTTTTTGTAAAAACAAAAAAAATTGCAGAGAAAGTATGATCAGTTTAACCTTTCCAGTATAAATACAACATGCAATAAAGGCTTTAAATATCATCTTAATAATTATGAACATTTCAGCATTTTTTGATGTCTATGGATCTGATTCTGCAAAGACATGTGAATCTTGCACAGGATTAAAATCATGTACAACTGATAATGCCCTTGAGTTGAACAAATTAGTTGATCAAATACTGGTCAAAAATTCTTATTAAATAGCTAAAAAATATCAATGTAACATTATTAAATGCTTTAAAAGCTGTGGTGAAAAGTGACTTCTTCAGCTTTTTTCGGTTTTATGATGTGTGCTGTAAACTCTCTTTTTCTTTTCCTTCTCTTTCTTTCATATTTCCATTTTGTCCCTGAAAAGGGCAGGGGAAGAACATGAAAAGTGATTATTTAATTTTGTATGCCTTAAAAAATTGACATCTTTACTTTATTAAAAAATCTTTTTAATAAAACCATAACATCTGTAGGATTAATTTTACACAGACTTGTCAGGATTAATCCTTAAGATACTTGAGAAGAGAAGAGGAATTAGCCGTGACTAAGGCATAGGTCCATCTGAGTATCTTGTGTAGCCTTGAGGATGCCATATTTTTGGCCTAATGGCTACATGCTAGGGGATACTTAGACTTCTGAGAACCACAGGCATTGTGTGATATGCAGCCTATTCATGTTTGAAAAGATCTTCTGAGGTCCTGAGATGGAAAGATCAACAGCAGCAAGAAGCATTATCATTTGTTAAAGTTATGTGGAAGTACACACAGGAGACAAATCTAGTAGACTAGAAAACAACTAGAACTTAAGGTCCATTCCCTGAGTTGTTTAACCATCACTTTACTTCTCTTTTTTTCATCAATCACAAAACAATGAAAAGCTGATTCTATCACAGCAAACTTTGAGCTTTCATACCAAAGGATCTTTATTCTTGTATTTTTCTAAGTAGAAAATTAGGCAATATCAGGATTTGGGAGCACAAATTCACTGTGTTTCACACTGGTGGAAGATCACTGCAGTAGTTACATTTTTTTTATGTCATGGTAAGCTCACATTAACAGGGTACTGTGTGGAGAAAAGCAGATTGTGGGAATTGCTATATACTAGCTCATAGAAATTGCAGTTCCACTGTAAACACTGAAATCCAATGCATGTCCGGTTATCCATCCAGCTTTATTCCTCTAAAAAAGAGTTGGGGTTTTTTTCAGTATTTTCTAAGTCTTAGTTGTCTTCAAAAAGAGGGGCTCAATCTAGTTTCAAAATGTGTCTGCCAGTGCATTGGGAAACTGTCAACATTACTTTCTTTTTTCTTTTTTTTTTTTTTTTTTTTTTTTTTTATTTTTTTTATTTTTGATTTGAATGAGCATGTGGAATGGGATGCAGCAATAAATAGTTTCACTTAAGTAGAGGTGGATCACTGGCTAGAGTTGCTACAGCTGAGACCTTATCAGCCAGTTCACTGTTTCATCAACAACAGTGTCTAGAAGAGAATTCACTATTACCTGATGTCAGTGTGTTAGGAACTTAGAGGTAGAACTTATAGCCAGAATAATTTGCTATAGGAAGTGAAAAACAGTACTATGTAATTATTTTGTGACATCTTGTGGAAAACAGCATCACAGTAATATCAGAGGAAAAGATCATTTCGGAAGTCCTAGGAAAGTGAATGAATAAGTATGGCTGGAATGCTAGAGTAAGGTAATATGAGTGGTTTTTTTTTCTTTAATAGTCCTTAGTTTTATTTAAGAGACCTAGAAGAATATGTTTAATGACCTCCTGTGTGTACAGTAAAACACTGAGGAGCACATTTCTTCAAGAAGAAACAGAGGAGCCAAAGGTGTAGTATATGTAGGATTAGCCTGTCCTGATTTTGTGCTAGTCTATGATTGTGTTGAGTTTAAAAGAATTTTGATTAGACATGGTTTAGTACCTTTATTTGTCACAAGCTCCTTGGAAGAAAGATTTTTAATAAGTGAAACACTTCTTGCAGCCAAGATACTTCAAACTTAGGTTTTATATGGCTCTGTCACAGACAAATCTAAAACACTGCGCAAATTAAGAGAAAACAGATAGACCATTTTCTCTGTCTCATCCCCTGGGAAGAGTCTCTATATTGTTTTTTCTTTCCATTCCTCTCGTTTACCAGCATTTGTTTTCTCACTTATACTCTAATGTTTGGTAGTCAGTCTAAATGACATTAAAAAGCAATGGCTTTTGTAATAACATCATTTGGCAGAAGCTGGAAGCAAAACAGAAATGTGGAAAATACAGCTTCTTCAAGGCCAAAATGTGTGAAGAAAGTCTGCTGAAAATTAACATAAAAGTGTTTGAGCAGGAGGGAAAGAAGGATGCTTCTGATTTAGGTATCAATTCTGAACAGCATGTGGTCATCCTGAAGAGATGGAGGTTCAGCAAACTTTAGAGAAAGAGTATCAAAGAAATATTTTTGCTTAATTTATGCTGCTGCTGGGAACCAACTGAAGTGCAGTGGAACATCTATATTTTAGCTACAGGAATGAAGGATGCAAAAGGAATGTCTAAGTCAGCCCACTGTTTGCACAACCTGCTGTGGAGAAAATCTGAGCTCTGAATTATGATAGATATCAGTAAGTCAGTACCATTAAAAAAAATATACCAGGTAAATATTAAGAACAAACATGATTCTATGATAGCCCTAAGGATCCATTAATAAAGTTCCATAAGAAGGATAGCTGATATCCTATTGCTTAATTACTATCTGATGCCATTAATTTGCACATGTGTATGTGTGTATGTATATAATTATGCATATATAAAATAGTTTGCAAGGCATCTGACAACTGTTTATATACTCATTCAAATCCATTTGTTCTTGCCTCACAGGAAGTACTAATAAACCATTGTTTTTTGCTTCATATGGCTATTAGATTATGTCAAAGCTAGACATAAGAAAATGGAATGTGTGCAATGTCACCTCCCTGCCTTTACGTAGAGTGTGCTCTGAGGAGATCACAGTTTCACATCTGCGTACTTGGCACCTGAAGACCCTGTGGGTACCGTCTTTTTGGACTTGGACTTTGGATTCTGTGTCCATGCTGCATTTAATTGTACTTGTTTTGAAATTTGCACTTTGTGGTCAGTAGTCTGCCCTTTTGATATATAGTGTGTGTTAAATAGGAAAAGAAATTTAAATGTTAAAAAAAATCTGTCTTTTTCTAATCAAGAGATACAAACAGATAGCAGTTTGGTTTTTTTTGTTTTGTTTGGTTTGGTTTGGTTTGGTTTGGTTTGGTTTGGTTTTTTATTAGGTCTTGGGAAATATTAGTCAGTTTCCTCTTTATTCTTATAGAAAAAATGTCAGGGGTCTCTTTTGGGTCTGCTTGACCCAACTAGAGTAGTAGTTGAGTAGTAGTACAGTAGTGTATTGACAGCTACTTGATAAAAAAGAAAAATCCTTACTGCACTCCCCAGAGAAGAGACAGCATGGCATGGCCCCTATCTGAATGTACTTGTCCTTTATGTTGTAAAGTGACAAATTGAGTCAGAGCAGCAAACAACAGGGAAAGAAGCATGATCAGGAAGCACAAATGTTGTAGCTACTGGGTTGGTTGCCCCCATGTGATGCATGCCAAGTTTGCCATGCCTCTATCCTGGAGCTGGCACCCTCAGAAACCCCTTGGCTTCTGCATTGAGCCCTCACCCCTGCTCTTTTTTATGGGGCTGAAACATTGCATGTGGGCTGCAAGTGTTTGTTCTGAGGGCTGTGCTTTTCTTGGAGGTGCACAGGGGCACATATGTAGGTGTGCCATGTAATGTCATACCCACAATGTCATACCCCCTTAGTTGGGGGTAGATTATGTCAGAACTCCTGCGTTCTCTGTGGGGCTCTCCTGGAGCCCACACACCATACCCCAAAGAAGGGGAATGAGATGCCCAGGACCCTGCAGATCTTGCCAGTTACATGGCAGATCTTGGCAGACTACTTGTCAAGAGCTGAAATCTGCCTAGAGAAACATAGTTAGGGAAGTCTAACTCCAGAAACGCCGGTCTCAGCCCTCTACATTGCAGGGATAAAGAGAGAGCTTACTGCAGGCAGGAGCCATCCTTGGGTTGTAATGTGGGACCTGTCTCACACAGAGTGCAGCTCATTCGCAGACCCAGAGGCAGAGCATCAAGGTGTTGTTTGGGTTCTCCATGTTTAAACAAATATAGTACTTATTTGCAGCAGAGACTGATGAGGGTGAAAGTCTGGGAAATGCTGACTGTGAGGCTGTTCACACTTGGGGTTGCCGTGGGTACTGGTGCCTGCGATGTGGTCTCCCTGCCTCGGGTGCTCTGCTTTGCCTGAGCTCACTAAAGAGAAGGGAGGGGAGACAGGGCTGGAGAGTGAATCAGATGCCTGAAATTAGATGCTGTGATCCCTATTCTCATTTAATACCTACCTCAAAGGATATTTCAAAGGCCAGACTGCAGTTGCAAGAAATGTAATAATAGTCAGCTTTAAACTCTTGTGTAGGCTCTGGGCTTTACATCTGCAAGAAAATGCTCCACATTGTTCCCACTCTGTCTCCTGTCTTCACAGAGCAGCAGATGCATAAAGCTCCTGGTACCAACTCTGTGCAGCACTGGATACTTAGTCATCAGGAGGAACAATGCTGACAGCAGAGGTTGGTGCCTTCAGAGAGAAAACTATTACCAGCTGATGCTTCAAACAGCAGCTGCAGCATCCTCAGATTCACCAGCTCCCACTCAAAGACCTTGCCTGAATCCATTCAATAGGAGGTAGGCCTGCCGGCAGGCCATGAGCATCCACGACCATCTAGCCTACTCTAGACAGAGAAACAGCTGGCCATGGATATGAAAAGCTCTTTATCCCACTGAGATCAACAAGGAAGGAGGTGAGAGCCCTGTGGGAAGTGGGGAGGGAACAGAGTTTTTCCCGTGTCAATAATGTCCATAAACCCTTTGAGGGGGAAGGGGTAAAGCAGTAAGAAATACTGCTTTTGAGAATAGATGAAGCTGAAGTACAGAGCAGCAATAATTCAGTTGAAATTGAGGAAAAACAAGGTCTGCTACCCAGTCTTTCAAGAGATGAAGAACTCAGGCTTCTGCTGGGGAAAAGGATCTACACTGGAACCAGGCAGACTGATTTGGGATTCTGTTACCACGTTGCTGCATATATCTGGAAGGACACTACTGGTATTGAATTTTGTATCTACAGAACTTAAAAATATCTTTCCAAAACATACTGTAACAAAATACACTGTGTTCTCTACAAGATAGTTGTGGGTCTAAGAATAATATGTCTGTTTTTCTGTATTTATACATTGTATCAGTATATATAGAAGAGGGGTGGGTGACATATGGGTATAATATGGGACTGTGGTCAAGCATTTGTACAGTGAAGAGGTTCAGAATAGAAAAGGACAATATTTTTTAGTGAAGGAGATGCACCATTATAATTTTAAAAGGATCTCTAATATTGTGTCGTATGGCCATTACTTTCCAGAAGGGTATAGATGATATATGACTGAATACCAAAGCTTCTTTGAAGGAAGTATTTTCTAGTTGTCACTAGACTGACAGTGTAGCTGAGAAGAGGATTTCATCATGTTTTCTCCAGATTGCCTAGCTGGCAGTCTCTGCCCACCTCCCAGTGGCCCTCTGCTTTGCCGCTCTGGTAATGTTTAATGTTCAGCTGAAGAGGCAAAGGAGGATTGTCCTTTCAAAATGTACATACATCAGCCCTGTCTGAAAGAGAAATATAGCAGGAAACACTGATTCCAAAATTCTATTTAAAGTGTCTGAAATGCAGACAAAACAGAAATAAAACAGAAGCTAAAAGTGGTGATTTTTGTTCAAGCAGAGAAAGAACTCCCTTTGGCACCTTTTCTAAGGCATTAACTATACCCAAAGAGCAGTTGAAATGGGGTGAGAAGAAAATGGTACTTCTGATGTAAACAGATAGGCATTTGTAGCAATAATTACTCCTTTAGATACTGGTTTCCACTGAACTGGAATTTGGGAGGTAAAAACTGTTTCTTATTCTTGGTGGTATATCTGCTGGGCTAAATTTGAAACTAAAAGCTTCAAAATCTCCAGGCAAAGCTTGCCAAGTCTAAAGAATCCTACTAAACCTATGTCAGCTGCAAACTGATACATGAGCTGCTGCTCTTCTACTGCAGAGAATTATGCCAGCCCCTTATGCAAGGCCCTAAACACAGGACACTGGCTGAGAAGTGGGTCTGGATCTGCTCCACTTTCTGGTGTGGGGAGAATGATTATTGCAGACTAGATGGGCAGTACTGAGGTATGATGTGTGATGTGCTTGCTCGTTGGTCATTTTTTTTTTTTTTTTTGAATCCTACATTGCCTGTCAGTAATCAGAGAACAGAACCTGCATGGGACCGTTTCTGAACTAAGATCACTTGATGCATTGAACAGTTCTAAAAATTAATCACCTGCTTCTGTTCAGATGTCCTTTTATTGCACTCCTGGAGTGATAACAGACATAGATGATACCCCAAACTCCCAAACTTTCTTTGGGCTTAGTGCCAAGACTTAATGCTTTTAAAAATGAGAGGAGACATATCTTATCTTTTATCTTTACTAAGAAAAGCCTTTTTGGGGATGCAACATGATGTCCAATTCTAGCAGACATGTATCCTAGGCTGCCATCTGCCACACTGAGACTATGTCTTTCTGGCTCTGGCCCAATGCCAATTAAATCTAGCATACAGAAAGCAGAGGTAAAGATTCCAAAACAATCAAGAGAACATGAATATCAGAGAAGGAAGTTCATGTCTCATTGATATGTCAGTAAGGATATCCACTAGCAAAGGGCTTGAAAGAAAGAGCAGAAGAAGACCAGAAAAAAAATACCATGACTGCATGAAAGCAAAGACATAACTGTATTGGCATTCCTGAAGGGCTTTAGTCATCCCTTTTGCTTAGAGTAGGAAATGATGGCCTTATCTCACACCACTGGTATGAGCAGCAGTTGAGTTTTTGATGGTGTTATCTTTAACTTATTTATGATCATACACTTGTATATGCAGAAAATACTTACTTGAAAATTAAACTGTTTTCAGAGAAGGCCAAAATGTAGAGATGCAACTGCTTGTGCTGCAGTGTTAAGCATCTGATCAGCTCAGGAACCTCCATGTCCTGGATGGAGTTGGATGCAGCCTTTGGCTTATGAGCTGGGCATGCATCATTAGTATTACCTTCCTTCCCACAGTGCAGGATAATCAACAGAAGACCACTCATTTCAGGATGGAAAGGCAGCCACAGGTGGTTGGTTCTCTGTGAGAGCTAAGGGCAGAACGTAAGAACAAAAGAGAGGCTATATTGTTCACACTAGGAACAGGATAGTTCCTCTTCTAGCTGATACTGCTCAGGTCACTGTAGGTCACTTTGTGAGGTTTTGCAGTTTGTCGTGGGGGTGTGAAGGATTTCTCTGCCATTTGCCTATCGATGCAGTACTTTTCTGGTTTCTTTTACAACTGTGTATGTTTCTTCACAATCATAATTGCAAGGAGTCCCACATGTGTACTATTCACTTGCGTGAAGAACTAGCTCCTTTTGACAGTTTTGAGCTCAGCTGTTGTTTCTTTGGTCTTAGTTCTTGTATTGAAAGAAACAGTAAGTGATTGGTCTCTGCTTGCCTTCTTTATGTTGCTAAGGATTTTCTGGATGTTGACTCTAAGCCCCTAAGATGGCTCTTTTCCATAATGAAGAGTCCGAGTCTCTTGCTCTTACTGAAGATGTCCCTCCTTTTATTTATTCTTGTGGGTCTTCTATGAACATTATACATCCTTTTACAGATGAGAAGAGCAGAACTGAACACAGTATTCTAGGCATGGGCAAAATACAGATTTATACTCCAGCATGATGTTTTTGTTTTGTTCTCTATTCTTTTCCTGACAATTCCTAACATTTGTTTTGCTCTTTCAACTTCTGTAGAACAGTAACCCGATGTTTTTTATGGACCTATATATAATAACATGAAAGTCTTGCTCCCAAGAAGTAATAACTAGTACAGAGCTAATATTTTTTTGTGTGAAGCAAAGATTGGTTTCCCCCATGTGCATCACTGTGCATTTATCTACACTGGGCTTCATCTACCAATCTATTGTCCAGCCACTTGGCCCCTTATGGTAAAAAAAAAATAAATAAAATAAATAAATCATGGTAGCTCTTGTTCTCAGTGCCTTGGATAGCTGTAAATTATCTATAAATTTTGTTATCTCTCTGCTCGTCCTCCTCTCAAGGTGATTTGGGTAGCTTTGACAGTACAAGTTTCAGAACAAATCCAGGCAGAATTGGGTTAGTGACTGCACTGAGAAATGAACATTACTCCAATTTTCTGTTTTGAGTTTTGTATGCAGTTTCATTTTCTATGCATTCTTATTTTTTTCTGTCTTTGATGAAAGAGTTTTTAAGAAGCCTCTTGGAAATCCAGGTGTATCAAGTAAATCATCCTCACATAAATACTTGTTGAACTCTTTCTTGCATCTTGAAGAAAGAGCATCTTGTCTGCTCTCAAATCAGTCATCCCCTGTAGATAGCATAGCTCTGATGAATCCTTTTCCTTCCTAACATGGCTGATACTGTGCTTCTTTAAGTGACTCATTTTTGACAGGCAATTATTTTAGCCAGTCTCCCATTTCCAGTTCTCTACAATAATTCAAGAATGAGCATTCATCAGTTCTTGGAAACTGGCCATGGCAATATCATGGGGAGTTGTCATGTCAAATCCACCAAGAAATATATCTCTTGTGAAGGTCTGTGAGGCATAGTCAAGCCGATTTACCCTGATGAGCATCCACAATGTCCAGAGCACCCTGTGTGCGTGTGTGTGTGTGCACGTGTGTGCGCACCTTGTTGTGGGAAGCTGTTT
This sequence comes from Margarornis squamiger, assembly GCA_035222235.1. Taxonomy (NCBI): domain Eukaryota; kingdom Metazoa; phylum Chordata; class Aves; order Passeriformes; family Furnariidae; genus Margarornis; species Margarornis squamiger. The sequence goes on along the minus strand of JAWWTY010000077.1, from coordinate 100,864,600 downwards.
CAACTTCACTAAAGAGCAGTCTGTGATATTTCTGGGTTTGGGATCTGTCATTAACCAGGAAAGACTGTGAGTTTCTCTATTTGAAGTTACCGTGTCTCTGCTGGCTCAAGAGGTATAGTCTCCTCTCTCTCCCACCTTCCAAATATCTACCAGATTTAATCTTGGGGTATTGTTTTCACCATTAGAAGATGGGAAAACAAGAGTAAATATTTTCATATGAAATAAGCCACCTTATTGTGGATATTGCATGTTAATCAGACTCCATATATTTTGTACCAGAGTGAGGGCATAGCACAAGCTGAGCACAGAGAGCTGACATGCAGGCTGCCTCTTCCTCAGAGAGACCATGTAGATTCCCTCCAAATCTCTCTGGAAGAAACCAGCTGAGATTCTCTGTGCCACAGGCTGCACATGCCCCTTAAGGAAAGAGGACATAAAAGCAAAGTTCAAGCACCTATAAACAAACAGTGCTCATTCAGCATCAGTAGATGCATGGAAGAGCATAGACCAAAAATGAATGGTAGACTTGTTTTAGAAGGAGGAGAGCCTTAGCTGCTGGTAATCTTGGGGATGGTGACATAGACTCTGTGGAAAAGTGTCCAGCTGCTGGATGGTGCCTTTTGACAAACCCCTATCCTTACCCTTCTTTGAAATGCTGGCAAAATGCTTCCAAATAACTGCTTACCACTTCTCAGAGTTGCTGCTCTGACTGTGGATAGTAGCAGGTACTGCTTTTCCCATAACTTATCTAAAGTTAAAGGAAGTTCTAGCTGGACCATTATGATATGCATTTGGTTACTCTTCTTTGCAGTGGAGGTTTGTGGTAGAGTGGTGTGGCCCCTCCTGATAACTGACAGAAATCCTTCTGTGTAACTAAACAGATGGGCTATTTCAAAAATTCTGGAGAAGAGCAAGTAGGACTCTGAAGTAAAAAACAGTACACAAGTGATAGTATTCAGACACTTTTGTTAAACCTGAATAAGATCTACCGTGTGAGTGTGAGAGGCTTCCTTTGGGATGGGAGTAAAGAGTGGTGAAGAGGGCCACAGGGGATGCTTGAGCTGTTGAGACCTGCATGAGGTATGTGTTTATGGAAGCGGGGATGTAGGGGTGTGATACAAAGCTCCCTACAAAGGGGCCCTCCTAGGTTAAAGCCATTTGGACTGTGTGTGGAGGTAAATAGTGATCTCCATTGTGTTGGTACACTTAAGCCTTTTGCTCTAGCTGTTGCAGTTGGATTGCTCTAAGGACAGCTCAGGAGTAAGCTGTGTGGAGGGACAGAGATGGGGTATAAGAAATCTATCAAGGTAGAATAGCTGTAAGTTAAAAGACCCAACAGGCAGTCTTTGGTACTGTCTTGTACTGGTTGCATTCGAATAAGTGTTTTTTGGGGGGAACAGTGAGAGAGAAGGAAATGATTTAAAATTCTGTTTACATTTACAATCACAAGTCTATGATGTTCTTGGGGAGCTACCTCTGATCTCTAAAATGCTACACTAAAATAATAAAAAATTCAAAAGATATTATTCAGAGAATATATATTTTTCTATGGCTATCATCTTGTTCAAAGCAATCTGAACATGCCTGTTTTGTGTAAATACTTCTGGCTGGGTCTCAGTCTTCAGTGAAAAACCTCTACACGGTTTCATGTTTGGACATGTCAGACTTTTCATCTAACTTCCAGGTTGGAAGTTCTTGTGTAGCAAAAAGGATAACTAGAATAAAGAGAGAAGGAAATTAAGAAACTGTGAGAAAATATGCTTTATTTATGACATGAAATAAAATAAAAACTTGTACACTTTTCTAAGCACACACAAATCTCACTTCAATTATTTTTAAAGTGCTGAGTTATCCTGTCTTTTACAGTGTGTAAGTGAAACTCCTCACAATCCAGATGGAAAAACATCTGAGCATTGCTGATAAAAACATTTAAAATATATTTATGAATACTACTTCTACTATCAGACAGCTGAGGATTTTCTTACAAGGATTTGAAATAATTTCCTGGTAGATCTACTGCTGTAACTTTTTGCAATGATGCTTCAAAGCTTAAAAGTGTTCATTACAGAACACAAATATTTACATTTATATGCCTAAATAGCTTTTATCTCAGGGTCATCAGAAACTTTTAAAAGTAAAAAGTTTTTGCTTAGTTAATATAGGTGACCCAAGCTGAAGGATAAAATCTAACATATTGCCAAAGTTCAGATGATTACCAAAATGTATGCCAAACACACACAAATATTCAGGTCTTCTATGACTGATGCTTTTGTATATTAAACTAACTTTAGATGTTTTTTTCTGTGTTGGGTCAGTTTGAACACATCCAGTTTCACCCTCCCATTGCACCTGTGTGCTGGGCCATAGTTAGTCCTTGTCCCTCTCTACCTTGTGGTATATTACAGAACTATTTCTGAAAGATTTCAGCTGGAATGAATGTAGGTGATTTGAGTAATAAATACACCTGTGTGTCTGTTTTTCCAATACAGATCTTGTAACATAGACAATTTAATTTCAGAGTTCTTCCAATACAAATCTAGCAATATACACCATCTAAGTGCAGAGACCTTTTCAGCAGCTGAGTCAGATTTCAATTTGAATACAATTCACTGATTATGGGAGCTTAGACACCTAACTTAACTTAGTTAATACCTATTTTTAGATGACTATGCTCCAGACAAATACTCCACCTAATGTCTGATATTTTATCTTCCTCACCTAATTGTCAACTCAGATATGCTTAATTCCTTTTTTTCCCCTTGATTTTCAGATTCGATAAGAAGCCTTCTTTAGATTTTATTTTTCTGAATATAATACTGGGTGATTTCAAACATCTTTCCTATAGGAGTCTAAACATTAAATCCACATCTATTTTTCTTACAGATGTTTTCTTCCTTTTTTTCCTTTTTCTTTCCTTTTTCTTTCCTTTTTCTTTCTTTTTCCTTTCCTTTTCCTTTCCTTTTTTTTTTCTTTTATTTTTCCTTTCCTTTCCTTTCCTTTCCTTTCCTTTCCTTTCCTTTCCTTTCCTTTCCTTTCCTTTCCTTTCCTTTCC
>JAWWTY010000077.1:100832712-100861448 GCA_035222235.1 Margarornis squamiger | reverse complement strand
TTTCCCTTTCCCTTTCCCTTTCCCTTTCCCTTTCCCTTTCCCTTTCCCTTTCCCTTTCCCTTTCCCTTTCCTTCCTTTCCTTCCTTTTTCTTTTTTCTCTCCCTCCCTCCTTCCCTCCCTCCCTCTCTCCCTTCCTCCCTCCCTCCCTCCCTTCTTTCTTTTTTATTTACTGCTTTAACAGTTTTCTTATAGTCTTTTAAAATCATTAGTAATAAATACTTATGCGCTGCTTCTCTTTTTTCTTTTCTTCAATATCTTTGTTTCTTCATCATTCAATACCATTTTCCCAAACACTGCGCTTTATATCCCTAATTTCTGATGAAGGCAAAATCCCTAGATAAAGTTATTTAGTGAATGCCGTGCTTGACTCCATTATCACAAAGTTTAAGTGTGTGCTACTAGTGAGGCTTTATATGCAAACAGACTGTGAAGATATTTAAAACACTCTCATCCACCATATTTTTCATTCCCAAGTCTGTGCCAATTCAAAAACTGCAAGGTGAAAGAAGGCACTCTTCCTCCTGCTGTGATTCTTGAATCAGCTTAGATATTTGTTAACACAACATTCTCAGTTTTTAATACATGGTAATGATATTAATATACTTCCTGGGGAGATTTCCCTTCTACTGAATGCATTTCTCCTCTTTTTCCTCATATGTTGTCTGTGTGGTGAGTCAAACACCTTTAATAAACATTAATGAATATTACCTATAGCATCTATTTAAGTCAAGAGAGAGGATATTTTCCCATTAACCTGCTAAGAAATTTTATTTAAATAAGTGGCTCTTAACGATTTACAATGAATGACAATTTTCCATAAATTTCCATGTTGAGGTATATGTGTGGCAATACACTTGACAGAAAAATAGCAAAGAACCTTTTAGTAGATATACTATGCTGCAAAAACTATATTATAAAAAATAGACATACATCAATCACTTTTTAGAAGCTGGTCTAGTAATTCAAAGCAGAGTACAAGTGCTGGCTATTGAGCTAAAAGGGCTTCAAATTAAATTTTACATAATGCTGGGCTTGTTCATACTGAATTATTAAGAGGGAGTAGATTATAAACCTAAACTGTCTTTATCTTGGGTGTCTTGAATAATATATGTTTTAGTTAAGCTAGGTCTTGCTGTAGAGGATTGTGATTAAAAAATACCTTTGTGATTCTCTTCTGCATAGTTGCATTCTGTGCCTGTGTCCATATAAATAATTGCTGTCAGCTTTATGTATTTAGGCATTTTAAGGGTATTTATTCTCAAAAAGTGGGATATAAATAAAAGCCAGTCAAAATGAAATTCCAACAAACATTTTCTCAAGCATCCCCCAAAGGCATGATACTGAAGGAAAACCCACATACTTTATTACATATCAGACTCTCATCTTGTGTCTCACTCCCTCCTCTCTAATTAACTCTTCACTTCTGAAATTCTTGCCTGACACTGACATTGGGTGAAACAAGGCTTCTCCAAATACACTCAGGAGTTACTGCATCTATGTGTTCTTTGATTCTTTCTGTGACTTTAAAGAAAGTGATTCTGGCTTTATAAAATGCACTTTTCCTCCCTTTATCTGAATTGTATTTTCCTATAATATTCCATTATCAAATTCTTCCTTGTTATGTGCCAGGCTGGATGAGGTTTTGAACAACCTAGTCTAGTTAAAGGTGTCTTTGCCCATGGCAGGGGTGTTGAAACCAGGTGATCTTTAAAGCCCCTTTCAACCCAAACCATTTTATGATTCTATGATTTTATATGGCACGGTAACAGCATTCATTTAGATGCAGAAGAGGAAAATGTCTAGGTTTCAATATTTCAAAATGTATATACATAGAAACACAGACAGTACAGTAGCGCATTTATAATTTCATTTGAAGAATTTTCATATTGGTACAGAAATGCATTGTTTCTCATGGAAAGAGAGAATTTGCTGCCCAGGAAAAAAATATTTAAACCAGAGCAGGACAGGTAAAATGTGTAATTCATGTAAACTTGTTTCCTTGGCAATATTGCAAATATTTCTACAAATAACTACTTTAGAATCAGCTCCATTGGAAAATAACAATGTGAGACAATGACTAGAGTAACTAGACAGTGGGGGCAAAAAGGAATTCCCTGACTTAAATTATCTGTTTATTAATTTCTGTTTTCAGATTCCTTAAGGAGAGAATTAAATTAAATTTGTTACATGCATGAAATATTTTCTATTCCAACTATAATATTTGCAAACAGTGTAAGAATAGGAGTCACAGTAGGTACATAGAATACTGCAATATATTGCTATGTCACTTTTCAAGGTTTAGATAAAAGAAGAAAAGTAGATTTTGTCTTTTATTTCTTTACTCCTACCTGATGAGGTCATGGGGCACAATTCAATCAGCTAAAGGTAATGGAAGAGATCCTATTTGTATACCTGTTCATTGATAAATTATATTTTGCTAAATCTGCACCAAATTTATCTTTGCAATTAGAACTGAAAAGAAAATACTATAAATTTAAGACTTGCATTTTTAAAAAGGAGAAAATGAATTGTTCCTTAATGAAAATGCTGAATTATAAATACTTTCAATCATGGTAGATATAAACACAGGGGTAGAATTGATGTTTTAAGTGTCTTTCTCCTGGTGTGAAACCACTTTAATCACTTTTAAAATTACATAAATTTTAATATCTTTTTAATCAGTTCAGTAAACTTCTAAGTATGATGAAGAGATGGCAATCAAATGTCTTAATTCTAAGTGTTAATATCCACAGTAACATGGGGACTATAGGACTGTAATCAGTTAAAATGTCACTTTTGGGGGAATTTATTGACTGGTTATAAAACTGAAATGTTGATGAATTTGGCCAATCAAAGAAGAAAATACTATTTGAATCTCAAAAGCAAATTTCGCTTTTCAACATCAACTCAAATTACATCCCAAATATTCAGCTTTAGTTGGTGAAGAAAAGATCTATCAGGGAAGGCAGTTCTTCATAAGAAGTTATCTTATTCTGCAGTGCTAAATCAATAATCTTGAAAGAGAAGGGAGAAATAGAAGTTGAGAGCTGACATATAAAGCAAATATGTCCCATAACATTGTAAGATTGGATACTCTAAATAAAGGACTAAAAGATAGCTGATATAATAAGTTAGCTGCTCTTAGCCACTCCTAATGCTTTTACGTCTGAAAGATTTTGCTACTCTTAAAGGGATGTGAAGGGAAAATAAAAAATCAGCAACTCCATTCCTTAATGACATTATATAGCTAAAGACTACTGTGATGCTATTGCATTACGGTTTATTAGGAATGTAGTGTTACTTTTTAGAGGTTTAAAGATGTACCTCTTTGCTTATGTTGACCTTTGTGAAACATCACACAAATCTTTTAAGAATATACATCTAGGTAAGAAGACATTTCCCTTTATAGTCTTCAGTGCTCATGTCTGTGGACTACATTAGTTATTCTGGAATGATTTTCCTAACAAATATTGACATTATGTAACAAAGGACACCAACCAAACCAAACTTAATTTTTACTTTCCTAGTGGATATTCAGTCTAAAGAGTGTTAAAGCACTGTAAATATATTTTTATCCTGGATTGGTATATTTGCTAAGGTACATTCCTCCCTAATTTCATCAGAGAAACACAGTACTGTAGGAGTGCTCTTATTCAAGCCTAAAAGCTTACATAATACAAATTGTTAGTGGATATCTGCAGGCAAAGCACCTTGGTGTCTGAATGTGCTGTATTCCCCCTTCTGCTAGCAATTACAGGATGCTTCACAAGGGATGCCAAGTTTTATGCAGTGTTCTTTATTTGTGGCAAATTAGGGAGATGTTTTGAACCACTGAGGTTGCTGAATCTATTTACCAAATGCCAGGTGACTACAGTTATCATTTTACAGGTGAACAACTAGAACTATCTAATTGCGCTTTGAGTGTATACATCCACAGCAGTCCAAATTACTCCAGCAGTACTGCTGCTATTTATACAGGTGGTAATAGCACTACAGAAAATACCACCCACCTGGGAATAAGAGACTGTAGTAAAAGTCCTTATTTGTCTGCCTATCAAACCCTAAGGCTGAATTCACAGAAGGATAGTGCTTATATTAACAGTGGATAACCTGTTACTTGTGTTCTTTTCATGCATGGAAAATGGTCTGTGAATGTTTCTTCAGCTGTGCAAAAGACAATAACCCCAAAAATACAATGCACTGTGTTGTAAGTAAAATTATTGCATGGGTATAGATTGAAGGCTTGAGGAGCAGGTTTTAGAAGAGTAAAACTCACTTATGTTTATAGGGTTGTCTGTTCTTACCCTTTCATCAATACATACTCTGGCCTGTAACAGAATGATAGCATGTTTTAGCATATAGCTACTGGTGGATTGCATGTGTTGATGACACGTTACCTTGCTGAGAGTAATGGTTTAATCCTGCTCAGTGTAGTCTTGCTGAGATTCCACACCAGTTAGTGCATGCTGTCAAACATCTCTGTGTGCAGTGTTTCCCAAGAGGGTGAGAAGAGTAAAAGACTTCGGGTTGTGCAAGGCGTAGTGGTTTGTGTGTGCTGCCATACAGTCCCAAATCTATGCTGTTGAGACCCAGGGGGAGCAGAGGTTTCTGCACAATGCTCCTGGGACCTCCCAGAGCAAGGGTGAGTGCAGGCAAAAGCCCTCAGGGACCTCACCACTCTCTACAGAGTAATTTTTTTAGAATACTTGAGCACTGTTTAGTTGGCTAAAAATGAAATGAGCTGTAGCTGTAATGATCTGATGATATCATTCCACATTGACTTCTAGGAAAGAGAAGGACAAGTCAGTCAAGCTTCAGAAAAGTGAGCTGTATACATTCAGGTATATAGGTATGCTTTGGTGAAAAGCTGGAATTCAAAAAACTCTACAGGCTTGGCTAGTAGAACTGATCTTGTAAGAATTTCTTTAATTCCTCAAAAAAATTTGGTATTAGCTATTTTTTAGTATAGTTGTGTGACTAGTAGGACTTTCCAAACCATTCACTTCAGCTCATCTCACTTCACCACTGAATGAACTATTATGTACTAGTGTTTTCTGTATATTAGTGTTGTCCTCACCATTTCAACTCACACAACTTTCTTGTGTAGGTCCTCAAGATTCTCAGAGTAAATTTCACTGTAACATCCTTGTAACTGGAAAAGCTGAGGGGAACCAATGGGACTAATCCATCAAAGTATACAGTGAATGTTTCTTCTAGTAACTTGTATTTTATAAGTGGGCTATTATGGATTTTACACCTTCACTGATAAAATTTATTTTCTCATAAGTGATTTTGAATTAAGAGTGGAATAGAATTTAAAATGTATTACTTTCACACTAAATGCACATGATTTTTTTGGCCTGGAGCCCAAGAAGAATAAAGAATTTTTCTCTGCTGTTAAGGTTTGGCTTTAATATTTTTCAGGCTCTTTAAACATTTGCCAAATTGCTGAAGATGCCTGTTCTCTCTGTTTCTATGTGTTTTGAGTTCTATAGCTTTTTGATGCACTCTCTTATAGTTTCCAGGGTCTCTAAAGAGTTTAATTCTGGGAGCAGGATTAAGTGAAATATGCACAGATGGCTAAACCAGAGACTTGGTCAGGCAATTTTTCATTAAAAAGAACTGTGTTTTGCCTTGGCTATTATAATCACTGGGACTAAACCTTCTCCAGGGAAAACTGAGAGTACTAAAAGGCCTGGGTGACAAGACTGTTATAGGCATGTGTGTAGTTCATTCATGAATACAAATACAACTCTGGACAGCTAAGTTTCATTCAAATTACTGTCAGCCAACTGAAGACCTTAAGCTCTCCTAACTTGTCACATTTGTCATACCTGGGTGACTTAGACTGGTGCCTATAGAAAACTTACTTAGGAGGTGGAAGGACTATTTGGAATAAAATGTATATTCCTCAAGGTAAGTGTTAGGGGACAGAAGTTTGGGAGGAAATCAGTCACTGACACTCTAAGTTGGATTAAATTAGAACATTTTAAGTTGATTTGTTTAGGGCCAAGTTCTGGTTTAATGTTTAATGCTTAGAAATGGCTGGTTCATGATAGGATTGATAAAGCACTTTAACAGAGATAGGATGAGCCACTGATAGTTGTGAGAGGAATCAAACATGGGAAAACAACTTGTGTGGAAGGATCTCGGGGACAGGACCAGGAGCAGTATGTGATGCTGTTCCTGGTGCCTTTGCAGGAGGAAGATCTGGAGAAGGTACTAATGAGAAACTGTTTGCATGCCAGTCGTGCATCTAAGGAATTTGTACTGTGTTCCTTGGTGCCCCTGCACCTCAGGGTATCAGTAGACCTGACTTACCTATGGCAAATATTGGCAATCTGAGCAAGTGTCAGTGTAAGCATGCTCCAGGCTCATTGCAAGACAAATTATGAACATCACCTCGCTTGCTGAAAGCAATGGCAGAGTTTGTGCTGTGCTGCATAAAATCCCAGCCTTGGCCTGGGCCTTGCCAAGCTATGATGTTCAGATTATAACTGAGATGATCAAATACTTGTCATTGCAAAGATCTATAATCATCAAAGAGAAACCTTGCTGTATGTCATCCATCACAGAACCTGTCTTCTGAATATGGCAGTGATTTGCAATGGATTTCCTTGAGTCACCACATTTTATCCTAAATACCCTGGTTCCTGTGACAATGCAAACCTCTGAGTAGGATCAGCCAGAGATTTTAATAATTAGAGTGTGATTTCTTGGTTAGTTTCTTGATAAATGACCTTGCTAAATGCCTTTTTTCATACTTACATAAGTACTGATGAGATTACATGCCCAGGTCAAAATTGGTGCTTGCTTCCCTGACATGGTTTCATGTGTTTCATATTTCTCCTCCCAATTTGTTTTTATAGAGAACCACACTTCAGTCAGATTTATCCCAAATGCTTAAGCCTGATGGTCATTCGCAAGGTTCATGAATGCTCTTGAGTTGTGTTGGGAACAGTAGTGATATTTGCATCATTTCAAGTGTACCTTCTGCACGTGGATTTACAGAAAATAAGTTTAATACTTGCACCATGTTGCATATTGCATATTGCATGGTAAAGGCTGAGTTTACAATATGTCTTTGCCAGTAGGGATAAGATCTCAGCAGGTGATTTCATTGATCCTTCACAGAACAGATGAAGAATTCAAGAATAACTTTTGAAGGTTAGATTTTGTGGTTTATGTTGCTTGGTCCAAATTATAATAGAGAAAGTGCTCAGTGATGGAAGGGTCAAAAGGGAGAAGTTCAGGAGAAAGCAGGAAATAGTTCAGTCTCCTTTTTCCTGTTTCTCAGAGTATGATGATTTTCCTTATCTAAAAGTCTGTGGCAGATTTTTAGGCACTAAGTGTTCATGCAGGTACAGACTTTGCTGTGAACTAATAACATTGGAACAGGTGGCACTGGCCTAGTAACATTCAGGCACCAAGACCCTTCAGAGCAGTGCAAGTGAGTAATTTGAAACTCCCGTGATCCATGGTACATCTAATGGTGGGAATGTCCATCAGGTCAGGCAGCCCTGGCTGGGCTCCAATTAGCTGTACTTGTAACTGATGTTACAAGTTTGAAGTCTGTTGTGATCCATGGTCACTAGAGTTCACAGCAGTGTTGCGGGGAGGTGACTGAAAACCTAATAATTTAGCAGAGTGGCAGAAGAGGGGAATTAAAAATGGCAGGGGCTATAGCATGCAAAAATTCCAAGTATGCACAGACACTCCATATTGACTACAATGGGGACACTGTGCTGAACTCCCCTTAGGACATTCCCAGCCAATTGCCACGAAGAATTTTGCAAGGCTCTGTTCCATTTTGGTCTCTGAGAATATCCCTTGCAGTTTCAACCAGCTTGGATAGGGTCCTCCAGGTTCCTGGTGTAGAGAGATGTGTATCATAGGCATTTAGTGAGAAACAGTAAAACACTGACACTTTATTTTAGCTGCTGGAGTACATGAGGTGTCAGGGATCTCTTTGGCTCTCAAGCTTTCAGCCCCATTGGGTGCACCAGGTACTTCCTAAGGTTCACTTACACTGGCACAGTCACTACAGAACTCAGACAAAAATCTGCACTGTGCTCTCCATGAGGGGATTCTACAGCACTGAAGTATAGTCCAGAGAGTGTAGCAGGGTCACAGCCCTTTTACCATGCCTCAGAAGCTTGAGGAAGCCTTCTGAAGCAGACCTGCAACTTCTGAATTGCTTGTACATGCTGAGAGATGCGTGTGTCATGCATAGGATGGCTGTTATTCAAGGTTTTCTGATTATCCCAGAAACACCAGAGTACCCAAATTTCACCCTCTTGTCAGCAGCAGGAGAGGCAATCTTACTGCTGAGCACAGAACACTTCATTTTTACTCTTCTTTCCTTGTTATGTCTGAAGAACCCTGCACAAAGGACTCTTCTTGGGATGACAAAATCAATGCTGCTAATGCTTTTAAGAAGTTTTAAGGTGAGCTGACTACCCAAATGAGCTACTTTAAAGGCAACTTGGTTATGTCTGCACAATTTCACGTAACTACATTATAGGCATGTCTTTTCAGGTATGCCTATTCTCCTTTGCTAAAGCCACACTGGAATGTATTGCTTGCTATATTATAATACCATTATAGTGTTTAGATCTATATTGGTACTGAAACAGCATAAAATAAGATTAAAATGCTTTTATTTTATGTCTAAGTAACAGCATCAACCTGAAATCCTGCTGTGGAGTTTATGTTACAGGCAGAGGTACATAAAGGCCTGTGAATATTCTTTTACTTTATGCCCTGTAAATTCTCTCCTTCTGGCAGATATCACTGAATGGCTCTTAAATTGTGTGGTGATATTTGCTTTTGTGTATGTAGCAGCAGTCTCTTAAATCATTTCCTGAAGGAAGCAGCATACAGAAGATAGACTTTCCTAACCCCTGCCTGCTTCCTTTGCCTCCAGGCCTCTCTGCTTCACCACCACTTTCCCTCTCAGATGGAAAGAGATTCATATGTTTTTTGCTAACAATTACTAACTTTGCAGATAAAAACTGTTGGCTTTCAGCAAAGCCCAGAGGATCCTAATGTAAAGAAGGGTAGTAGCTGAAATAGCTTAAGGGTGATGAAATTCATTTCCTTCATTTGGTATTGCCTCTTACTCATTTAATTTTGATCTTTCTTGAAATGAGTAAAAAGAATAAAGTAGACCTCTCTGGACTACCTAAATTTCCCTTGCAAAGTAAGTTCTCAGTAAGAAAAAGATCAAAATACAGCTTTGGTACTGAAGTGCAGGCTAGAAAGAAAAAAAAAAGGTCTTAAGACACTATGAGTGCTGGTGTCACAAAGCCTAAGGGTAGGTGCCCAGCTCCAGGAGAAGAATTTACAACACCACTCATTGCCCCCTTCTGTACTGAAGGTTGAGATCTACAACAGGCATCAAACCAAGCCAAGAGTTCTCATGGCTAGGAATCTGCTTTGAGAGGCTTTGCCCTCACGGTTTGGGTGCCTTTGAGAGACTTATGTTTGAGATATTAGCATTCTGCATCAGGATTAGGTGTTTTTAGAAAACCGCTTTCTTTTGAAATGTGTTGTCCAGCCACCACCATCCGTCAGGACAGGACCTGGCAGCCAGTGCCTGTCCCACCACCAAAACCAGGAGCAGGGCATCTGTGAGGCATCAAGGGACAGGGGGTCACAGCCCTGGAGGGGTGAAATGTGGTCCTGGGCTGTGGGCAAAGTGGGGGTAACTCGGGGAAGGGTGGGCAGGGACAGGCAGGGGCCTGCCCTACACAGGGCAGTGTATTGGGGCCATGCCACTGTGATATCTTGCACCCACCTTTTACATTGTAGTCAGGCACTGAGACCATTTACTAAAGGGGAAGATTTAGTTCCCAGACCTTCTCATGCAGAGGAGTCTCCATTCTTGTCTCCCATATTACTGGAGGTTACTCCTGTGTTTCAGCACTTCTGCCTTTTTCATCCTCCATGGTGCAAAACCAAGTCAAAGATGGCCAGCTTGTCACACAGGAACCACCTTAGCCAAGCCAGACTTGTGAAGCCCAGTCTAGTGTTGAATCTGGGAGGCCATTTCATCAGTGCAGGTCTCTGCAATTTACCCACTACCAGTTCAGCACCAGATACTATAAATGTGTGCATGTGTTGCTGTCCTTTCATGGAAAATGTGAAATTTACACCACTATACCTAATATGTTTAGAATAAATTTTATTCAAAAAGTAATATTTTATAGAACCTCTGTTTTTATCTCATTAAATATCTGCTGTAGTGTGAATATGAGTGTATTAAAGCCATGGATGACATTAAAAATAGTAGTATCTCCAAGTATGATAAAAGAAGATGATGTAAATTAGAGAACTTTCTCAAAGTAGCTGTTCAAAATTTCCTTATAGAGCAGTATATGAGCCAGGAATATCATAAAAACTTCCCTACTTGCTAGTTCTGAAGGAACTGTGAAGGAAATGCAGGCTTAATTACTTCAGTGAGCTTTGGAACAAGCATAACACTGAAAATAATTGAAGATCTCTAAAGACTGAAACTTTTAAAGGAGTCTATTTTGAACCATCATTGTGAATGTAAAGAACAGGATGACTTCAAATGAAAGACCACAAAATTAATTAAGTTTAAACCACTTCAATTGCATGTGAATATGAAAAACACCTGTTGTGTAAGTAAAATGTGTATTTATATATGTGTCCCAGGTGATTTATCCACTGAGAGGTGCAGAGTAAAAGTATGAAGGGCAAAAGACACAACAGGAGAAATTCTGTTTGGGTATTAGGATAATTGTTTTCACTATCCCATTGGTCAGACATTTCCAGAGACTCCTTTCCAGATCTCTATTTTTTGAGATACTCTTGGCTGTAAGGAACAAGTCCCTGGGTTGTCTAAATTGGCCCAGGTTTGAGTACTCTGTGGACCAGTTGATACCCAGAGAACCACTTTAACCTGTGTCATTCTATGGGCAAGTAAAATTCAGGGGATTGCATGTACAGAGAGGTGAAAATCAGGTTTAGTGGAAAAAGTTCTCTAGCAAGCTTTGGACTTTGACCTTTCTTTGCACAGCATACATTATTTGAATGAGAAGTGCAGACAAACTATGATGTAACTAAAATAATTCCAATTACCCCAGTGCCTTGTAATAGATTACTATTAAAATATCCCACAACATATTATAGGCTCTGGAGACATTATAAAGGCTATATGGTAAAACTGAAGAACTACATATTCTGCAAACAAAACCTCTCAAGGCCAGTATCTCTGTGTGAATCGTTGCATACAGTTGTCATTCCTGGGAAAGGGAGACAAGAATAGAATTAAAAGGAACAAAGATAACATTAAAAATGTTTACTACAGTATTGGGCTTTTCTCGTGACACTTGAGGAGCTGAGTGGTTTCACCCGATTCTGCAAGCAGATCTGAATTGCATGTTACAAAAGTGACAGGAAGTTGGAAACAGTGTAAGAAAGGAAAATGTATCAATAAACTACATAGTGGCAGTCTTTTTTGGCTCATCTGAAATGCTCCTGCCCTCTTTCTTCAGTCTCGGAGATATTGGTATTACTTAGTAGCAGGAAGGGCTGATGCCTGTGTTATTATTATTGACATATTTGATAACTATTTCACAGAGAAATGGCACAGGGGGTGAATTTTTTCAACAAAATAAAAATCCTATCAAGGAAACTAAACTTTAATTAAAAAAATTATGATAAAGTGGTTTTGTGGTATATTTTGTATAGCTTCAGGAAATGCTAACTTGCCCAATATAATTTTGTTGTTCTTGTTATGGTTTGTTTTCTGTATTTTTGTGGGGTTTTCCCCCTACTACTACTGAAGGTAAACAATAGCACATCTACTTCTCTTGACTGAGTCTTGGATAAACACAGGAGTGGTTTATCAGACTCTTTGAAGATGAAAGGAAGGTCTGAGGAAGTGTGGGGCTCTGTCAGGGTTGTCAGAGAGGCAGATGGCTATGTTCTCTCAGGAAAGAAATTCTGGAAAAGAAAATGGGTGAAGAGGGTATTTCATGTCCTCTTCCTGGAAATGTCCAACCCTTTCTAAGCCCTGCCATGTGGTGTGTCTCAGCAAAAGATTGCTAGCTATTTGGTATTTTCTCCAAAACTACAAAAGATTACTAGTGTGCTATATAGGGCTCTGCTTGAGATTAACTGACAAATATTATAATCTCTGAAGTAACAGAATTTTTAAATAAAGGAAATTATCATAGAAACAAGCAAAACACTTGATGCAATAAGAAATAATTACATTGGATTTCATGAGAGTAGAAAGAACTATTAGGGGGGAGAGAGACTGGGTAAGAATCAGGGAAGAAAACCAGAGATAAAATAGCAAAAACCCAGAAACTGCCTCTTAAACAATTTTTAGTGAAGTCCATATGTTTTATGAAATGTGACATATACAGAAGCTGCAGGATAGACATTACAAAAAGGACTGAATAATTTTTATGAAAGTAGCAGTAACAGTCTGGATTTCATTTTGAATGACAACCTTTGTGTCTTTTGCTACAGCTGATTGATCGTAGCACAATATATTAGGAGAAATATGTTGAAGGCACATCAGATTTGCAAATTTTATAACTTCAGCTGGCAGAAACAACATGGCTGCATTTATACTTCAATTAGCAGAGGAAAATCACATCAAGTTCAGGGAGATGTGCCAATTTACACTAGAAGAGGAGTTAGTCCTTAATATTTTTGTATAATCACACTTGAATGCAAATTTATAAATATTTTTAGCAGTCTGTATTCTAGTTGCATTATTGCATACAGTAAACTACATTAACTAGTAATGTAATTCAAAGCCTATTATGAGGGCTTGTACAATGTTAACTGGGTCTGAAAATAAAAGGCAGCTATTATGCAAATGTCACGCCCCCTTGAATTAATTACATATTTTAGATGATGAATCTGACCCATATTATATATAAGTCAGTCCAATTTTTTTGTTCCTTTTAGTTATCAGAAAGGTTTATATTATGAACATGCTTGCCAATCAGCTGACTTATCCTAAAAATATTGTATTATGTCTCCATATAGATGTCTCAAACCTGTGCATATGAAGGTGAAAAGGCAAAAATATCTTAGGTTCATACAGTTTTATGCTTCACTTACATGCAATGAAAATGCACCCTTAATACTGATTTGTACAACATTGACCTTTTTAGTATGTAAATATATCATATCCCCACACAGTGCAATCAACAGGGTATAGAGTGATTGATTCAGAAGAAATTACCTTGAAAACCTCAGGTAAATGTTTTTATGAAGAATTTTGCAGGTACAGCACTGTCAAATATAGTGTGTATTATGTGTTCATGAAGGATGCAGGCTCAGTGCTGTAGTGTCTGACTACAGATCATATCTATAGTCAAGTGGTAATTAACTGTTTCTGTGGTTGTTCAGAGCATTTTTATTTGAAAAGAAAAGCAGTAAAGGCAGATGACTAATTGCCCAAACTAGATGATAAATAAATGCCTTTATATTGTACAGATTTATGGACTGACTTTGTCAGAACTGACAAGGTACAATCCTTTCAAAACCAAAATATTTCCATGATGAAAGACAGATATAACACAAACACAAGAATTCTTTGTCATAATTTATTGCAAAAAATGTCTCCTACCATACAGATCCCCAGACACCTGCAGACATGAAGCCTTTATTTCTCCTAGTGAAGGCAGGCCTAAGACTTTTATAAATGTGGTTTGCATATTAAGGAGACAGATTCAGCTTCAGCTGGGTTATTGTTATGGATAGGACAGAAAAATATCACTTAAGTTTTCTGAGAGTCCAAATTTTCTTTCTTCAATGAATTCCTGCCTCTTTGAGCATTTTGACAAGAGCTGAGAATGATGGACTCTACTGCTGGAGCACATCTCTGATATCCTCTGATACCTGTGAAGATAATAGTTTGTACTGAGTACAGGTCCTGCCTGTATCTTAGGGAATAAGAGCAACCATAAGAGAAACCTACAAGTTCCTGGTATTTGCTGATCATAAATATCAGCACTGAAAAGAACAAAACTGTTGAATATCAATAGGAGATCCCGTTTATCAATAGCTAGAGCTCCAAACCTGATCGCTAGTTGTTCCAGATGGCACCTGCTAAAGCTGCTGGTGTCAACCAGTTCTCTTGTGTCCACTCGTGTTTCTATCAGGAACATCACCTGAAGCCGAAACAAAGGTCAGCCCTCTGTGCTGCCAAAGTGGAGCAATTGTGAGACATGCCAGGTAGAATAATTGTATCTGTTCTTCCTGGTGAAGTAAAAGAAAATCCCAGTAATTCTGAGGAAATGCTGAATTCCCTGTTTGCTGCGATATTATGGTGTCAGTCTCTGACCTTGCACAGGAAGGATCTTGCATTTCTGGGAACCACAATAAATTGAAGGTAACATGGCTTATCATCTTTTGCTGCTGACACCGTATGCCTCTTGTCTTGTCAAGAATAAAAGTGGAAAAGTTGAATTTCATCATGCAGTACTAAAGAATACAAAGAACTATTCATAAAAGCACAGCCACAAATGGATTTGACTGCAAAAGCTTTTAAAATATTTTATTTTAGTTTGTTAATAATTGTATGGTGAGCCCTTCTCTGAAATTAGAAAGATGATATATAATATGCTGCCTTGCATTTAATTAGAACATTTTATAATACCACTTGTATGAATGAATAGCTTTGGACAAAATGTGGTTGAGTTGTTCTTAATTTGGTCACTGGAGGACTGCCATTTTTTTTCACTTACAACAATAGAAAGAGTGAAAAAAATTATTACAGAAGTGGCTGGCCCAGAATCTCAGCTATCACTAAATAGCTTGGGAATGACATTGTGTAGGCATATAGACTTTTCACTCCTGTGGATGTCTATGTCAGGACAGTCTCCATATTTTCCAACTTCTACTTTTCTTGTAGCAGTTCCTAGTCATTTAAGCCCATCAAAATAATGGGAAAAATGAAGGCAAGAAAACTGAGCTCAATTAATCAAAAAGACAATAGCTTTCTTTTTTTTTTTTTTTTTTTTTTTTAAGTGTTGGACTATAAAATATTTTTGCCTATCTGGGACAATGGGTACCTGTAATGAGCTCACCCAAGTGTTTTGTATTTTGCATAATTTAGAAAGGAACACTAGGCTGAAAGCAGCAAAACCAAAAATATCCAGGAAACCAGCACTCTGTGGTATATGAGACAAATCCTTCTTACTATAGCAAGATGCATGGTGAAGTCAGAAAGAAATTATCCCGCGTATGTTGTACTCCTAAAAGGTACAGTACAGGAATATAATGCAAGTTTCTAAATTGTATTTCTCTAAATTAGCTGTGTTGAAGTGAAGTAAATTAGATTAATTCTTCATGATATATCTTATCTCCTATAGCAGAATGCTTTTATGCAGAACGAACTATCTTTTCCCTGGAGGGACCAGTTCTGATTTTCAGTATCAAAAGACACAATGCACATCTGAGGACAGACCTCAGCAACTTTTTTAGTGACAAAGAATGGCGTAACTTATAGAGATGGGGTGTTACAGTGTTATTCTTGGCAATATAACTAATAATGTGCTTGTTTTCAGGATTTTCCAGTGTTACTGTGCTCTGTGAGAGCTGCAGATGTGTTCCTTTATTTTCTTCAGAAGCTCAGTTAATCCCATCTAATCTCACATACACAGAAGCAGCAGAGTGACTGAAAAAGGAACTGCATAATGCTGCAGTCTTTGCCAGAGATAAGCATCCTAATTCTCCTCTCTCTAACACTGACTTGATGCCAGTGTTACTTCACTAACTTCCATATAATTTCCGCTACTCCCATGTATTACTGGTTTCACAGGATACAGAAGCAGGTCCAAAGGGGGATATTCACAGGAACTTTGTGTGTTTGCTGTACTACTCTTACATACTATGTAGTCTGCTTTAGACATGTCTCCCACAAGAACTAGGTAAGCTGGAAATGCCTCAACTGAGCAGCAAAAAAATGCGTTTACCATTGCACACAGGTAATACTGTCACCTGATGTAACCACAAGAAAATTAGTACAATTGACTAAACCAGTGTTTCTTTTACTGGGTATTCTACTTCAAATTACTTATTCTTCAGAAAGCTTTTCTTAATGAACAAAATTGACATTACCCTGAGACATTGCCTGGAAGAATCTGTTTAGCTTACTAAACAAAAGAAACTTGAAATGCAACAGTAACCCCAGGACAGTGAATGATACAGGCTGATGTTCTGGTTAGCAGACTTTGCAAAAATTCATTTCCCTGGATCTTCTCAATGTTAGTCTGGGCAACGCAGTGAAAACTGAAAACAGTCTGTAGCCCTTTTCCATTCTGTTTTGGAAAATTAGTTGGTGAATCACTAAACAAAATAATTAATTCCTTTACTGTTTGGAAGCTGAATGTTTTTAAGAAGACAAGGTTGGAATATATTGCATTTCTAAGCACCTTTATGCTACCTTGTTGGATTTATGGGTTTAATTATGGGTTTAACATAATTTCAAAATTACCAGAAAGAAAGTAAACACTCACATGGGAGAGTAACCTTTAACACAAACAAACAAAAACAAAACCAACACAAAAAAAGAATCCAAAAACAAGTAAAAAAAAAAGAGAGAAAAAAGGAAAATAAGAAAATTCCTCAGACATATATTAAATGCCCTACAGCTGTCCAGCATCATTGAGGGAATAATTTTTCTTGGAGCAAGTGACAATAAGTTCAGTCCTTAGTTAACCTTCCTTGTGACACACTGCTAGGCTGCCAGCAATATGATCTTCATCCCTTTGTCTCATACTCACCATTTATTTTACCTTATTAAGCTGGCAAATGCAAGGTGCTAACCACCTGTGCTCTTTTTTACTACAACTAGCTCTTAAATTCCTCTAATTTTTTGAAATTCAACAGCTAGGAAGAAATAAATACCTCTAACGAAATACTATTCTTTTTAAATGACTCAAACTTTTCCCAAATTTTGCAAGAAAAGGGCAAAAATTCAATGTGATTTCACTGTGTGTGGTTACCTTAGTATGAATAAAACACAATAGGAAAATGATTGTAATATTTGCCCAGATAGCTTCTGACCATTGAATATACAGAATGTTGCCCACAGCAAGAGAATATTAATATTCCCTGTTAAATAGAGCTAAGAAGTAGAAGACTGCTAATGACTTTTGACAAACCATGTGAACAGTCACTGTCTGAAGATAAAGGAAGAACAGTACCAGGTCCTGGAAAAAAACAACCCATTAATCAGTGACAGTATGTGGGAGGTGTAAATGAAGAAGCATTGGACAGACTCAGGTGTTAATATGTGCACCCTGTCTAATGGAGAAGCATAAATGAAAATGTATCAAAATTACTTGTCCTCAGGTATGCCTGTCAGCACTGCAATGTCTTTTTAACTGGTGACCATATGAATTGCCATGCCAGATCACAACAAATGTTCATCCAAATCCATGCTTGATTTCTGTCAGTGACTAGCCCCTCTCTGGCTGGCCAAAATCCTCCTCCTAACCCTTCTGGGGTTTGGCCTAAAAGGTATGTTGATAACTGTTTGATTAAAATAAAAAAAATCTAGATTTTTAATTTAAAGCACATGTTTTGATAAAACCAGAATTTTCTTGAATATGAGCAGTACTGAGAGGAGAAAGCAGGCATGTATTGAAAGAAGGAATCCCTTTTAGGAATTTGAGGTAGTTAGCAATTTTTTTAATTCTTGAAAATGTAATTAAATTCACAGTTTTAGGTCAATATGGCAACATATGTCGTGTGTCATATGACATCTGTGAATGAACCAGAAGTGGCATGCACTGAAATGTGAAGCTAACAAACCATTTTGCACATACAGTTTTTGACTGTACATAAACTACCGAAAACATGCTCTCTTTTAACACCAACTAAACTATTGCCTTGGAAGCTGTGTTCTCTTTCAATTGTTTTCCTTTTCTCCTTTGGACTTGCATATACTTACTTCCTGTCTTAAGAACATCCTGAGCCTTATAATACATTGCTCTGTTTATAAGCCATAACACAAAACAGTTTTCTGGGTTTTTGAAGTCAATTGACACAGCTTTTGCAAACTTTCCTTCCAGTGCAAAAGGAGTCTTTGCTTTCAAAATATGTGTTATTTTCACAGCTATGTGAATAGAGAACTTAAGAGAAACTTATATCCCATTTCTGACTTTGTTGCACCTGCTGATATGTGTGTTGAGATGCACAGTTGGTGTACTGGCAAATATTAAAAAAAATAAATTAAAAAGGCATATTTTCTGTTCAGCAGAAAGAAGCACCTTGATTTGAATTTTCCATCACCAGAGAAGCTAGCAAAATTGGTAGTGTTACAGTGTCTCAAATCTTCAAAGCATTAACAAAAATGACTGCATTTGTGGTAATACCTCATGTTGAATAAAGTCATATTTTCATGAGTGTTGCAATAGGCCTAATGACTAGTGGTCTTGCCTGGAAGTTGAGAGCTCTGGATTTCATTATTTCTTATTTTGGATCTTTGGGATTCTCCAGAGTAAATCACTTTTTCTGTGTGTTTTAATTTCCCATCAATAAAATGACCTTTGTGAAATGCTGTGAAGTAAGCGGTTCCCAGTGCAATGCAGTGTTGTGTGTTATTAGTGCAGCAAATATCCTCTTGAACATTGATTGCTGGATTCCTGTAAATGGGATGAGAAGGATGAAAACATCAACAGCTGGTGAATATCACACACAGCTCTTCTTCACATCCAGCTGGGGTATTCTATCGAGGCCAGCCATTAGAAGTCTATACTAAGTCGTTATTTCTGGTGTTTGATCTTGTCAACACCTACAAATGAAGACTTGCAGCATGGACCCCTTGCAGCAGGGGGGCGGGGAAGAGGGAAGTATTTGTTCATGGAATTTCTCTTTAAGTAAATGTCAGACAAGTCAACATGTCAGACATGTCTCTCAGGTACTCTCAATTGCACTGGTGCAGACAAGCTCATTTGTATCTGAGAAATGAAAATTTGACTGTACCTTGCAGTACTTGCTGCAGTTGGTGGCCAACATGGAATTCTAAGTTTTGTATTGAAATAAACTTTGTTGTGTTGGTGAATTTTTAAACCATAATATTTGTACTGGGTGATATTAGGAGAAAGGGGAGTTAGAGGTATGGTATCAGGTTAGGATGTTGGAGAGCTGGATGCGGTTTTGAATTTTTCACTACTTTGTCCATGGTTTCGTTCATATCACCTCATCCCTTATGTCTCAGCTTATTAAACAGGACTTGTAATCCTGATTTGCTTGTAATGTGACATCTAGAGTTTAAAAGTAAAAGGAAACAAGATCTGCATATTGCTCTTATTTTATAAACACTAAGATAGTAATAATAATAGGTATTTCAAGCACTTTCTTTCCACTGTACTATCCAAAAAACCCCAACAAAACAACCTTAGATTTGAAATAAGGAAAAAAAAACAAAACAAAACATTGCTTATTTTGAAAACAAAGACCTCTTTTTCTTTGATTTATGAAAACAGAAATCTGAGCTACCCCTGAGACTGCACCTACACCCTTAAAACATGGCTTGTCCACACTTAAAAATTTAAAACCTCACAAATACCAGGAAGATATTAGTAGAATAATCTGGTAGACATATCTCCAATGAAAGTCAAATGCCTTTTTTCTTCTACAACAGCAAATGAATGTGCTGAGGGGTAAATTGTTGAACTCTGTTCACCAAGGGATAATTTCCCCCTGTGATCAAGACATTTTGTTTTCCTTGAAGAAATTAACTCTGACGAAACTATAAATATGGCAAGAAAGAATGTAGATTGAATGAAGAAGCACTGAGGAAGCAAGAGTAATTTTTGGAGGATATGTTGAGAATGTATTGTATGGAGTTATCTGATAAACAAGTTTTGGATCACTGTCAGTGCCCACTATGGAATATTTCTAGGTTTATCGCAGACAGTTGGTAGATTAAATCTGATTGCTTAGTTTTCTCATTTAAATCTGTTTATTCTTGATAGAAATCAAAGCTGTGACAGAAACAAAATTGGCATTCAGCTTGACAGTAAGTAAGGGCATCTGCAATCCATAAAGGTAGCAGTGCTATATTGGCATCTGTCTTGTTTCTGGTCTTGCATCTCTGCTGTTGAGAGCAGCACATAGTACAGCCATGATCTCTGACACAAAAATGCCTTCATTCCCTGGAAGAAAATCTTGTGATGTTGTGGCGCAGTTTTTACAATAATGCAGGGTACTGATGTCAGAAGGGACATAAAATGAACAGCTAGTATGGATTCCTCAGGAAACCCCTAGGAAATACAGCTTGAGGGCCTTGTTAGCTCTGCCACTGCAGGGGCACTCTCTCTGACATTTTCACCTCTGTGCACATCTGCAGGTGCATCACAGTGTTCTCTTCTAACAGTTTCCCTTGTTATTAGGCTGCAGTGAAGAGAAAGGCATCAACTTCTTGTTTCCTAATTATGTAGATCTTCTAAAAAAAAAAAAAAAAAAAAGAAAAAAGAGAAACATTGCACAGGGTTTAGAAAAATTGAAGTAGTAGTCAAAATTTTGTATCATTCTTCTCTTTGATACTCTGCTTCCAGTCATCATTCTTTTTCAGTCCATAGTGGTCTTTCCCTCTGAGGTTGGGCAGAGTATATATGATTTTAAAAGCCCTGGATTGCTATTGATGTATTTTAGTTTAATGTTTATAAACCTTCTGGCATCATCATCACAGTGCTTAGTATGATGGCTTGAATAAAAGTCCATGTGCTTACTTCTTTCCAAAAGGAACCTCATGTGTTCAATGCAGCTGGAAGACAAAGCATGTTTCACACGTCAGTGGGGCTTATGTATTCCATGCCTGAATCAGAAGGCACTGCACAAGGAATTGTGTGTTAATAGGAAATATTTCAAATAACTTTGGTTGAATAGTCTTACTGAAACTTACAGTCTTAGGCTATCAAAGCTGCCAGATGCTGCAATATTTGAGCAGCTGTCTCCATTAAAAGATTTGTCTCTAATGCTCATATTTCCATCTGAAATGCCTGCAGCAATGATGACCAAGTGATCCTGCCCTATTTAGTCACATTCTCTGTCTTGTCAACTGTCTTCAGTATTTCTTCTTACACCAGCTATTGTCTCCTCTATGACAGCTTGTGTCTGTACAGGTTTCCTTCTTTCATGAAATATCCTTTTGCTTTTTTGCCTCATGTTTTCCTAATTCCTTTTGCTACTAAATTTGCGAACCAGCTTATCAGTTACTGTGAAGATGTGTGTGTCTGTTTAAGAATAGGATCAGCTGGAAGAAACTAGGGAGTCTTACAATTGTGAGAATACTTACAAGATACAGGTTGTCTTCCTATGCACAAGCTGTTTGCTCTCAGGGTTGCATACACTCTATAGAGACATGAGTCTTGAGAACACACAAGGACTCTCCTGTGAATTAGTGTTTTCCATCAGCTCTGTGACAGCTTGAGCTTCTTTACAGACTGAACTGACTACAAATCTTACTTCTCCTTGCAGCAAAATACAAAGCCTCCATAGGATGAATCACGTGTATGTGCTCGGATACAATCAGACCATATCACCATAAGGGTAATAGTAAAATGTGGAGGTGGCTGCAAGGCAAATGAGCCATAATCACAGATTAATGCTTAGGATTCTTCCAAGATTTTTTATTTTTCTCCCAGTCAATAACATAGCAGAAAGCACTCCATCAAGTTAGAAATGTGAATGGTCAGGTAGTTCAATATCTGTCTAGCCTTTTACCTTAGTCTGAAGTACAGCAAAGTCCTGCTACCTTGCTACAAGCATGTGGGGATACAAAGACTGTTGATTGAAAGATTAAAGCAAAATTAAGGGAATTTTTTGAGAAGGGTGATCTTTTATATCTTAGATTTAACTTTCAGTGAAGCTTTCTGGAGAAGGAAACTGGTTTTTTCAAAGTTTTCTGTTTGAATTCAGTAGATATTCTAAAAATAATTGGTGGATATCTTTTTTTATATGATTCAGGTGTTTTAAGTAAGTTTATAGTACATTGTACAACAGCTATTGGATTCAGTAACCTACTTCCTTATCTAAAATAAAAAAAAATAATTAAAAAAAAATTTCAATTTCTGCAAAGAAAAACCTCAATTGTGTATATTTAATAGCTTTAGAAATCAATCTACTCTTGATTTATTTTCTAATGTAACAATAAAACTCAATGTTGTACTAATGCTGTGCAGAGAATTATTTTTCTTGAAGGATCTGTAATATTATCCACAGATATTTGGTATCTGAAGTAAAAGGTTGTCCAGGGAAATAAGGAAAACTAATAGTGCAAGATCAGGTCTCTCATTTCTGAAGAACTTTGGGTACTGCACATATTTGCATTAGGTCTTGAAGGATCTCAGGAATCAAAGAAAAAAGAAACCAAACCCAAAAAAGTCTCTATTCTGTTAAAATCTAGTGAAATCCCTTTTTTTTTTTCTACTGTACATAATGATTATGTCTCCTGACAAGCTCTTTAATGCCAAACCTGGAGCTGCACAACCTTCTTTCTAATCTTTGGCTGTTACATTTATGTAATGCAAGAATGATTTTTAAGAAATTTGCTTGATAACCAACATGGGCATAGGGTATTCTAGAGGCAGCTTTGCACTGTTACTGATGGTGAGAACACAGTCTAAAACCACAAGAATATATACTGGTTACTGATCTCATCATAATTCAGTTTTCATTAGTGGTAACAGTAACAGACTAAAAGAAGTATGCTCTGAAAGTGTAATTTCTCAGAAAACTGGCACTGAAAGAGGTATAAGTATCCTGAAATATCATTTTATATGAGAAATCCTACCGTGCTCTGACAGGGTAGTAAATGCTTCTTCCAGATTATTTGCCTGTATTCTGCTGTTGTCTCTCGTTTTGATTACAAAGCCTCTAAAGACATTTTTCTTTGCACATTGCCCTGCTTCAAGTACTGTTATACAAATGCTGGCATAGACTAAAAATAAATTGAGGACCAACATAGAATAATTCCCCAAGTCTGAGAAAAAAAAAATTCAAACACACCAGACACTGGATAAATTGTAGCTGAATAGAGGGCTTGCACGTGCGAAATGGGTGGTTCAGGATCTTTGCTTCAGGGCATTTCACTTTCATGATGGTCCAGATCAGATGTAGTTTGATCTTGACAGAGACCTTTTGCTTTTTGAAATTGCTTTGGTAGTCTACATAAAAATCCTAATGCACGCTGAATGTCATAGAAGAGGTGACATTTGCTGACCATAGCAGGAGTAAGGATGAAAGACTAGACAAAGCCAAAGTCAGCTGACACTTAAACATGACTGCTGGAGACAGCTCATCTTCCAGGCTATGTAGCAGAAAGATGAGCTCACCTGGCAGTAGATGTGAACTCAAATAAATACCAATTCAGACTCATAATGTTTCCTTCACTGAGGCAGCCACAAGGCACATTGGCAAGGCAGTACAAAACATCCTAAGTGCACCTAGCTGTGCTATAGCAGTTTTGTTCAGAACTAGGAGACTGCTGTGGGCAGGAGCTGACAGTACCAAAACATTCAAGACTCACAAAAAAACTCTTGCATAGAAAACTCCAACAACTGTAGAAGAGTGCTAAATCCCATTCATTTAGAAAACTGTTATCACCTTTGAATGCTCTTTCCTCAAAGGAGAAAATTATAGCATTATCTTCTTTATGTTTTAAATTTGTTTTCAATAACTCTAAAATTCTTTCTTTATCCATTATCTTTAGGTTTTCTCTATAGCTACTGAGAATATCAAACCCTCCTGATGGAGACATATTGCAATAATTCACCCTCAATTTTGCTGAATATCTCCTTTTTCTTGGATAATGAGGCAGACAGAAAGAGAGAAAGGAAATTTCAGATCTACCTTTTCCATAACTTTCAATTTCATTTAATACATCTGCTCTGATACATTCCAGTATCAGTTTACAAATGACATTCCTAGGAAAACACTGAGGGTGTTTAGAGCATATTTGGATTTAATTTGAGATAATTTGAAATATTTTTTTTAATGCTACCAGATTGGGTTTTGGGGGGGTTGGATAAAACCAGATATTATTGCAGATTTCATAAAGAGTCTTTGTTTCAAAGCCAATTTTCTTCAACTGTTATTTGAAGTCGCAAAGATGCTATGTGAAGGTCCAAGAGGAGTCCAATGTAATTCCACAAACTGTTGTGTGTTCCCTGAGCTGTAAACTGTTGGACATCCTGTGAAATGCACATCTGACAGCCCTCTTCTTACAGTCTTCAGCACCTCTTCCTGGGTACATGCCTTCACTTTTTACATTGGCCAACAATTGTCTCTTATTTGTGGTATGGCTGCTCTGCAACCCACCAGGAAGTTTCTTTACCTTCATATCGATGTCACACCTCATCGTAGCAGTAAATGTCAAAGTCCAGTTGTGACAACGCACCATTAAGGGGAAGGAAGATGTTTCATCACATCAGTTACAGTCATTGCTGCTGCCTCTTGGGACTTAGTACTGTCCAGCCTTACCTCTGTCCTTTGCCAATAGTGAAGTAACGAGGAAATGAGCTGCTGCTCATGTTGCTGTACAACACTGAAAAGTTAAACCAGTTTGTCTCTTCTACAACAGCAAGGATCAGCCCAGTTGGACAGTGAAGGTCAGTGGAAGAAAACAATTTTTTTTTTTAAATTCCATTGAACTTCAGCAATGATGCGATGTGAAATCTTCCTCAAACTTATCAAACATTTATACAATTGAAAACAAAGAAAAGACTAGCACTTAATGCAAATTCTAGGAGTAATCCTAAGGAAGGACTCATAACACTCTGCATATCAGCACACTGCAGTGAACTTTTCCTGAATCATAGCTATTTTGGGAATGAAAAACTTTCAGACAGTTTCAGACAGTTTTAGACAGTAGTTTATTTCCTGTGTCACTGTTTGAATGGGACAGCTGGCAGGCTAAGTTGCTACTCAATGCCATATAATGTGAAAGACTGACTTCTTTGAGATACATGCAAAGATTCATCAGCATTACTTTACTAACTGATGTGCTCCAAGACCTTTTTTACTTGAGATTAAATTTGTAGTATCTGCCTTTTTCAAAACATGAGATGTTATTGCAGTTTTTGACTGCTGTGATTTAAAGTTCTTTCTCTGGAGAGAAATTTGAAGCTACAAAATCATGACTAGAGACTCTTAACATCTTAATAAGAAGATAAGCAACACACTCTTTAATAAGTTCCGTATAAGCTCTTTAAAGAAAGATACACACCTTAGGTAACTAAAAAAAAATAAAAAAAAAAAAACACCAAAACCAAAAAAACAACTCTCAAAGAACCACTAACTTTTCTTTGCTAAGGAGTCTCAAGATCACAGAATCACAGAACGTGCAAAGTTAGAAGGGACTCACAAGCATCACTGAGTTCAACTCCTGGCCCTGCACAGGACACTGCCAAGAGTCTGTGCCTGAGAGTATCATCCAAATGCTTCTTGAACTCTGTCAGGCTTGGTGCTGTGACCGCTTCCCTGGGGAGCCTCTTCCAGTGCCCAAACACCCTCTGGATGAAGAACCTTTTCCTAATACCCAACCTAAACCTTCCCTGACACAACTTCAGGCCATTCCCTTGGGTCCTGTCACTGGTCACCACAGAGAAGAGATCAGTGTCTGACCCCTTTCTTCCTGTCACAAGGAAGTTGTAGTCTCAGGCTGAGCTTGAACACCACACAGCTACAGCAGCACAGTCACAGCAGCTGCAGGGGAGGACACTGAGGCAGTCCTGCCCTATCTGGCTACGCTCTATTTTTCACACTAAAATCCACATGTATGTTAAATCAATGGAAAGCTAATAAAGATTCTTCTTTTTCATGACACCACCATTTTAGCAGGTCAGAACTCTGGAAAATAGGACTTCTGATAGAAGGGCCATTATTTTACTCCTCTATATCTGGCTCCTGTAATGCAGGAGTTAGTTTGGGTGTGCACTACATCCTGTCCCACGTCTTTACATTTTCACAGCTTTCTTGTCCTTTTCCATTTTGCTGCAGAGACCTTTGCAGATGTCTCTGTCTCCACAAAATTTCCAGGCTCACAGTACACACAAAAAGGGAGGATGATGGGCAACCCTGCACTGGGCTGGCTCCTCCTCCATTCACCTACTACACACAGTAGGGCACACGTGTAAGCAGGGCATGTGGATAAAAACAGGTTGGAAAGCACAGACGTGGTCACTTGGCTCTATGGTGGCACACAGGAACATTGTGAGATTGTGATGAGCAGGAAGTTGCAGGAAGATCAAAGAAGAATAGGAAAAGGTTTTACTTCTATTCCCATCACACTGTCAGAAGATGGCAAAGACAAAGGTAGCAAAAAGAACTCCACACTGTCAGAAGATGGCAAGGACAAAGGTAGCAAAAAGAACTCCACAGAGGAGACGATGCCATACTCTGAGTCCTGTCTCAGGATAGAGAAAGGGGAATGTGAGGCCCTGTGACTCTGGTGCCTAAAAGAAAAAGAAAATACTCTCTTAAAAGCTCTGAACATGATACAAAGACAGATCAGGGAACATTTCCATACTCTTACTTGGCCATATTCCTTAGCGAATCACAGCTGGGCTTCTACTTCCAGCACCAAGACTGACAGAATTCAAGAAGCATTTGGATGATACTCTCAGGCATGTGGTGAGACTCTTGGGGATGGTCCTGTGCAGGGTCAGGGGCTGAACTTGATGATCCTTGTGGGTCCCCTTCCAGCTTGGAATATTCTGTGATTCTGTGAACTCCAGCAAGCTCAGAGCACTAAGAGAATAGCATAAGATGTTTTGTACCTCAACAATGTTCATACTTGTATCTCTTTTAGCTGTTTTGTGGTAACTGTGAAATCTGCTGTCCAGAACTATTTTGAAGATGGTTGTGTTATTATTTCACATTTCAAATTGAAGAATGGAAATGGCTTTCGGTCTTTAAGTTCATTATCACATTTCAACAGCCCTGTTGGTGGTTATTAGTATAACTAGATTATTTTAAAGTTATACATATTTAGGAAAGCTTTTTCCATTAAATTTCCATTAAATTATTATATTAAATAAAAGTCTCCTGAGAATTAGTTCCCTCTACAAATAAAGAAAGCTGGTGAAAGACACACAGTAAACAGTTGTATAAAGAAGGGAGCAAAATCAGATTTACACTAATCTAAAGCATTCAGGCCTAGCTTTTCAGGTGATTGATTTACAGCCCCACATAAAACATTTTTTATTCTTTTTTTCTCAAGAACAATAGATGTCCTAAACAAGCGATTTATAATACCTTGGTAGACCATCTGAAAGGAGGCTTGCTCATGTGAAGGATTGCTTACCTGCTCCTTTACGTAAATGAGCTGGTTGAGCAATAGTCTGCCAAGAAGCACATTTTTTTTTGTTTGTTTTACTACAATTAGATCATCTAGGAAAAGAAACCCCCAAAAGTTCTAGAAAGACAAACAACTGTTAAATACAGAGCAATTGGCCAGATAGAGAAAAAAGTAGCAATAATTTAAGAGAAGAATAATGCTTTTTAGACAATGAGACCTCTGTTTTTGTGAAACACATTTAAAGGAAGTTTGTTGTTTGGTTTTTTGTTTTTTTTTTAAATGGAATTTGAGTAGAAAGAAATACATAAGAGATAGCTTGAAGAAAAATGAGTATTTCTATAGTTATAGTTAGAGGTTAATACCGCAATGTATCAGTATACCCCTGTCATTAAAATAGCATTCCAGATCTTTTCCTGGCTCAGACCCCAGCAATTAAAATGATACTAGAATGAAATAGGCAGACAATGTGCCAAAATTCTCATTGATTTTAAAGAGGGAGAATTGTATCCTTTGGTAAATGACAGTGATTATAATCTTGTGAAGAGACAGAAATCAGTCAGTCTTGTGACATAGCTGAGACCATATGAACTCTGAGAAAATGCCCAAAGACAAATTAAAGGGCAACATCTCATACTTCAGATCTAAGCAAAGCCCCACTGTCCTGGGTATCTGGCTTACAGAGGAGCAAAGCTTTCGAACTATGAAGTATACAGATTTGTTGGACAAGAAATTTGCACAGAATTCCACATACTTCTGGACTCATCTTGGATGCTCTCATCCCTCCGAAAAACAGAGAAAGAATAAGACAGGAAACAAGTATGAGCATTTAAAGTGAGAACATTCTGACATTTTTCCCTGGCCCATATAGGCGGTAATATAATATACACTTATGATCTTCTTGAATTATAGATGGTGTAGCAAAAACCTAGTTTATGTGAAGTACAACAACCCCTCCCATCACCACCATATCCCCCACTCCTCAAAACCAGGCAGCAATTCAGTTTTACCACCCATAAAGACCCATTTAGCAGCAAAAAAAAAAAAAAAAAGAATAGCCATAACACAGCTGTTTTAGTTGGGTCAGATCAGGGACACCAAGCAACTAGAATCAAGCTGTTATTCTCATCACAATGTATTTTTCTCATGAGAGAGTATCCTTTGAGATAAGTACCTGACAGGTAAAATTGCTTAGTATATCACCATAAATCTTCCCTGTGTTTTTTCTTCTATAACCCTCAATTATGAAGTGATGAATACTTGCATAAGACACAGTACAGTCTCTTCATTTTGCAGGACTAAATTTAAGTCTCTTGGCTTGTGTCTTAGTTTGAGAGAAAACTAAGATATAAATGTTGGCCAAGAAATAAAAAAAATAATCCCTCTCCTTAAATTTAGAAAAAAACAGAACTTTAATTAGAAAAGA
This sequence comes from Margarornis squamiger, assembly GCA_035222235.1. Taxonomy (NCBI): domain Eukaryota; kingdom Metazoa; phylum Chordata; class Aves; order Passeriformes; family Furnariidae; genus Margarornis; species Margarornis squamiger. The sequence continues at coordinate 100,832,718 of JAWWTY010000077.1, read as the reverse complement.
AAAAAA
>JAWWTY010000077.1:100813620-100832612 GCA_035222235.1 Margarornis squamiger | reverse complement strand
AAATCCGTTCTACCAGTTTTTAAGGCGTTGGCTCCAAAGCTCTTGGAAGGAATTCTGAGTTTAAACTATAACAGCTTGTAATATTTCACAAGGTCTGACACTTTCTTTTCAACAAGTAGGTTAATAATCAAGCCATAAAGCAATTTTATATTATAAAGATATGATAATGTATTGCTTTTCCATGGAAACTAAAAATGGCTATAGCATCTCCTTATTGACAGTTATAAAATAACACTGGGCACATGCTGATGGATTAATTTCAGATTAAATCAGATTTGCCTTATTTAGATTAGATGAAAAAAGAATTGCTGTTGGTTCAATTCATTCCAGAAAATGAAATTCATAACATGTAAAATATGTATCTACTTTAAATGTGTTTTTATTGATATTTATAGAGAAATATAATATTCCAGTGATTAAATTAATAGTTTCAAGGCAGTGATGAGAAAATTGCTGGTTTCATTATACTGCTAAAGTATTAATACATTTCTGAGACTATTGCAGCTCTTCTCTAAAATTTTGCCAAAATGCATGGAATGTTAACATCACACAAATCTGATGATTTCTTACTAAAAGAGTCACAAATAAACTAAAGAACTCCTATCCCCTGAGTGTTCTGACCCTCTGTAGAGACAACAACTTCCTCAGTGTTGCACCACTGGGAGGAAAAAATTATTTCAGAAAGTTCATCCTGGTTACAGAAGGAGAAATCTGAAGTCTTGTTTAAAATTACATGGCACCTGCTTCACCTAAAGCTCACATCCCTTTCCCTAGTGACAATTGACATGAACAACATGGCAAGGATATTGATATATTTAATCTTGTCATCCAAACGTTATAGAACATATAAATAATTTTCAGCCTGGGAAGTCTTATCTTGCTGGGCATTCCAAACTATTAAAATAATCTGATATAAGCAAGAGGTTACCAAAGAAGAGAAAAACAAAATTGTTACTCACATGAAAATTGCTAGTGAGGTTGCAACATTTTAAACTATTTTCACCCATTGAAAGTTTTTTGTGGTTCTTGAGATGATCATTTGCTGTATCTGTATGTACCCACAGCCCCGTTTTGCTTAATTGACACTTGCTCTGCCCTCAGATTATGGAGATTAAATGGCATTGCTCCATCTGTTGTCAACTGCTATTTATGAATCTTTGGGTGCACCAGTATAAGTGTACAACTATCTCACTTGGTGCAGATTAAAAATTGTAATGTTGTATCAATATCTCTAAGAATTATGATGCATGGAATTTATTGTGTTTTAGTCTTTAGTATCTTGCCCACATAAAACAGTAGTGCCTTTCACTATTTGTACGGTTACAAGCATAGGTGTTGTCCTTTCATAATTAGTAAGAAGATTGTGGATGTTCCAAAGAAGCAGGACATTATCTAAATAGCTTCTCAATAGCTGCAGATGATTTCACAGCCCCAGGTCCTCAGTGAAGCCCCTGTGACATACAGATAATAAAGAAATGCAATAAATAATGTTTTGCCGTTGTTTCTGCCTGTCAAAACTTCCTACCAAAAAATTCTCTGTCAGCTTTCCTGCCAGAAGTTCTCACAAGAGCTTCCTGCTGGAGTTTCCTGCCAGAAGACCTGCTATCATTATCTCTTCAAAACATCTGAATAGAGCTATGTGCCAAGAAACCACGTACCACCTCCTCTGAACACTATAAAAACTTAGAAAGAGACTTTGGAAAATCAGGGAGTGAGAAAAGAGAGAGAACTTGCTACCATAACCAAAAATCTCTCCCTACCTTCCCCTCAACTCCTCACTTTTTTTCCTCCACTACCGTCTGCTTACCTGCCACTGGAGGCTGAAACTCTGCCAGCCTGGGGAGAGCTGAGACCCACCATGGCACATGTGCGAGTTATATCTTATCCTTCTACCCATACCATATTTTTGAGGGCCAAAAAGTGCTGCTAAATCGGAACCCTGTGACACTCCTTGTGAGCGACAAAAACTACGCATCTTGGCTGCATTCCAGAGAACTAAAGTACCTAAGACCCCTCACTGCTAAAGAGATAACATCGAAAAAGTGACAGAGACAGAGCAAAAAAAAGGCAGAAACTGCTTCTCTTCCCCCCACCCCAACTTGGAAAAAGGTAGTTTTTTGGTGGTAACTTTTCTCTGCTTCTAAAAGTAATCTTAGCTTTTTCCAATCTTTTCTTGTTTCTTCTCTTTGCATCTCTCAGCAATTAATGAAAATCAGGTCTTAGTATCAACAGATAACTTGTGCAACTTTTAATATTGCTCAGGGGAATATTTAAATCTGAAGTTCTTTCTGCAGTATTTAAGCAGATTGCAACAGCCCCATTACAAAAACTGCACAGTAGATATTACATCTGAATGAGCTCTACCCAGTGCTCACTTCATCTGTTTTTGGTGAGAGAATAGGCTTAAGGAAAACCATGTCCTGTGAAGGGATCTTATCCAGGGAATGGCCGTAAAGAATCCAGAAATAAGTTTTTACTCAGAGTTAACAGGTTCTTGAAAACCCATAGGAAGGGAAAGGGATATGATATAGTCCCTGGATAGAAGTCACCATAGGTAAAAGTTAAAAACTGCTTGAAAATCTGTCACATAGAAATTACTTATTATTATGTAAGTAGGTGCTATCTATAACAGTGATGCAAATGTTTCTAAGAGCAATAGGAGAGTCAAAGGCTTGTAGAGGAATTCTGAGCAGAAAAGAAAAAAAACAGATGTCTGTAATCTGCAGATCTGAAATTCATATAAGCCAAAATACCAGGCTCCAAAAAAAATTATTTAATTAGCTGGTCCTGAGCTAGGAGATGAAAAGACTTATAAAATTACCATTTTAAACTTAGAGGTGCCTTATTGACAGCTTAGAAGATCTGCCTTCAAAACACATCTTTGAGGAATGTTCTCCACATTCTTTTCCTTAAGTACCAACCATAGCCAGTGTATAAAAATGCACAAGAGTCTGATTGTCTAGATTTATATGTGCAGTTAGTAAGTACAAATATTATCTCCATTACGTCAATTTGCAATAGATAGAAAACTAAAATTTTCTATATGTTGATAATTCTTCATTCAAACAGAATATATATGTATAGTTTGTCTTATGTCTAGAAAGCAAGCCAATACAGCTAAACAATTTTAATAGCCCTTATGTTATTAATAGTTTCTCGGAATATTTTGCTCTTGCAAAATATTCCTTTGCATACAATTTTGTACTTAAGATTTACAGCAAACAATACTAGGAAGAATCTTAGCTGATATAAACCACTGCAACTCCACTGATCTCTTGCATATGCATCTTTTCTTGAGCTGAAGTATTAGACAAATTTTTCTCCTGCACGTGTTGTACAGAGCTGTAGAGCTATGCTGCTGTCTTGTCTGAATTGTTGGTGCTGAAGCTTGCTAGTTTATCTCAAGGTAAGTCAAGTATCTTCCAGTACTGAAGGACTGTAATTCTTTTTATTATTTCCATAGGAACTAAAGCCACGAGGTTTTACTCCAGCCAGAATAATAAGATGATTGAGAAAATGTAACCAAAAACCCATGCAAGTTGGCACATTTAATTTCCATTTCAAGGGAAATGCAGTGTTGCTTTTGATAGGGCAATCATTTAAACATGTGCTTAACTTAGAAATTAATCAGAGCTGAGAATGTGGCAGAGTTTATATGCATGTTTAAGTGCCTTACTAAATCAGAAACCTCATCTTCACCTCATAGTTTGTCAAATGTTGTGATAAATCTAGTGTGTGTATTTTTTTTTATATTTTTTTTTTTTAAGAAATCACATAAAAGCAGTTTGGGATTTATATTGCTGTATTTATTGAATTATTCATATAACATTATGCTGTCTAGGTCTGAATTGCCTACTTTGGATATATATTTGCCACAACATTTTTGACAGCTCTTTCATAAGTGGAAAAAATTTACAGTGGAATAATGAAGAGCTGAAGACTAACCAGTTTATATTTGAATGATCTGGATTTGATGCATATGTATATCCACCTTTACCTTCCTTTCTCTCTTCTCTCCTGTTGTGGTACTCATGCTAATTATTGATATACCAAGGTAAAGATTCAGTTTAGACTCAAGCAAGATGATGCAGACTCAATCTGTAATCAAATCCATACTACCCACTGCTCTTTTATTATTGTTATTTTCACCTCCCTTTTCATACATAATGTATCTAGAAGATGTTAAAATTCTCTGCACAAAAGAGTACTTGGATTTACTGAACTTCAGCAGAAATTGAGGGACTTGATAAGCTTTCAGCAAATAAATAATATCTTTCTTCTGGTGGAAATAATGAAGCATGAAAGTACAGGGATCTTAGTACTTATTCTAGCAAGCCTGTTTCTTCCTCAATAGGGAATATGTTCTGCTATTCCTTTTCACACTTATGAATAATTTTCTCCAAGACAAAAGTTGACAAACCAGGTCTTGTGAGATCAAATGGCTAGTGACCTGTTGGTATGGGACCTAAAGCAAGCCTAGGGCCTTTCAGATGTTGATACACTCTATTTTAAAACATATGTGTATGCTTGTCAGTATACTTTAGCTGGTCCTGAGGACTTCAGACTGTGATAAGGAGAGATGCCTTGATGACTGAGAATGAATTTGGTACTGAGAAGATTCATGGTCCATCACTTTCTTGCCATGGGCTTTGAGGCAGTTATTCAGGGTTTTGTGTCATCACTGGTTACGTTTTGGTCTTGTTTTGGACATTGTAGTGTTACTACATACATCCATGAGACATCCCAAATCTCTCCCTCAGTGTGACTTGATCAAATCACTTAGGCTTCAATTATTAAAAGTCCTAAAGGCAGATCATTATTTAATGGACTTGCAGAGGCCCTAGATGTCTAATTCCATGGTACTGCAAAGAAAGGCTTCAACAATGCTAAATACATCTTTGGGCACTCTAAATACCTTTAAAATTGGAACCTGCTCCACATGTGGGTATTTATAAGATGCAAGGAAGCAGGGTCAGCAGCATGGACCCAAACTAGTATCTCTGTAAGGCTTAAGGTGGTCTTGCACACCAGCTTAGACTGGTGGACACTGGTGTGTCCCCAGAATGAATCACAATGAAGTGGGTACATGTTTTTGAGACATATTATTGGTTTTTGGAGAGTCCTTCTCTTACATGGAGTTGCTGTGAGAGGTAGACACTTTACGAAATAGAAAACAAGAGAAAAAATATTTTAAAAATAGCTTTCCAAAATGCTTAGTTTCTACTACATCTTGATTAAACCAGTTCCAGTCAAGACCTGTTACTTTTGAAATTGTGATTGTGAAGAATATTTTTTCTTCAATATGCAGAGAAGAAAGCAATTCCCAGTCTATGCACATTAATCTCTATCATTGCAAGAAACAGCCAAGGAATTATTTTCAAATGTTTTGTAACATTTAAAGTAACTTATATTGAAAAATATGCTGTTTTTCTTCCTTCATATAAAGAGCAACATGTTTTGCCTTTGTGACTTTTATCGTGATTGCCCTAGATTTCTGATATAGAAGTGAAAGGAATGATTCATGTTCTCTCTCTTTAATTTAAGTAACATGATATTTGGCCTTAATTATTCTCTTAAATATGTTAAAAAAGAATATGTTTAGAGTTTGATAAAATTTCATATTATGATAGGCTGAAGCAGTAAAACAAAGCCAAAATTACGTAGAGCATGACCTTTCCTTGTATGATGTCTCCTTGTATAAAAATAAGACTCATCAGACTGTGATTTAGATGCCAAACCAAAGGATGGTAACTGTAATTAGAGGCTTAAAATGGCAAGATGAATTATTCCTGTGGTAAGTTTAAAATGAAGCCTTAAAAAATCAGGCAAATGTTTGATACTTTTTCCACTTTATTTATACAGTACCCAACTAACTTATTTCTTGTTATTTGTCAGTTCTGCAGCATCTTATATTATGGAAATATCCTCATTAGTAATATTCTCAGTAGAATAATTGGGGTATTATGATTTTATATTATCTTCTCTAGAACCAGGCAAATGACTGCAATGTATTTTGAATGTACAGGGAAAACACTAAAAAAAAAACATTGTAAGAGTTATTTATGTGATAGGTTTGAAAATCCGGGAGAAATACATCATCTTATTTGCCGCAAGAGGAGTTTGAGGGAAAGTAGAGCAGAGAATAAATTTTCATTAATTGTATGTTGCCACAGATTGTTTTAATTTCATACAATTTTTATGTCATCATACATTTTCTAATACATTGGTATCTTGGGTATTTTTCTTTTTGGTAGCTGCTCAATTATTGTGTGGTTTCTAATGAAAATGCTGACACAGCTTTAAAGATTCAAACTCAATTAAATTCAGAAGTATGAATAACATTATTCTAACAGTACGGATAGTCATTTCAGGAATAAGTTTAGACATTTTCCTTAGAGTAAAGAATGACTAATACCCCTAAGCTGGCAGCAGAAAAAAAAAATAGAGGCAAAAATCTTTTTGACCATGACCAGAGAGAGCAAAAATCCTGTAATCTCAGTAACAGCCCTCTGAAAAGATACTGCAAACAAAAGCTAAGATATAGAAAGTTCTGTAACAAGTACAGGGTTTTGGGGATAAATGGTGAAATACAAAGCAGAAAGGGAAAATTCTCTTAAAGAACTAAAAACTTTTCAAAGAAGGGATAAAATATTGCTTTCCACCTCCCAAAGAGAAGGCGGGTGCATTTTCAAGGCAATGCACTGAGCCTTAACCAAGCAATTCTTATTGACTTTAAAGAGACATCACATGGCTGCATTTCTGAACACAACTTTTAAAATCTGCCCCACCCATAATGTGATGTAGCAATTATTGAAAACTTCTAACAAAGGAGATGAATTGTTTATTTTTCCCTCACAGACATCAGTGAGAGAGAGTAGATACCTAATCATCATATATTTTTCACACGGAAGTATTTTAAGTAATTATATTCTGTAACCAGGCCCACTCAAAAAATGACACATGCAGTTTTATTAGTTTGCAACCTTTCTCTGCCTGTTTATTTCAGTTGCTCTGGAATAATCATCTCCTTCTTAACTTCCAGGCTGCCTTCTAAGAAATACGGCGCGTTCACAGTGAAGAGAGGAAGAAGGGCATTTTTTCCAGTGTAGTGTATCCACAGATCCATAGATACTTCACCTGAATTCTCCGCTTGTCTCCTGCCTACCCATGTAATTGGTATATAGAGGTCAGGGCAAAATTTTACACATCCTGGCTTCTCCATTTTTTGCCTCTTCCTTCTCTTTTCCATCTCTTGTCTTCCAACATTGTTTTAAAATCACGTTTTTTTCCCATTGTTTGCTATCTGGAGTGAGTATCAGGAAAGAAAAATGAAATTTTACATTATATACAAAATTGTCTCACCTACATGCTGGCTGTCAATGGAAGAAGAAAAGTCTTTTAAAGAGAAATCTCCATCAGGAGGCTGAGACCAAAAAAGACTCATTAACGCATCTCTGCTTCCTTTTGAAAAATACACAAGTTTAGGAGCAACGGAGTACTACCAATGGAAGATCTCACATTATTTTAAATGTCCTGTTGAAAAACAATTTTCTTATGCAAAATTATTCTGCCTTTTTTTTTTTTTCAAGGCTGTCACTCTCATTATAATTCCCCAAGTCAATGTCTGTTATTTATATCCACACTTTCTTCCTGCTGAAAACACAGAAGCTTAGACATCTATTCAGTATTTTCTGGAGACAGAAAATGAATTGAAAGAACAAAGTCAGAGGTTTTAGTGGAGGGTTTATTTAAAGTAAAATTAATTTTCTGTAGGTGTTATGTATCATTTTCCTGGTAAGTAGGCAAGAGAAAAGACAAAGGAATTTTGTGATGTAATTTTTATTTTAGTTTTAATGAGTGCATACACACACAGAGACATATCAATTTTGAGGAAATTTTTCTTGTGGCTTTGTTGGGCTAGACCTTTCATTTCACTGTTAGACGGACAGATCATGACAGACAAGCATTGGTAATTCAACCCAGCTAGCCTTGTTGATCAAGTGGAGCTTTGGTCTAACTCATCATCCTGCTACAAGGAAAGCAAAAATCATGCCCAAGTGGGTTCAAGTTCAGCATGTTGTATCTCATATATATTCTCTTTATTCTTTCATCTTCCTTCTTGGTTTTCTCATTCTTTTGGCATCAGAGGTAGAATGACAGATAATCACAGGATGAAGTTGTACTACATCTGCCTGTATTTTGTGGCAAGCAACTTTCCCTGTTGACCATCTGTCCCCAGAATATGTTCTTGTTCACATGGCTAAGGGCTTCTGCAAAATGTTAGCTGGTGAATCCAGACTATATTCAGTACCTGATTTTGCATTCTGCCCTCCTTCTAGTTGGTATGACTTCAATAAATCATAGTTTTAGGGGAAAAAAAAAAACCAAACAATTAAAAAAAAAAAAAAACACCAACCAAAAAACCCACAACCAAACCTACACAGAAAAAAATGAAGATAATAGAAAAAGGACAAATAATAAATCAGTCATTACAGCTTTTCACAGAATATATTCCTCAAGCTTTTATGTAACTTCAGTAATCCAAGTTAAAGAACAAATTCATTTTAGGCAAATGTCCCCTTTCTGGTTGGTACAATGAAGACCTTGGAACCAATCCGAGTGGCTGGCAACTTTCCCTTTTTACTTTCTGCTCCATATATTTCTTGCTGTACCTGTGCATTGGGTTTGCATGACAAGGGTTTGGTAGCAGAGGAACTACAGGGTTGGCTTCTGTGAGAAGATGCCAGAAGCTTCCCCTGTGTCCAACAGAGCCAATGCCAGTCAGCTCCGAGACCATCAGTGATGGTGGCAGTACCTCTGTGATAACAGATTCAAGAAGGAGGGGAAAAAACCTGTGCAAAAGAAGAGATAGGAATGAGATGTGAGAGCAACAACTCTGCAGACACCAAGGCTGGTGAAGAAGGAGGGAGAGGAGGTTCTCCAGGCACCAGAGCAGAGATTTCCCTGCTGCCCATGGTGCAGCCTGTGGTGAGACAACTGTGCCCCTGAAGTCCATGCTGGAGCAGGTCGATGCCTGACTCCATGAGAAGCTGGTGCTGTAGCAGACTCCTGGCAGTACCTCTGGCCCTGTGGAGAGAGAAACCCACACTGGGGCAAGTTTGCTGACAGGACTTGTGACCCCATGGAGGACCCACACTGAAGTCAACTGTTCCTGAAGGACTGCATCCTGTGGGAATGACAAAGGCTGGAGCAGTTCATGAAGAGCTAGAGCTGTAGCTCATGGGAAGAACTCACACTGGAGAAGTTAGTGGAGGACTGTGCCCTGTGAGAGGGACCTCATGGTGAGGAGGGGAAGGGTGTGAGGAATCCTCTCCCTGAGGAGGAAGGAGCAGCAGAGACAGCGTGTGATGAACTGACCACAACCCCTGTTCCCCAACACACTGCATTGCTGGGATGGGGTTGGGGAATTAGAGTATTTTTGAGTGAAGTCCAGGAAGAAGAGATACAGTAAAGTAGACTCAATAAAGATCAAGGTGTAGTAGCTTAAGGACATTAAATGAAAAATATCAAAATTAGACATATTATAACTATGGCTGTGGAAAGGCTCTAACCCTGAGCTGATACATTTAAGGCTGACTTGCAGCCTCTAATGCAACTCCCACTGCTTCCTCCATTTCTGAATAGAGCAAATAGAAAAATACCACACCCAACTAAAATAGTCCTTTTTTTTCCTGAATATAAAGGAATAGCTAAATCCAAACTTTTCCCATCATAAGAAGAAAAGAAATAGTGTCTCTTTTCCGAGTAGCTTTAGAGAAAAAATAACTGTGTGCTGTAAAATTCAATATAGCACAGGAAGTGTAAAAGTCCTTTTGATAGTTCTGAAGGAAATTAATTTTAGTCTGCCACAGTCATGATCCTACTTTTACCTGTGTCTTAAGTGTAGACAGAACAGATCCAGAAGGAGAAGGCTCACAAATTCCCTTCTGGACCTTAGGCTTTTCTAGGATTAGATCACACAGTCTTTATAGAGGTAAGCCCTTGTTCTCAGAAATAATTCTTAAGCACTCCAATAGGTCTGCTACATATGATTAAGGCTTACTGAAACAAAGGAGGATTGAGCAATTTTACTTGTAATTGTTATCAATGCTTTAATCCTTTTTTATTTAATACTCATACCACTCTTTTCAGAAGTTTTTCCATTTACGTGAGATATTCTGAACTTTAAATGATTTATGCAAGAAGCCACTGGATGTTTGGAAGAGATGCTGGTTTTGATGGCAAATCACTAATTAGCTTCCAAGAAGTTAGAATTAAAAATTGTAGATCATTCTTGACACAAAACTCTGTTTTACCTAATAGACCTCTTAGCCTCCATGAAAAGCTCTTCAGATTGGTGCACTTGGTTCATCCTCTCGGAAAGAAGAATATACCTTTCTGCCAAGTTCATTGATCTGCAGAAATAAATTTGTCATGATGCTTTAATGCACTGATATTATGTTCATTTTACAGACTGTAAAACTTGACACATGCTTTATCCTTATTCACATCCTTTTCAATGTAAAGTCCAAGTTCTCAACCTGAAAACTGTTGTTACTGTTTTAGCAAGGGAGGTTGTGTAGCTTTCCTTTACTAGTCATCTGTCTGAGACCACAGTCTGATTTGTGTTTTCCTACTTTCTTCTCAAAACTGTTTCATGGAATCTGATCAAATACCTTGCTGAAGTCAAGTATACTTTGATCTGCATGTATTATATCCAAATTCTTGGGTTTATACCTCTGAAGGAGATTAATTTGCGTTGACCAACTTTGGTTTTGGCAAGCGCACATAGTACTAGCCAATGCACTTAAACTGTCTAACTGCTTTAGTAATCAACCCATCCTGGTTTTAAAACTGAGTTTTTCAGTTTCAAATTTCCCAAGTCTTTCTTTATCTTCTGTGAACAAAAGTGATTCAATGTATTCACTTTAAACATGAAACACTAACTATGTAATGCAGATTTTTCATACCATCAAGCCAGCCTTCACAAATCCCATGTACTAATTAAAGTTGTGTTTCATTATATGCATTTGTGTCTAAAGGTTATTGCTATTATCAGTGACTTCTCATTTACAGGAAGAAATCAAATTTATTTTTTAATGACCACATCCCAAATTACTTTGCAGTTCATACAGTTGCCTCATGATCTAGCTTCCAGGACTGGGTTTTACAGGGAGAAACACAGCAAAACTGTACTAGGCTTTGTTTGAGGAAGGACTGCTCTCGTCTGCTTAGATGCAGTGTTTCCCTGTGAGCTCGCCCACACACATCAGGCCTAATTTGGTCCATTTTATGAAATGAAGAAAAAAAAAAGACATTGGGATGACTGCATACAGTCCTAGCTATCCAGAAGGCAAATCAGCTGGAGATGGAGAGCAGTAACAGTGTGCCAGCTTCTGAGCCCAACTCAGTCTGACAATAAATCCCTGTGGGACTGGAGGAGTCTGTCACTAGTAATGATATACAGCTATTGGCAGTGGAGGTAGCTTTAAGGTGCCTCCTACCTTCCTGGTAACAGCAGGTCTGTTGCTGAAAGCACTGAGAATCTTACACATCGGGTATTATGCAAAATTTAGACTGTAAGTTAGCAAATTCAGCAGTCATGTTAATTTGGTTTGCACTAAAGATTTTCTGCATAGTTCCCGATGCACCAGTGTTAGAATTTTGGGGGTTTTTTCAGAGATTTTTAGGACTGATTAAGGTTTTGGTTTCTCTTTATAATTATGATGTGTCATGGCAATTAAATGCAAAATAAGGATATACAAATCATATGCTACCATAAGCCTGTCTCTGAGACAGACATGTCAGTACAAAGATTTGGAGACAGACAAGTCAGTTTTCGAACATGTTAACTGTAATGCTCTATGAAAAATGACACTACTTCCATCACCAAAAATAAGACAATGTAACATATAGCTAAATAAATAGCATAATTATGTGTTTGTAGATAAGCCATTTTAATTCATTTTGGGGTCAGTCCAGAAAAGACTTGAGCTCTATCCTACTGTTTATGTCTAACTGCCTAAAAGACCATAAGACCAAAACTTATTTTTGTTTTTTCCTAAATCAGTAGGTGCTTCTTCCTCAAACAAGGTTGAACTTTGCTCATGTAGTTTATAAAAATAAATGTATTGAACAGAAATAGCTATCTAAATCACACAAAGAAATAAACCCCAGAGATTAACACAATCTCATCTAATAAAATAAGTCTTTATTTTTATCCATCTTTATCCAAAAGTTGCATTTAATAATTATGGTCTTTATGCTGTAGCAAAGTGGTTATTATAATTAGAAAAGTCAGCTTAATTTCAAAAAATATTACTAAAAATCACTATTTGGAGGACTTCAATATTTGTTTAGTTCTAAAACTCTGATTTTTGGCAACTTAAAGTCCAGCATATGAAAACATCTCTTATAGTTTTGCAAAAGGGATTCCATTAGTCTTTGCTTATTGAACAGACCATGATCCTAAGACCACTAAACTCAGGAGGTCAGCTTGCCATGATCTTGGAGTATAGTGCAAGCCACTGGGATGATCCCACTCCAACTTGCACTAACTTCAAGGTCTAAACTGAGTTTTGTTCATGAATGCAAGGTGCACAGGACTTGATCACAACAGCAAGTTGTAAGGACCAGCATTGTTTTTAGTACTGTCATTACTAAATGGCTTGTCCAGGTAAAAAAGTCTTTGGAGATTTTGTACTGCAGAAAAGATGACCAAAAAAAAAAAGTAAGCACAATTAGAGTGAGAGAGGATAGTAACTGCTAATATTCAGAGTGACAGAAGTCTGATGTTACTAATGTTTTAAATTAAATTCTTACCTGCTCAGCCTAAAACAAGGGATTTCAACTTCAGCTCGTCTAATCCCATGGAAGGTGAGGCAAAGGAGAAAATGGGAAGCACACTTTCAGAAGAAAAGTGAAATATCAAAGAAAAAATAATAGAAACAGATAGATATGTGGATATTAGAATTTCATAGTGCAAATACACAAGTGTGTTATTTTACTGCAATTGATAGATTTCTTTAATAATTTTATAGAAAAAATATTTTGCTCTCCTATAAATCCCCCAATCAAATAAAAAATAAATAATTCTAACCAGTGAAAAAACAATGGCTAAAATATTAGTAAGCATTCAGTTTAGTGAGAAGATCTGAAGTGATTCATCTTCCCTTCCTTCTTTTGCCTGCTCACCACTCAGCATCCTTCCTTCTTCAACCAGCTGGCTGAAATCTTACGGCTCAGCCCCTCCTGCTCTTAAATCTCTTTTCCAACAGTCTGAACCAGAGGAATTGTTTTCATTTGACACCATTCTTTTAATAACCTTCCTAACAAAATTGTCAAGGACTGTACTAGAATAAGGGTGATTACTTTGTTCAGTTTCTGCAAAACCATTCCACAAATTCAAGGGAAGTTTTCACAGACATGCAGTTGTGTCATAGCATGTGCAGGTAGCTCATTTTCTGTCCATTCCTCTTAGCAGTATGTCCAAGAGGGAAGGAGACAAACACTTCCCTATAGTTACAGGGTAGCTGACTTTAGCTGTGTAATGACATAGGAGACTCTAATCCTGCTGAGACCTTAGATACTGCCGTGGATCTGAAGATAATATTGTTATTTGGAGAGGGTGAATCAGCTTCCCAGTGTAAACATTTGCCATTTAATGGGACCACATCTCTAAGCATGTTCAATTCCAGTGATGAAAAAGTAGGCTTCCCATGCAATTACTGCTTTGCAGTGTGATGTATCCTGCCTTCTGTTGCCTGTCTAAAGCAGACTATTCTTTCTGCAAAATATAATTTCAACTACTGTAATGATTTTTTGGCACAGTCACAGGACTTTCTGTGAATGATATGGCATTGGTAATGTTATTTATGCAAGTTGCCCATCTAAACTCAAAATACCCTGGCACCCATTCCTATACCAAAGCTCCCAATCAATATGTGAACAGGCTGGCTTCCATCTGAAAACACAGACATGAATGTAGGCAGTCAGCACATCCTTTTTTTGTGATCATATGGGTGCTTAGGGCAGGATTGCCAGCAGGCAGACTAGCAGTTTGCTGCTTAGACTCAGGGAGGCATCCCTTTTCTTTTTCATTTTAAAGGGTACTTGACTATTCTTAAGTCTCTTTTAGAATATCAATGTACTGAAAAGCACATTGTATTTGTTGTTATAATGTACCGATCCTGTATTTTTCCTAGAGGAAAATACTTGTTGGAAGAAGAAAAGAGAGAAGTTCTACTAGAAAATATTTTTGCATCTTAGCCAACATATTCAAATGTAAAAAGTTTCAAACAGGTTTTAAAGAGTCTTGAAAAAAATATCAGTGGGTCCTGTTACGTGTGATATGACATGGGAAATACTGTATTCATTCTGACTTGAGGTCATATTAGAACAGGGAGACATGTAAGTCCAGTTACAGATAGATGTGGTATTGCTTACTCCATATAGGCTAAACCTATTTCTAGCCTCTTCTGAGCCTGAGATGATTAGAAAGGATTAGGTCTTGACACAGTAGTCTGACCTCCTTCTCACAGGGTATTACAGTAACTCTTTGTACCAACATAAAATTCTTGATTGCGCTTTGAATCTTTTTCATTTCTAGGGCAAAATGACTTTGTGTGTAATGAATTCCTTGGTTTGGCTACACCCATGCTGGGTGAAAAACTATTTTGTTTTATCTTGTTTTTAAATTTTTAATGTTCTATTCCTTGTGCATTAAGAAATGAAGATTTATTTGATTTAAAATATTCTGAAAGCTGTCTCTGTTCTACCCAGTTATTCTTATCCATCTTCTCTGAATCTTATGTGTTCCTTTACTATGCATACTTTATACATTATTCCAGACAAGAACAACAGAAAAGCTGCATTTCTCTTTCATCTAATATAACTACTATATTCTTCATACTACTGATAGTTCTCTTTTTATGCATGCTTAACATAATATCTGTTTGTACCTGGAACTGCACAGTGAACAGAGGTCTCCATTTTATTGACTGCAATGACGTACAAGATCATTGACACTACTGTAAAATCCTATAAACTGCAAGAAGATTTAATTCTCTCCCCCTAATCCCTCACACGCTTCACATTACTTGTATTTATTGGTACTAAAATGCATTTTCCCATTGTTGTTAAGTGTTTAAGAATTTCCCTGAGTATTTGTTACTCAATGACTACTTACCCTAGCAACATGAAACACCTTGGAAGTTAAAAGAAATTGTGGTATCTGAGTCTCTTTTACACATGGGATCATGCGTTATCTATAGGGAGATGTTCCAAGTGTCAGACAACATAGGAGAGAGGCACCACGTTTCTTCTCAAAACAATACTAATCACAGTCTATCACCTTACACAGGTAGTCTGCTATATTGATTTTTATTCTTGTTTCAACCAAGCACAGGTATAAAAAATTCTTTTCTTATGCACTTGAATGAACAAGAGTAGTTTTAAAAACATAGAAAAACTGCATCTGCTATAGGAGCAGCAATTGTGTTTGATTAGATACTTCAAATTTTGAATAACAAATAAATAATTGTAATTCCTCTGTTTCAGAACTCTGAATATATTAATTCCAAGACTGGCAGTTCATTGCTGTCACTTGAGATATATGTAAAAATTATTCTTTTGACACTTGTTCCTGTTTCTCATTACTTTTCTTAAAACAAGAAGAGAAAAGGAAAAGATGAAGAAACCATTGCTTCTCAGCAATATGCCCAATTGATGTGTGATTAAATATTCAGGAAGCCAATCTTATCTTTCACATGCTTCCTATTGCTGTTATACCACAAAAGTATGAAACAATTTATGAAATGCTATTTAGAGTTTCTGGAATTAGAATCTGAAATACTTAAATTTGGAACAAAATTCTAAGTGTAAGAAATTCCAGGACCTATTTATAAATATCCTGAGTATTGGAAGTCAGCTCTCTCACTACATAAGAACAGTATTAAAATATATATATTCATTTACAGGTGTGTGAGAGTTTAAGGGTCTAAGGTCTGACTTTGTCATTCAGCTTTGATAATGTTAATCCCAAGATGTGTGTTCCAGGGCAGAAGTTGATATCTGATAAATTCATTAACCCAACTTCTGGTCATCTCTAATATTTATAAAAATGACATACAGTAGAAAGTGTTACTGTAATGCCTAAAGATAATTTGGTAGATATGATTTCTTCTCCTGCTTTTGTTCCTAGAGCTTGGACACACAACCAAGCCACATGGCATTACAGCTGACTGTGTATGAAATCTGTTAGCCCCAGGTATTCTTACAATTAAAATCTTTTGCAGGGTGTTATTGCACTTCTGTTTTAAATAGCTTTTCTTTAACCTGTTCTTCTGTCATAGCTTTACAATTGAGGAAAAGTAACTCTTGTTATGAGGTAAATTCTCATTATTCTTATGCAGATGCAAATGTAGAAAATCTTCTGATGAAATTTTCAAGAAAGAAACTAAAATACTTTTTTTTTTTTTTAGTACAAGCGATTAGCCTTTGATTCTCATTGAAATTTTTGTTTCAACATTACTAATATTAAGGAACTAATTATTACTAATAATTAAGGAACTAATATATCAAATGAAATAATTGCATTTTGGAAATGTAGACTGTCAGCTTTTGATTTCTAGTGATGCCTTTGATGAATACAAACCCTTTTGCTGGAATTTTCCATGTCTTCATGGACCTAGAGCCACAAGAATAGTTTGGGAAGCCCAAGGAGGCACAGGGTGTAGGAAAGGCTATACAGTAAGGGGTATCTTGATGTTATATTCTACAATGAATGATCCCTACTTTTAACCATGTATGATGTGGCTGGAGGGGAGAGCGCAGGTGGGAGAGTCAAAACTACTTCTGTCATTTTTGGGATGTCTTAGTTACCACTCAGGATTGATAATCCTACACCTTAAATTCACTGAACAAGATTTCATGCTGGAGTAAAACCAGTTCTTTCTGCATATACTAGCAGTTCCACTTTTACTATGCTTTTTCATACAGCATCTTCACTGCCAGCACTGCAAACAAGCTCCCTGGCTTCAAGAACTCAGGAAGAGAGGAAAACAAATGCCTTCCATCAGTTTGATGCCAGCTCCTTCCTTCCCTGTTCCCACACCAAGCCTCAGCCAGGCTGTGGTAAATATCCTTGAGCTAACACTGTGTCTCTTTATATGACATCCAGAATTGATAGCTTCAGGGAGGGGTATCATGCAGTGGAAATAGCTTGCAGCTTGGGCCTCAGCTGGTGGAACTAAATGTTGAAGTGCTGTGAAGGGTGACTTATTCCCAGTCAGCCAGCTGTTTGGTTCTGCTAAGGTCTCTGACAGATGAGCAAGTTTGGTGACAGTAGTTTAAGACATTATTATCCGCAGCTGTCCGCTTGGCTGTTCTACTGGAGGTTACCACCTCCACAATAGTGTTTGTTTTAGCAAAAATCAGTCCTTCTAATTTCTATCCTGGAATTTAGCTTAAACTCAGTATCAGTGGAAAATTAAACTACAACACTGGTCTCTGCACCAGGGGGTCAGAAGTGCAAGCAGCTACAGCCTTCTCTAAAGCAAGAAATCTTCTGACTCAGCCATACCAACTTGAGATCAAATGTGTCTCAAGATCTAGTTTTGTAATTCATGGCTACTTTCAAATATTCTTTCTATCAAAATTGACTCATTTCTATTATTAAAAAATTATCCCACGTAAATTTATTTATCCCAACATGAAGGGTAAAACCAATAGTACTAAGGAGTATTCAAATTATTTGCAATATCTTATTTTAAAAACCTATTTCAATGCTTATGGATTTGTCATGCTAAGAAATGTTTAATTGGAAATTCTGCACAATCTAAACCTGAATTTCATTGGAAAATGGTTTTAATGAAAATAGCTCTCTATCCCTGAAGCATAAGCCAAAAAAAAAGGAATATTTTTTTTTTGAAAACAGTACTGAAAAAAATAGTTCGTTCAGCACAAGTGTCTTTTTAGGACACACTTTTTAGAGCAGGGAAAGAAATATAACAAGAAGTGGATCTTTGTAACAGCAGTACGTCTTCTGCTGGGCCTGGGAAATTAATTTTAGAAAAATTTTAGATCTCAGTGTAGGTTTTCTTGAGTCAAACAACCAAATCCACTGAAGTCATCCTTTCTGGAGATCACCATAGCTTCATATCTCCTGTTGCTAATTGATAAAAAAAAACTACCTCTCTGGAAATTAGCTGGGGCCACTGCCCTTGGGCAGTTCTGTGCAAGGGTCTTCATAATATGTCTGACCATGTGATAGGGAGGCTGGAACTGGATGATCTATGAGGTTCCTTCCAAACTATTCAGTAATTCTATGATTGTATAGCCTCAGCCTATGGGAATAAAGATGATTAAAACACCTGAAACACATCATTCAGTACAAGATTTTCAAGAGAGAAGCATATATGCATGGCCGCAGTATTTTCATCTAGATCCTCCAAGACTGAACTACTGATACACAACAAAGTGTAAGATCCTGGATCCACAGGTACAGATTACTCTCCCAGTGGTCTGTGACTTACAAATAATTTATTGACCAAATAAATTTCTGGACCAAGACAATACATGTTGATTGATTTATTTAACTGCTTTTTGGGTCCCTGTAAACGTCAGGCCTCTGCTATCATTGCAATGAATGATCTACTTGAACACTGTGCTGTCCGAAGAATGGATTTTTCTTTGCTTTGGCTCTTTTACCTGCTAATTGCTTGTCATGGCTCTTAGTTTTACATCATGAGAAGCAATGCTATTCTTTTTTTGTGTTTTTTCCAAGTTACTCATAATGCCATATACATCTGTTGTAGTCCACTTCAGATGTTTGTCAAGACTGAAGAATCCTACTCTATGTAATCTCTCTCCACTTAGTTTTCTTGCTTTGTAACTATCCCCTTGACTTTTCTGGTTGTATTGATGCCTTAGGGTTTTCATGAATTTGTAGATTTTTATACTTCTAGGTAGTTTCTCACATATAGAGTAGCTAG
>JAWWTY010000077.1:100802388-100813520 GCA_035222235.1 Margarornis squamiger | reverse complement strand
GCGGTGGTGCTTGGAAAGAGCTCACATGGTATCCTGAGGCCGTGAGTTCAACCTAGCACCGGTCTTTTCTATCTGTTCCTTGTCAACACGTGTTGTGCTCTTTTATAATCTTTTATAGTCTTTTATACTCCTTTATATTCTGTACCCCAAAATTCTACAAGTAAAAGAACTCTTCACTACTTTACCCACATACAGTTGTCTTGGAAAGTTTTTTCCCCTCTCCTTAAGGGAACATATAATTTTCATTCCTGAGGTGGGATAGGGAGAGGGGAAAACAATAACAATTCAAGATGAAAGTACATCACCAGTTCACAATGTCATATTCTTGTTGTCTCTTCACTCTTCTCTTGCTGATTTTTCCAACTTTGATAGTTTGAGGGTGTTTTTTGTTTGGTTTTTGTTAGGATTTTTTTCATTATTTGGTACTGACCTAATATTATGAATTGTTAAAGTTAGTCTAAAGGTTCTTCTCTGAGGTCAGCAGGTAATCTAGAGACTACCAGTTAAATATGGTTAGAAATATGCATCCACATATAAAACGCTTTTAGTTTATAGTTAATAAATAACACCCTCACTGCATAGCTCAACTACCCAACAACCTAACAACCTTTAGTAGTTCTTCTCAGTTGTATTTTGTTTTTACTGTGTTGAATAATTTGATATCAGCAGCAAGACTTATGTATTTGCTATCAATGTGCTCTCAAAGGCTTTGCAGGAGAAGCAGTTTCCCAAGTCATTATGTTTTCAGAAAATGTGAAGCTGTAGGGCGAATGAGGTAGGAGTTTATCAAGATGAAAAAAAATCTCAGGTTCATGCTAAATATATGCTTGGGGAAGAACATTTGCTTGACTTTGCCTGACACTTAATGGTTTTCTTTTAGGTTAGTAGCTGTGGGAACACAATGATCTTGCTTAGACTGAGTTGCCTGTAGTACATATTTTATATAATAGTGGAGACACTTTGCTTTTACAGTTTGCTGACTAAAATCTCCTTGAAAATTAATGACGTAAGATTTTTTTCCGTTTGTCTTTGTTAGCCTGCTTACTCACTGGCTCTTGAAGCACTGAAGTTGCATTAGTGTTTGCAAGAAAACTGTTGCTGCTTGGAAACCTTAGACTGGGCTTCCCCTTCCCCCACATGTGAAGGAAACAGTCTGATGAAAAAAAAATTCCTTTTTGTTCTAAGAAATCTGATCATTACTGTATTCCATGCTGGCAAGGTCAAGGGAGTGTTTTTGAATTCTTGTGTTATCTGCTGGAAGTACAGAGTGTAGCTCACGAAGTTACATTTGAAGTAATTTCCATTCAGCATAGAAATTATTTACAAAAATAGCATATTCAGAATCCATTTAAAGATTTCTATTTCACCTTCTGTACTGTATTTATTCATCAAGATAAGTAGTGTTTAGCTCATAGTAAGTTTTCAGCCTGTGGCTATTTCACTTGGGACTCAATAGGCTTGTTTCCAGCACTTCAGTGTATCTGATAATGAATCTACCTTTACAGAATCAGAATTTCTATTATTTAAGGCTGAAGAATTTTCTAAAATTGCCAGAGGAAACCAAAGGCAGCATAATGTGCCACGTACTTCTCTTTTGCTTAACATAGCATGCCACTAGCACAGTTCAAATATTTCATACAATATTTGAAAAGGGAATTCGGTCCAAAAGCTAGGTCTGTCTTTAGCGAAGGAGTCAGACCCTTTCTCTGGGTCTGAACCAACACGTTGCTTCAGGCAGAGGCTTGGGCATAGAAGCTGGTGTGGATGTGGCTGCTCCCATTGGTTGCCTGCCCACTTCTGGAACAGTTTTGGCCTGTGCCAGCTTGCATGCTCTGAGGAATGTCTGGGCAGGCCTGAGGCATAGCAGAGAGGAAGAAATATTCTCCATAGTCCACCTGGATGAGGGAACAGCTGAAATATGCTTGGACACATTCTGTGCTGCACCAGCTGTGATTCATCAGTACAGTGCTCAATTCTCCTGGTTACTAAAATTCCTTGGAGATGACTCCCCACTGCTTCAGTCTCAGCTGGAGTTCATGATGTCCCTTATGTGCCTATGAATGTTTGCAAACAGCCTATTGGTTTTTTTACTCACCCTTCTAAGAGGTCAGAAAAATCTTTTGAAACACAGCACACAGCCTTTAATGGAAGTTGTTCTGCATTGTTAAACTGGTCCTGCTTTTTGTATGCTTGATAATGCAAATATCACATTTTGTATGCTGCAAGATTACCATAGTAGTATAAGTATGGAAATACCAGAGTAGTGCCATCTGTGATACTGAGAATCTGAATGCACAGTGTTTATTCATCTATGAAGAGTTTATTTTGCAAATACGCATCTGAATTTCTGTAGAAAAAACTATGCACAAAGTGTTTCATTTTGCCAGAGTTATGTTGCATATCTAATACCTTCCCCTTCACTTTCTGGTTTTATTCTTTCTTAAAGACACAGAATGGAACAGACTGAGTTGCCAGTGGAGGATATTTCTCTTCTTAAAAGACTTTTAGGACTGTGGATTACTTTAGAAGTTCTTTCTGATTCAGAGGATCTCTTGATCTATCTGTGCTTTCCAGTCTAGAAGATCTCAATGAGTTCCAAGCTCACTTCTTTTACATTTCTCTTCTATGTGTTGCACCAGATGTATTTCTACAAAGGAATTGTGGTGATGTACTGTAGTAACAGTGTCGTTTACTACCCATAATAAAACCATGAATAATTTGTAGCAAACATAATGGTTAAAAATTAAATATGGAAATCCAGGCAGTTTTGTGGGGTTTTAATGTTTTCTTGGCAAAATGTCTCTTCTTAAATGTAGATCTGTGGTAAACTGTGGTAGTAACATGTTCTGGAGTACAGTCTGGTATTAGAGAAGTTTTTAGAAATATTTTTTCCCCTTATTAATTTCTAGGAATTGTGAGTTGGGCTTTTTCTGTGGGGTAGCTAATCTGTGTCCTCCCTACAGGTCAGAGGAAACAGAAATCCAGTGCTATACAGACAGTTGATTAGCTTGATGTGTTTGACTAGCTTGATGTGTTTGACTAGCTTGATGTGTTTGGCCTTGAGCCTAAAAATAACAATTTTGTCTATTGTTAGACATAAAAATAAAAACTTGCAAAGTTACTGAGCAACCTTTACTAGGTTTATGGATGGTCATTGTTGAGACATCAGAATATTTGTTTAGGGCAATAAATATATATTTACATCATTCTGAACCTTGGTATGAACAGTTCCTGCTTGGTATTTCATAGTAATGATTAAGTGAACAAAATTTTAGATGATCTTATATGAATAAGCATAGTATCAGAATATTACATGAAGAAGAAAAAGGCTTTGAAATTTATAGTACAGATTTTAGTTTTTTCTACATATCTAAAATTGATTCATTTTGACCTGAGCAATAGTTCTCTTAAGGGATTAGTTTTTATACAAGGATTTTGTGGAAAATTTATTTTCTAAATAAACTGAATTTCAGTATATGTCTGCCTTGCTGTTTCTACCTTAGAAAGTGTGACATTGTGATGATGTGAAATGGTGGTATTGTATAACTCCCAAAAACAGTTGTTTCAGACACATCTTTTTTCTGACTTCTTTGTCATTCATTCTTTCCACTTTATGTAGTAATTATTTCCAGTAGGTTTGTCCCTGTCAGTTTCATAAACATAGGACAGTCCTGTCTTTAGCCCTGAACTACTCATTTTTTTAAATAACGGTTCTAGTATGTGTCACCCTTGCCTCCCTAATTGTTATTTAATTATATGTTAATGAAGTAGCTTTCTTTCCATCTTTTATTCTTTTGGAAACAGCACATTCTCATAATTTCTAATTTCCTTATCTCTGAGTATATTGCATAAGTGCTGGGAAATATGCTGCAGGATCATTTAAAAAGCAAGTGAACAAAATAAATCAGCCAAAAAAAAAAAAATGGATGCAAAGAAGAAAATTAAACATGAGAGCTGATGAAAAATATAAGATATCTTGTAGTCAAGATGCAAGTATTTTTTGTCTGCTTTGCATCAAGTTTTTTAGCAGTATGCATACTGCCTATTTTTTCTTTAACCCATCTTTATGTTTTTTAACTCTTTAACTCATTTTATCACTGATTCACAAATGTTGCAGTTTCTGCTTCTTCTATTCACAGCAGGAAAATATTAATTTAGTCATTTTTATGACTCACTGACTGTTAGATATAAGGAAAATCCCAATAGTTTCATGTGCTGAAGAGGTTTGAGGCATTGTCCTTTCCTTTGCCCACAGTGAGGGAAATGAATCATTAAAGTAAATTCACTTTTATTTGGCCCCCAATTGAGTTTAATACTGGTAATTTATTGATGGCTTTTTGTGTATGAGGCAAAACAAATCAGAGCATAACAAAATAATATTTTATCTTCTTTGTGTCAGACCTTTTAAAGGTACAATTTGCCATAAGCTTTTAGTTCTGAATGGCATCCAAATCTGAAAACATAGTACTTGAAGCCCAATTACACAAAGAAAGAAGGAGGAAGCAGACAGAGCTTGTGATGTTGCATTGACAGCCTGCTGTCTAGAAGCACTAGTCAAATTTGGATTTTGAAACACCAGGAACTCACATCTTTCAGTAGACCTCTTCAGAATGAAAGCAGAACCCACAAAGAATTGGGACTTTGTGTATCAAAACACAGTATTTATTTGGGACTGGTGGCAAAAGCTCTAACTGGTCCCAAGTGAGTAGAAACTTTGACCTGAAGTGAGAGAAAGTCTACTGAGAAACAGATGGAAGATATAAAAATAATATTCCTGTAGATCAGAGGAGGAACACTCAGGCAATATATACCTTCAGATTGAGTAGGCAGTGGTATCAGTTCTTCATGGACAAAAAGCATGCATAGAGCAACAGCTCAGAATTTCTGGAAGTCTTGCAAAAGCCAGAGGATAGGGAAGATGATGCTGTTTTAATAGCAGATACAATCATAGATGGTTTTGACTTTTGAAAAATTGGATATGTTTGCTTCCTTGCAGATATGAGCCAAATCAAGAAAATCATTGCCAAACATGCTAAATAGAGCTGAAGAGAATATCTCTCATCCAGAAATCTTGAATTACACCTGAATTCTGGTTTAGTAAGAAGACAACTTTTGAACTGCAGAAACAAGAATCCCTAACTACCAAATCCAGAGATGGTAGAAGATATCAATTGAAGAAACAAGAAAAATTGACTCTGTATGTGTATATAATATACTTGCTTCCTCTCCAGCACAGCATGTTGCTAGAATGGAGGGGACCAAGTCACAGTCAATGAATTTGTTTAGTCTTGGAGACAAACTCAAGGCTCAGGTAATAGTACAATAAAAAAATAGTTTAATGTTTAAATATTAATTTTAGAGTCACCAAAGTTTTCTTACACCTAAAATCAGTTCAGATTCTCGGGATGTTCTTGAAGAATTAACTGAGCTATTTGCTGCTTTTGCAATATTCTCAGATAAAATTTCAGCTTGTCTAAGGGGAAATGTATGAGAGATGTCTTCATTAATTTTCATTGTGGAGATTGGCAATCAAAGTTAGGCATATGAACACAGAGTTCATATGAACCAGTTATTTCAAAAACTGTAAATTTATACTGATGAGATAAAATTCATCTTACAAAAGTCGGATATAAGTATCTCACCTGCTGAGAACAAAAGATTAATCTTCCTTATTTATCTTGTAATTTAAATCAAGATGTAAGAGGTTTCTGCTTTTCAGATTTTCTTCAAGAAACAAAAAAATATGGAAAGAAACTTTTGGGGTTTTTCTCAGTATGAAAGCTAGAGACTACCCTAGACATGTTCACAAATCAGTTAAGTTGTGTTGTCCCTTTAGAATTGCATTTTCTCTTCGGCAGCCCTTGATAATGTTGCTTGGACAAGGTAAAATGAGATACAGCAGAACAAAGATCAGCACAAATAATGCAACACCTGTTCCATTCAATCCATTTTAACTTTTTAAATGGGAATTATGAGGACACTAATCCTCTGTCATGTAACAACTGGGTCATATGAAGGGTCACATCAGTAATTGTTAAAGTACATCCTTAAGCTCACTTAAACAGTGTACACTGAGCCCCATAGAATTCAGCTCAGAAAATAAGATACACTTGTATAGTACAATACAGAGAGAAAATAATGAAGGTGCTTAAGGATGATGTTCTGCTAGGAAAGAACATTAGTTTGACATGCTGTTTTAGCTTAATTTAGTGCTACAAGGAACAAAGACATTCCCTTGTCTTTGTTACATTGCCTGGAGGATCTGGACAAACTGAATAAAAATCACCTAGGTATCAACAGGGCAATGTAAGGGGAAAACAGACATCTAAATTAATACGAGAGAATGAAAGTACTTCTACCTAAGCCAGCTAGCTCCTTGAGAAGCTAAGCTTTTTCTCAGAAAGCTTCCTGTGAGTCCTGTTACAAGGGAAACCAAGATTGCCAAGCTGTCTAAGGGATCCTTTCTTAATTGCTTGTTCCTTCCCATACTTGACTAACACACTTCTTCAGGGAAAGACATGTTGCATCACCTGTGACCCCGAAGGGCCTGGGATAGTAGGCAACTTGAATTATGTTTGGCAGTGGCTGAAGCAGCTAATGCAGCACTGTATCCAAACTGGTGCTCCTATCTTTTCCACAACAGCCTTAGTGGCAGTTCCTGAGATCATCCCTCACCCAGACAGCAGGAAAATATTGAAAGGGATGGCACCCATTTTTTAAGGCACCCTTAACATTAGCATTATATCCCAGCTTTGCTCCAACTTGCTTGTTGAACCCTGAAGCCCCTGAGTATGGGCACAGACACAGATTAAAAGAGAAACATTGACTCTGTGGCAGAGATTATTGGAGTATCCAGACAAGGATGCTCTGACTTGAGTAAAGGCCTCTATTTGTGGAGTTGCATACGAAATTTGCATTAAAAATGTATTTACTCAAAGCATGAGTCTTGCAGTGAAATGCATATCTGGGAAGCAGAAAATCTTTATGAGAATCCCAGATGGTCAAGGGATTAAGACCCATCCTTGTTGAGTGCTTTAATATACATATGAATAATGGCCAACTCTCCTCTGTTCATATACAAAAGTACCATGAGACATTCCTTTGCATCAAAAATACAGGTCAGGTGTCCAAGTGAATTGATTTCTAGTTACAAATCTATTCATGTATAAGAATCTGAGGTGCATGTTTAGGCACCTAAGGAATATGTCTAAGAGAGAGAATTAATTTTGAGTATACTCCTCTTTCTGGCATGTTCTACCAACCAAACGGCTTGTTTTCCAAGCAGTTGTCAGTCCCAGGCAGTCTCCAGAGCCCACATTTATCTGTTTCTTATTAAATGAACTGAGGCATCTAAATATTCAATTGGGTTTGGGATTTTCCCCCATCTGGTCCCTTTCCTTCTGTTTCATTAATTTATAATATTTTCTTTTATTTTTTTCAGGTGCTTTCTTTTGTAAGAGATTTGTGGTAGAGAATTAATGTCAGAGAATATGTGAAGAATTAATGTTAATCTTCTACTACAATGGTATTTTTGTCATAAACTCTGTAACAACAGTACCGTATAATGCAAGACAGGAGTCTGGAATAACTGTGAGATTACCTAGCAGTTTAAGGGTCACATTAGCTGCAAAGATATGTCCTAGGTTCTTATGCTAAACATTTGTATTGGACACAATTAAATATTGCCAAACATCTCTTAAGAAGCTGAACAGAATTCGTGATCTGCATCAAATCAAACAATTCTTTAATAAGTAGTATATGAATTCTGTGCACAATAGCCTTGAACAGAGAGTGCAGTTCTCTGGCAGATACTCATCTGATCATAAGTCATCCTTATTGAGCTGAGAAGGTCAGTGTTCAAAAGAATTAATGTACACCTGTCATGATTCAGGACAAAACTGAGTAAGAAGTGGAAAGATGACTTTACATCTCTGTTTGGTATAGATGTGACTGAACCCACCTCCGGTATATGATATGACCATCACCAGTTCAGGTCTTGTGTCTCCAGGTCAGGACACATGTTAATAGGTCTGAGCGGGCGCAGAGGAGGCTGTAATTAGAAGCCTGAAAACGTGCTACATAGTAAAATGCTTGAGAAGTTGCCAAAGAGAAGGTTAATAGACTACTTGACCAAAGCTGATGAGTATTGAAGAGTGAAATTTACACAGGAGCCTGAGCCTAGGAGACAAATGCAACTAGTTCCTGACTCTGCTCGAAGTTAACCATGGGAAGGGTTTTACGAAACAATTCTCTATCCCTTGGCCATTTTCCCTTCAATTTGGTTTGTGTGTTTGGTTTTGAGTTTTGGTTTCAGTTTTTTGTTTCAGTTTTGCTTGTTTTTGTGGTTTATTTTTGTTTTGTTTTGGGGTTTTTTGTGGGTTTTTTTGGTTGGTGGGTTGGTTGGTTGGTTTTGTTTTGTTTAGGTTTGTTGTTTTTTTTGTTTTGTTTTGGTTTTTTTTTGTTGTTGTTGGTTTTGTTTGGTTTTGTGTGTTTTTTGTGGTTTTGTTTTTTTTTCCCTCAGGGAAGCCTTAATTTAAAGAGAGTCAAATTCAGGGAGTGGTCTGACATTGGCTACATGCCTCAAATTGCAGTTCTCAAGCAGGAGTTAAGAAAGTATTTTGGAGGCAGTGATGGATAGGTCCCTGCTGAGCCAAAATGGTAATGTAAGGGAAGGAGATATCTAAAACTGATAAGAGTCCCCTAGTGGAGAAGTGGGGTCTTACTACAATGGTTTTAATTCCCTAGATTTCTGCCTCTTCCCCTATTTTAAGAACCAGGTGCCAAGTAGATGCTTAGGCATGTGCAGAGGATGCACTTTGAAAAATGTGACTGCAAAGGATGTCTGACAGGGTTATTACACAGATGTCTTTCAGTCTTTCAACTTTGGTACTACCTTCCTCACATTGGCTCATGTACTACTTGATTTTTTTTTTTCTGTATATTGGCTATTTAATCTATTCATAAGAATACAATACTGAGGGTTCTGTTTTCTAAGTTTGGAATTCAGTGAGTTATGCATTTAATGATCGCTTTAAAAGGATATTTTACAAATCGTATTAATTTCTGATTGTAAAGCAAAGAGATAACCGGCTTCCTCCAAAAGTAGTTGATTTCTCCTCAAGCTTTATTGCAACAGTGAGCAATTTCTCAACTGCCCTCTGCAAGATCTCACAAATCACGACAGAATTTTTCAAATTGGAAAGCTGCACCAATAGCCTAAATCAGTATTCCAGGCACGTCAATATATAACTCAGTGCTCAGAAACTCCCAGTAGCCTCTGTGAAAGCTCTCACTATTTGGCTGAGTGTCTTAGAATTAGGTTAATTTTTCGGACTCAATAATATTGGAGAAGCCTAATTTGTGTCTTCAAGTCTTAAAAATATTGGCACAGTTCTTATTCATATATCACTCATATAGTCACAACTCCTAGGCAGTTTTGGGGCAGTAATTTAAAAAAAAAATTTTCTATGTCATAATAAAATATTAGGTTTTAATTAAAATAAAAGTTCTTAATACTGTAAAATTATAGAGAAGCCAAAAGAATAATTGACTGTGACAGTAGCTACAAAGTAGGTCATATGGCCAAAAGCAGATCTACTTCTGTTGTGTTATCATATTCTTACAGAAGTGCCACTAATATTAAGGGTATTTAAAAAATGACAAAAGCAAGAAAAATTTAATTTAAATGACATGACTTGCAGAAGTCCTGAGTACTCACATATCTGACTCTTTAGTAGGAGCTACAAGCGCTGAACATTACTGAAAATCAAGGAAAATTTTATTGCTTATTTTTAGCTTATGCCAGTATGTCATTATAATGCTAGGATTTCCAACAATGAGAACTTGTGATTTCTGGTGACACAGAACTGTATGAAGTCCCCAAAACTTACAAAGAAATCCAACCAATATCTTTTGTTCAGACTGGTATGAAGGTCTTGCTCCATGCTCACATCCCAGAGCTCTGCATAAACCTTGGCAGCCTGTCCATGGATTTCACTGGCCTTCAGGCAAAGCAGAGGCTATGGAGACCTTGGACTGAATGAAATGCCTCCTGGGAGAGCTTCCCACTGTTGGAGGTTCAAGGGGGAAAGGCAAATACTTAATCAAAGTCAGTAAATATGCCTAGCATAAACCTTTTATTGATTGTGAGAGGAAAAAAAAAAAAAAAGAGTAAAAGAATACAAATAGTGCTCCCTTAGTCTTTTCCTTCTTGACCCTGTTCCCCTGAGGGAATAGAGAGGGTCTCTCTATTAAAAACATTGTAATATTCATAGTACCATCCGTTTACTTGGTAAAATTGCAACCTATGAATCTAAGACCATTGAGCTGGATAAAAAGATTTGCTTCTTTCTCAGGAGTAAAAAGAAGTTTGACGCTATTTGAATGACACCTGTGAGAACAGGTAATAACACAGGAAGACTCCTCTGTGTATGTAATGGCCTCAAATCCAGAGATGATGATCTCCTAGTTTCTATATATATAGAAACTTTCAATAATATGTTAGATGTGTGGGAAACCTTGAATGCTCTTAACCCACTCTGAAAACAATTCAATCTGGTCCTATTCTCATTATTCTCATTATTCTCATTCTTTCTTTTTTTTTTTTTTTCTTTTCTACTTTTTTTTCCTCTAGACAACTAAGAGACAAGAATCTGCTTTTCCATTCTTACACCTTTCCACTGCAAAGACTGGCATTTGTTGACTGTGCCATGTCATATGTTTTGGGGTTTTTTTTAACTAGATTTTGTGCATGAGTTTTATAAAACACCAAGTGCTGGACTGTCTTGGGCTACAAAGTGAAATATCTCACAGGAATAGTTGAATCCTTTAGAAAATATTCTTGTTTGAATGGGAGTTTAATTGGAAATACCTTACTCAAGAAGTTTAGTTTTTCTTAATTGAGGGGAGGAAAAAAAAATTTTGCAGAAAACTCATTTTACCTGCCATGCTTGGAACTCAGGAATCAATCATTATTGTCTCTGAGTGTTGGGAGAGACTTCTACCACACTACATGTGAAACAGACATAGAGGATTATCCAGAGTATACATCGTGGGAAAAGAAGCCTCTGGATACAGGACCTGCGCTGTGACAGCTTCCAAAGGACCAGAGACTTTATAATTCAACATTACCT
>JAWWTY010000077.1:100716793-100802288 GCA_035222235.1 Margarornis squamiger | reverse complement strand
TCCCCCTGAACCCTTACCCAATCACACCCTACCTTCCTAAACCCCGCCCAAAGGGTTCAAATACCCTGGCACACAGACAATTAAACGCTTTTCTATGACTACTCCGTCCCGGGTTACATCTCTTCACTCCTGACCACGTGAGGGTTTCGCAATCCCCCCAGACCCCGGGAGGCTGGGGAAGTAGAGGAGCCGGGCTCCCCCACCACAGCTGGAATCACAGAAACACACTAAATTCTTAATCAGCACTTTCAAGGGCTGCCATGAACCAGCAAGAGATGTAGGTTTAGATTTAGCTGAACTTTGATATGACTTGACAAATACGTGGAAATTCACAATGTGTTCAGAGTATTAGGTGGACAATTATAACCCTTTGATACTGTTTCACTGAAAACAGTGAGAGAGAACAGATAAGAACATCTGAATGCTACAAAGTAGTCATCTAAATGACACCATATTATTACTCTTCCTCTACGCAGAAGACATTGGAATTTCTTTATTAACTACAGAAGAATATAGAACCTTATTTATGTTCTGATCCCAGGAGGAGCAGGAACATTTGCAATTGTTAAGAGTGCCTTCTGTGCTAGAAGATGGCTTCAGCAGAGGTTTTAAATGCTCAACACCTCTCAGTTTCAAGCCATTAGCATTCATCTCCCTCTAGGGAATATGGACTTATTACTCATACATGAAATGAGATGCTGCTGAGGTTAGCAGCCCTCATAGCTCTTTTCAGCTTAGTGTCAAAATGAGTAAGTGACACCAATATGTGTTTTCAACCTGAATTAAGGGTGTGCTTGAAGGGGACTGTGCAAGGCAAGGTGGCAACTGTCCTGAATGGCACCTGCTGTTCATGGGTTGCTGATGTTGCCCTACCTGTAAAGGCTCCTCTCCTAGATTATGTTCACATTTAATCTGGCAAGACAGGATGAGAGGGTGAAAAGGCAACTATGGACACTCTTGTAAAAGGAAACTTCTTATTCATCCCAGATCTAGGATGTGATCCTAGAGACTTGAGAGCGTGACTGTCAAATACAAATGATCTTCTTCAGTTCATGTTCATTCAATGTTCAATGTCACAGGATCTTCATGGGGTTTTGGGTTTAGTTTGGAGTGGAGTCTTGACAAAATTTCATAGGAGATGGGTCCCATGTTTAGAGAAAGATTAAAACCAAACTAGGTTTGGCTGTCATCGGATAATATTAAAATGCCTCAATGGAAGTTCAGTCTCTTGGGATACTACTGCAAAATGAAAGAAATAGTTTAACTGAAAATTTGGAGGAGTGACTTGCCAAAGGGTATTTGGACATGGCAAGCAAAGTGTGCTTTTGCTGTGCCCTTCCAAAGCTCATGCTGCCATATCTTCATTGCTCTTAATACCAGTTCATGCCAGAATTAAGGCTAAGTATTTCTATCCATATTATGAGCGTATTTTAATTCTGTAGAGGGTAACAGTGCAAAGAGACTGTGCCTAGACAGAGGCCACAGTGAAACCATGGAGACTGCAACCTGTCTCAGTAAACGATGCCATTCTCAGCTGCTGAAATGATTCTTGACTGTATGTTCCTGCCATTATAATAAAAAGGGAGGAATTTTAAAGCCAAATGGCATGCACTGTTCAAGTTTCTAGCTTCTGAGCTGTGGCCAAATGTGTACCCCAGAGCCCCTTTTCTCTCTGTCATGTCTTAGCATCGAAAAAGACTCCAAAAAGCACAGGCCATGCAATGCTGTGCTGAAATACGTGGAGTGCTATTTTGCAATCTATTACTTTTGCTTTTAATTCCTAGGCAAATAAATCATTAAGTTAAAATTTTAATGTATTTAGCAAATATTTTAAGACTATAAACCCAAAAGTAGCTAAAATAAACATTTTCTTATTTTCTCTGCTTTACCTTCCCAAGACATCAGCTACAGGACAAGTACAGAATTTTTTACTATCAGTAAACCAGCATTAAATCAGTGTGGTTCCTGAGTACTCTAATGAACTTTGCATGAAGACAGGGTTGAATTACTGAAAGCTAAATTAATACACACAACAATTACTTTATTTACTTTATAAAATGTGACCTCTCCACTGAGTTCACTTGTATTTCCTCCCGTTACTGGAAAAGAATTGAAAACCATGTTGAGAATACAGTATTTAATGTTTATTAAAAAAAAACACATAAGGTCAAAGAAGGCTTTATGTTTTTCAGTAGAAAATTCTCTCATGCCGTTTTCATGGCTGTGTAGTCTGAAATTATACAAGTCGTTCAAAGAACTGTGGGAAAGTGAAGCGACTGGATGGTAGTGCAGAGTGCAGATGAAGTGGAGAAAGAACTGGTAATCATATAAATAATAGATGAAATTGCTTTAAGTGCAAGACCAGAGTGATACAGTATGTGCCCCACAAGGCCACTGTAACTATGGCAACAATGATACATGTACCGTCTTCATTGCAGATTAGCCATATACATAACCAAGTGACGGACCATACACGATGTATACTTGTACTGTAGTCACTCTCTAGCTGTGTTTTTATTGCTGAGTAGTCCTCATGTCTTGTCTTTACATTTTTAGAATGTTTAAGATATCTCCAAAGGGAAGCTCCTTCTCACTTAATAAGTCAAGACCATTCTCCACCAGAGAGGGAAAATATGGATGTGTATGTACCAGTGTGTGCACATGGGCACTGGGCACAGACATCAGACCCGTGCCCTTTAACCTTCTTGCTTCCAAGGCTCTGGTTCTTGAGACTCACCTCTTTTGGAGAGAACTGTTTTAGGCAATATTCTAGTTTGGTACATGTATTTCACATCACTTAGACTACAAACTAGAGAGGGAGGATTATTTTGTGTATTCTCTAACTGCCTTGTATTAGCTTTGGCTGCAGTTAGGGATAATTACATGAGATTTCTCAGGACATGCAATTTCCAGCTGCCTCAGAACAGACTGACCTGTTCATTCTACAGATGGATATAGCTCTTTAAACCCTCAGTGTGCATGCCAGGAATATGAGGCTGAGAAGAATTCATACCATGTGTTAGGTCTCTGCATCTTTTATGGATCTATTCCCTATCCTTGGTTAAAAGGATATTTGCTTGTTTTACCTATTTAACATTGCAGTTATGTCCCCATCCTGCTGATATTGTTATTGCTGTCAAAATGTAAATTGTGTCCACTTTATTAATGCCATTATTTTCAGTCTTTTATTTGAGTATGGATAAACACCTAGCAGTTCTTAAAGGTCAATTCATATTCAGAATTGCTTGACTTAATTACAGAGATGAATTTTGAAATGCCATTGTTCGTCACCCTGTTACACACTGTGGCACACTCCATCATTGCAGAGAAAGATTTCTTGTCCCTTTCTGGTCTACCTGTATTTTACAAATGAGAAGCTCCTTTTGTGGTTCACAGAGTATCTGAGAAGCATATATTACATATATTTAGTCTGTCACCTAAACAGTAAATAACAGAGAACTTCCCATTCTTTAGAAAACTTATATTATTCTTTGCAGTACTATCACTGTCTGAAAACACTGTTGAAAACAGAAGCATTTATATCTGAATGATAACAAATAAACACAAAGATACACAAAAGTGGCATAGATCTGTGGGCTTTCTGTTTGAGAACATCTGTACTTACTAAACCTGTAGTCATCTAGAATTGTTTAGGGTCATCTGGTCCCTGTAAGTATGAAAAAATAGGAGAAAACTGAAGGAGAATTGCTTTGTGATAAACTTCAATAAAGTCCTTTCTCAGTGAAATCCTAGATAAGAATCTGCTGTCTTGGAAGGACATATTGATCACTA
Organism: Margarornis squamiger; assembly: GCA_035222235.1. Taxonomy (NCBI): domain Eukaryota; kingdom Metazoa; phylum Chordata; class Aves; order Passeriformes; family Furnariidae; genus Margarornis; species Margarornis squamiger. The sequence goes on along the minus strand of JAWWTY010000077.1, from coordinate 100,798,496 downwards.
CTGTCCTCTGAATTGCTACTGTACTTTCTGATTTGCAAGATTGTACCCTTGTGAAGTGGTTTCCTGGCAGCAGGTGGTCCCCCAAGTCTGCCCTCTGCCATTACTTGGTGGTAAAGTGCCTTAATGTAGCAGATACTGCTAAATCTAACAGATGGAATGACAGGGTTTGGTATTATTATAGCCACTAATCCAGTCGAGTCTCCACTTAGATGTTTTATGTTTACTGATACTGACATCCCAAGTGGATGACAGTATTTAGTCATAAAATGCTCGCATAAATAATTCAGCCAAATTTGGCATGGTTCACACTGTAGCTACATAAAGTCAATTGCAGCCTTTTTCATGTGTGGTAAAATCCATCCCAAGACTGAGAATACCTCAAGCCTCATCTTCTCAAAACTGTGAATTTAACAAGCCTGGTTTGCCTAAAAAAAAAAAAAAAGAAACTATGTTTTCAGCATTAGAAATTTTGCAAACCATTTATTGCTAGACTGCATAAAACAAGTCCATGACCCAGAACTGAATATCAGCATTTAATTGGCTATTTTTCCTCTAACATTTGCTGTTATGCACTTTTTTTTCCCCCTCCCTCTTTCAAAGCCCTAGGTACTGAAATGGGACTTTGTGTGGGAGAGGTTTGAGATAAGAAGTTTCCTCATGCAATTGATCAGCACAATTTCCTGAGCCTCAGGAGTGCCTGAGTGTCACAAGGCAGCAGCAGCAGCCTAGCAACTACCCACATTCTCCGGTGCCTCACTCTGGACTGGCAATGCATCCACTGCACTTCACATAATTAGAACATTTGTTCTCTGGACGTCTTTACATCTTTAATGAGAAGAATGTCACCTTATAAGCTTTACCTCAATGAGAGGCATTTAAAAAGAAACGCTTGATGACACACAGCTCTCATTTGTACATTCTGCTCTCTGCTTTCACTAAATACCCAACTAGGTCTTTGTTCCCTGCTCCTCTACATACTACATGAGATAAACATTCCTCACAGTTGTTTTGGTGAGGGTTTTATTGATCAATAAAATGAACACCTTATTTATTATTGTGTAACTGTTTTACAAAGAATATTGTAAACAAAAATACACTAAAAGAAGATGTAGAAAAGAACATACCTCTAACAACGGCTAAATATCTTTTTAAACAGCTGTCTCACTTTTCTCATTTACTCACTGTGTATAGAGAAAAATTACACTGAAATACACTATTCTAAGAGTAGTTATTCTTTTTCAGTAGTGACATTTTAAATATTGTATAACATAATGTGATCCTTCTGTTAAAAAAACAGAGCAAGACAGGAAACAAAATTAAAGGTGTCACTTACATTTATAGAAAGATTGTTTAAACAGGAATATTGGAATTCAGAGCAAATGCCCAGTGCTGATTTTAGTCTCAGTATTTCAGTCCCATACTCATTATTACTCTATCTATTTCCATGAGAAGGAAAAAACTTCCCATGTAGGAAGACCTGTTACATGCAGGCAAACTGAATTTCTATATGTTTCAACCTGTGGACAATTATAGATGTTTATGAAGACAGCAGTATCACATTCTGCTTAGAAAAGCACTTTAAAGATGAGTGGATGGAATTAGATGTAAGAGAGCTTAATTTCTGCTCAAACCATTTCTATGAAAACCTAATATACACTAAACCAAGTGATAAGTACAGAATGTCTTCCTTAAAATCATGTCTTGATTAAATCATAAAAAAACCTGTCCATGGCATGCTATTTAATACTGCTGCCTCTGTAGTCAGTGAAAACACCATGGATAACCAAGTTTGGATTCCATGCAATATAGAGCCAGATATTATCTTGCTCTTCTGTGTTTATAGATGACTAAACTCTCAGAGAGGTAGTTTTAGGCATATGTCTAAAACCTCTGAGTCCTTAAATGATGTTAGGAAAACTTTCAAGTACAAACATATTCATATCCTGTTTATGGTTGCACCCATAAACTTGTTATGGATATACAGTTTCTATACACTATATTGACATGTTGCCATTTTGTTTGCTCTCTTTAAAGTTTCCCAAGATTACAGTTTAGGTGAGTAATGGGATGATAGAAGTATCCTGAAGTGGCAAAAGCTTCTATGCAAGTTGTAGTGCTAAGCCTAGAATAATTTTTGTTTTAAACAAAATGGAAAGGGAAAATCAATCTGTCTTGTACTCACAATGAATGATTTTTTTTTTTCAAATTTTTGTTGTAGTTCAAAAACAGCTTTGTTAGTTCAATGAAATGGTAGTAAGGATTATGAACTAATCCTTTTTGATGAAAATGAGAAATGAAATAGCATAATCATTTTAGTTAGACATAACAGCTGCCAAAGCACACTGTTGAGAATCTAAGGAGAAAGGGGAACACTCTCAGCCTCTCCCCTTTATGAGCACAGGTCAGGGGCAGACAGCTACAGCCTCAGTGGAATAGTTCCGTGGAGCAGTTAATGAACTGAGAAATTAGTTTTCTTACTTTGGAGTACTCAACTTTAAAGAACATCTGAATCTCTGAACGTTTTTACTGCACCTGCATCAATCAGTGTTGCAGTGAAACGTTTATATTTGAAGCAGAACCACTAATGTTATTCTGAATTGTATTTCAAATGCCATTGCCTGTAAGCCAGTATTGCAGAGTGAGGAGATTCCTGCAGCACAGTGTGGCTTTAGAGAACAGATTTAGGACAATGCCAAGAACATTGTATGAATATCTATAATACTTACCTTAGAGCATAATTTCTAGCATATCAAAAGAAGATTGCCTCATCATGTGTTTTAATCTGAAGGCAACCAGATAGGAATCTCACTGGCAGGAGTCCTCAGAAATCTACTGTTCCACAGTGCCAGCTGAGATGGTGCTAATTCAATGACCCCTCTACCCCAGCTTTTAGCACTTCCCTGTATTTTGGTTTGGAGTTCTTACGAGAGGAATGTTTGTGGGTTGTTCATCCTCTTCCTTTCAATGTTCTGCCTCAAATTCATTTCACTGTTTTTTGTGAGATTAAGCTCAGCTAGCTGTGAGTTCGTACATATGAATAAGAATGCTATGGGTGAGCTAGTCCCTCATACACCTTTCTGACTCAATAGGGAAGAACAGACTGGTTCTAGTTTGAATATGTCTACCTGACCTCATAGATGGTTGATGTCTGCATTAGAATAGGATGAATCACATCTCAGAATTAGATATTTCTTTCCTTTGACTCCAAGGTGAAGATATATGACTAATTCATACATAGATGTCTATACTATAAATAAACATTTAATCAGAAGAATTGCACCTTTGAGTGCTTTGGTCAGAATGATAACAAAAAGAAAAGTCATACTGCATATCTCTTGTAGTATTAAAACTCCAGATTTGGTAGGAAGTTGGGAAACACAATCATACTTCTGAGGTCAATTTAATTTTTAGAACTTCACCTTACACCACCTAGTCAAAAGTTAATTTTTTTTTTTTGGCAGAATGAGATCTTGCATGCACCCTGGGATTAAAATCTCTTGAGTCAATTAGGTACTTGGTGGATATGAAAGAAGTTTCTTTAGAGATCTCTGGGTAAAATGATTTAAGCTGCTTATATGGTCAAGGTTTTTGTGTCAGCTTGTCAATCAGTAGCACTTCTGCTCCTATCCAGTGAGTACAAGCTGAAGTAGAGTTCACTCACTCCACTTGGTTGTGTTACAAGAACTGGAAATGTCTGCTGCGAACAGCACTTTGCTCTGGTGGTAACTGAATAGGGTGCCATGTACAACCTCTACTTATTTGGAATTAGGAAAGATAACACAGTGTCAAAATTAAGCAACCAAATATATGCCTGAAAGGGAAAGAAAGAAAAGCCATATCTGCTGCCATTTTATCTGTTTCAGTTGGCTGGCAAAGCAAATTTACTGCCCAAATCTCTTTGCACAGATTTGACCATGTCCTTTTGTTGAATTAATGACATGAACAACATTCTGCCTTTCCTTTATTGTGTGTTCATAGTGAAAGGAGTACTGAGACAGACCAGCCATGGTTGGGAGGGATTCTGCTGTGAGCACCGTACGTACACACGCTTGGCAGAGGTACGGAGAGAAGCACCTCACTAGGAACTGCAAGGTCCTTTTCCCTTTCTCCTACAAGTAGTTTTGTATTTACTGATACCTTTTTTTTAGGGTTTCTTTGAAAGCTGAACCTGAATGCACAGGTCATTTAAGACTCTGATCAGTCAAAACACTCAAATGCATCAGTCCTGTTTATATTTACCAGTGTCATTTTTATCACTGTAGGGGATGTGTTTAGCAGAGCTGCAGCTGCAGCTACACCCAACATTCAGGCTGTTATCCAGATCATTCAGCTGAAAAAAAAACAACAGCAAATCTCAGCTACTTTTTGTTTGGAGGAAGTGGAAAACTTAGCCCAAATTCATTATTTGATGTTTCTTGCCAGAAAACTTCTTTTTTGTGTATGGAAAAAAAAAAAAAAAAAGGACCATCATTACCTTAAAATTATTTTTACCAAGTGAGCAGTTTCTTCTGTCCCCTCACCTTTGCTTTGCAGATATCTATCCTGCAGTACATGCCTGCACAGCTAACAGAAATAAAATTTAGACTCATTATCTTCTGAGTTGGAACTAAATCACTGTAGCAGCACTAATCTAAATGAACACCAAGGGGCAAAGAGCAGTGAATCAGCAGACCTGTTACTGCAGCAATTTTTTCTTTGTAAGCATAATACTGTTTTCAGGATGAAAATGTAAGAATTTGTTCAGACAGCACACTGTAAGCCACTTAGATTCTCAACTTCACATTAGGAAACTCAAAGCAGATAACGTGTTCACAAACCATCCCCAAATGACTCCACATCTATAAGCACCAGAACAATGGAAAGTATGCATAAAGCTATTTTGTTAAATTCAATTCTTATTGCTGCCACCTACATTGGATCTAAATTGCTTGAGTAATTTAAATGACACTGATAGCACACAGAAAAAACAATCCATTGAATACTGGGAAAAGTAGAAAAACACTTTCTCTCTAGCCACGTGAGCTGTTTTTGTCATGACATCAAGGCGTAATCTCCAGTTGTTCACGGCTGTATTACTGACCACCATGGACAAAGTTTGAGATTATGGGGGTTTTACCCATGACACATATAAAATGTTAAATTAGCATAAATTACATTGAAATAATGTAATTTATGGGTGAATACTTCTTAAGAAGCTTGCTCAAAAGCTGAAGGAATAAAATGGTTTCAAACTGAAATTCTTACAATTTCTGTAAATTTACAGTTCTGTAAATATTTACAGAAGTTCTGTCATATGGCACATGGAATTAATTTGTCAGTATTAGGAATAATGATGTTGGCTAATACCACACAAAATAAGTATTATACTTTCATTGTATCTCTATATCTATACTTTTTCCATCCTTCCATTTCTTTGCATAAAGGGACTGAGATGTTGGGACCTTATGCTACAAAAGAGGGAACATTCTCCTTTGACTCAGTGTAAAAGTGCAACAAGTCTATGGGCCTGCTTTTTGATGAAAATTATGCTAAATTTTAACCCTGCATTGTAAACTGTAGACAAACTGAATTCAAGGGATGTAGGCGACCCTGACTAAAGACACGTTATTGAATTCTCCGTATAATGAGAAGCTCAGCTGCTTCCAGGATCAAACTCTCAAGAAAATTTTGATCCCAGACATGGGAACAAAACATTTATCATGATCTTCATTATTTTTTCTCTACTCTGAGCATTGTTATTTAATATTTAAAGGTAGTAATGAGCATAAACATTTACACAGAGAACAAATAGCTCATTCTTGACTTCAGGAACATGAAGTTTTATTGTTGTAATGAAAACAAATGATAAGACATCAGCAAAAGTTTGGAGCAATGAGGAAGAAGGCATTGAATCAGATCAGTTCTTTCATGCTGTAACATGGTCCTTTTTTCAGTTGCATAAACAGGTGATATGGGTGCCTGGATGTCTGTTGAATATAAGGTAGAGAAGGCATTGCACTCTCTACTGTGAGTTGATTCTTTATCACTGTTTTTCATTTTATGACATTCAAGAAGCAACATTCAGAATATTTGCTGATTTATGACATCATAATTATATTAATCTTGTCAAGCTCACAAAGTCTGATCAATTTAACAGAGATTTTAAGTGTGTTAAAACTCTAAATAATATATAGCAGCTGACAAACAGTTTTCTGAATGTATTCTAAAATGTATCCTAATGCATTTTAAAGCTATTTTTCTGAAGATTTTACTCCAAAAACTGAAGGTTATCTTTAGAAAACTGTTAGAACAGATTCTTCTTGTCTTATTAAAATGAGAAATTAGGTTCCTCTCAATTTCATTTTTTTGAATACTGCTTCTGTCTCTTGCTTTACCTGTGACACTGTATTGACATTCTTAAGAAAGTATTCTAATTGCTTTGGATGATGTTTTTAATTGCTTTGTTTAAGCCTGTTGTATTGCTTCATGGAAAATGTCAGATGCCTTTCCCAAATACCCACACCAAAAGCATTGCCACTGGGTCAGTTAGGAAAGAGTCAGTCCCATTGTTTTCATCAACAGTTTTGCCAAATTCAGGTCAAAATTTGACACTCAAATCAGTTTGAGAGTATTAGGGAAATATGAGACGACAAAGCTCTTGGAGAGCTGGGCCTCATGTGCTAGTAGGTTTAACAGGGATATGGGATTTTCACCATTGTAACTTGTTTTAAAGATTATTTAATGATGGTATTAACCCCTACTGGGAGAACATTCCTGTTCCTGTACTAATCTGTTAAAATTTAATTGTGTTTACTGGCAGTGTAATAGGCAGTTTTAAATTACCATGTACAGTTTGAAAGGTACACAATGTTTGCAGTTGAAAAAAACATTGTTTAACTGATTTCGAACTCTCAGCACTAAGACCAAATCACGTAGTCAGTGTTTCTATAAACATGACAAAAATTCAGCCTACAGTTCTATAAACCCACTCTTTATTTCAGTAGGAGGTGCATATATGAATCTGGAGGTGGAGAATGTTTGACAAGGGCTTCGCTGTGTTAGGAACTGGAGTTCTATGATCCTTGTGAGTCCAACTCAAGATATTCTGTGATAATAGGAACTATTATTGCTCCTATGGATGTTAAAGTGGGGAATTCAGTATTCCTTCTATATCAGCATGAGGTTTTGGTCAACATTTCTCATGTGTGTTAGTCCAGACCTCCATCTTTATGATTTCTGATGCAGTCTGCAGGCCCTGGCCTTGCAGCTGCTCCGCCCTTAGCTCCTGAGTGTTCTCTGGGAGGAGACCAGCAGGACTGAGGCCAGTTTGGATCCTGATGGAGGAGGGTGCTGATTTAAAGCCCTTGGGAACACACTCTGCTATCGAAGGAAGAGTCACAGAAGAGGCATAGTATACGTGGAGTAGGGCACAGAGAGGACTGTGCTCTTGGGAATTCCTGAGACATGTCCTAGAGAGGGAGAAGGGTTGTTAAGGGTGGTCTGAACCAGGCTCTTCCCAACATGCAGCTGGTGACTTGATCTTCCAGGGCTGCAGCAGCTTGCGAAAGGGTGAAACATCTGCAGTCGCTCTGCAGCCAGAGGTAACCATAAGGATTAGCCCAGCTGTGAGCAGGAGGCAGAATTTCCCTGCAGGAGATGCATAAAGTGCAAGCTGGCTGAATGGCGGTTGCTCTGGAAACCATCTTTTAAGTATCTTTACTCTAGTAAGTGTGATTTCTCAATCATAACATTACACTAATAATGTTCAAGGTTTTAATATCCCCTTTTAGAGTTAAAAGAGAAAGAGGAAAGCAGAGGTATAGCTGATTGTAGATTCAAATGAGTGATCATACATTTACCTGAATATATATTATCTTGATAACATTAATAAGCACTGCACTAAGCTTTATTTGAAGGATTAATTAAAATAATTGCAAATGCGCATATTTGATGGTATGGGTGTCTAACCAGATTTTTAATATGTCTTGTGTTTTGCCTTGGGGTTAAGATCCATGCAAAATCCACTCACAAGCCTTGAAAAACAGTCACAGTGGAATGATGTAACTGTGTGATATTTTAAGGGACACTTACAGATCCTGTTTAAGAAAAAATATGTGTTTATAAAACAAACTGATTAAAAAGGCATAAATGCTTAGATGTTGTTTTTAAATTCTCTCATAGTTTCTTTTTTATTATTATTATTCCTGTAAGAATAAAGAGCTATCTCCTTCTGTATGTCTTGTAGCTTTCACAGTGTTTTGCTGTTTGAAGTCATCTCTTCTTGTAAGCATAATGAGTCTGGTGTGTTGTCCTTTTTCCCACACAGAAAGAAACAACAATAGCTTAACAATGACAAAGCAATAATCATCAAAATTGGCATGAGTTTGTTTTGGTTCATTTTTTGGGGGTTTTTTTCTACAGTTGTTAGAGGGGATAAAGCTTTTGTTGGAAGCAAAGAAAGAAAATATTCAGAGGGGATAAATATCCATGGAAACATCTGTCCCTGAAGTGAAGGAAGGCAGAAGGCAAAGACACTGTACATGTACAGCTGGATAAATTGGTTCATTGGTATTTAGGAGGGATGATTTCTGATTTTGTTTAAAAAAAAAACCAAAAACAAAAACAAAAATAAAAACAAAAAAGAGAGAGAGAATTTTAGACAAAAGATCTTTTGCAGGATCAGAAACTCAGACTTTTGATGACAGATTGGATGGGTGATAGATTAGTTGAGAGAATCAGAAAGGCATTGAAGTATCTAGTAAAGAGGAGACAACAGTGCAATCACCAAACCGCAGCATCTGATCTCTCATAGATCCAAGCCATATAAGGTACCACTGTACTTGTAGCATTTTGATGCCAAAAGCATAGATAGTAATCATGGTGTTTTGAAGATGTCCATGAACTGATGAAATGTGGTGGGACTGATGTTTGTGAACTTCAGCAATATGTTTTTTTGTGACTACTGATTGCAGTTTATTCTACAAGGATAAGATCAGAGGAAAAGCAGTTATTGATTCAGACTCATGGGCAATTCAGAGTTATGTGGCCCAGATTCTTGTACACTACAGATCTGATTAGTGAAAATCAGAGACCAGAGAGCTGTGGGAACCTGTTACAGACTACCACGTTTCAAGGCAGAATAGGACAGCACCAAACATACATACCTAACACTTAAGAAAAGAAACATGTTCTTGTGGGAGGCAACTTTGCTGTACTCCTGACCACGGTGGAATTTCAGGCTGGCCTAAAGGACTATGATGATTTCCCTTCATGGACAAGCCCCTGGCCCTTATACTTATGACCCCCTGCTCACATACAGCTGGGGATCATATGTCTGACAGGGATGCCCAAAACAGGGAAATGCAACAGGAGATATTGTGTTGTGCCATACACTCAGGGAGCTCTCCGGTAACATATTTAATAAAGAGGTATTTTAGTATGCTGAAGCTTTACAACACTTTTGATGTCCAGCTGTTTTATCTGAATATGTATGGAGTCATATCCTGAGCAACACATTTGAACGCTCTAAAAAATATGCACAAACTGTTCTTTGTACTGGCCATGCCCTGCTGATGAATCACATTTCTAGAGATTTCTCTCCCTCTCTTGTTTTTCCCTTCATGGATGTGGTAGTGTAGTGGTGATTTGAACAAGTGGGTTTTTTTCCACTCAGACACTTCAAACTGTGTTTAACAATAAAAGCAAAGGGGAAGGCTGCTTTGGGTTTTCATAACACACTGCAGTGTGCTGGAAAACAGTCATTTCAAGGACAGGTAAACATAAGGAAATAAAGTGATTGTGCTGATGCTTTGCTTCTGGTGACAGAAGTTTGGCTTTCCTGGTGTGCAGAGACCAAATATTTGGATTTTATTTTTTTCAAAGGCTTGAAATCTCAGGCAATTTAAAAAAAAGAAAACAGATTTGACTCTAACATGTATTTATTTGTTTAGTGAAGCAAACCTTGTCATATAATCTCTAGACTGCAGAAGACTCTTAGGAGTAAAGCTCCATATACATATCACTTTAGGTGATTCAGTTAAGACCTATTTTCATATCTAATGACTATTTAGATAGATATTAATTATTTTCATTGTTTAGGAAACAATTTTTTGGGGTTTTTGGCTTGTTTGTGGGGCTTTTTTTCCAGGGATCTAATAAACATCTATATAAACGTATCAGATCTTTATATTACTGAATGTATGTCTCTAGCCTTTTGTACTTAGATATTTGTATCCAATATATGACCTTGCCAGCAGCTTCCCCTATCTTGACCCCAGTATTGTGTCCTATCCTGGAGCTTTCAGCAAGTTCAAGAGAACCTGAATGCTAATAAAAACTTGATACCTTTGCAATGATGAGCATACATCAAAGTTTTCAGTGACACATGATCATGTTTCAAAGCATAAGTGTTTGATAACCAGGCAGTAAATAGTATCTTCATCTTTATATCAGGACAAAAAAAAAATCAAACATGTATTTGTATACGTATGGAAAGTATTCTTCCTTAACATCGGTATTTAAGTCTCTTTTCCCCCACTGCAGTTGTTAAAGTTCTTATGTCAAGACCCCACTGATGCAGCTTTAGACTTCTTTGATGGGATTCATTTAATTGAACTGTAATATCTTAAAATCTATACATTTATGTTCTGGTTACAGTTGCCACAGTGCTAATTTTCTTCCTAATAGCTGGTACAGTGCTGTGTTTCGGATTTAGGATGAGGATAATGTTGATAACACACTGATGTTTTAGTTGTTGCTGAGCAGTGTTTACCCTAAGTCACGGACTTTTCACCTTCTCATGTCCTGCCATTGAGAAGGCTGGAGAGGCACAAGAGGCTGGGAGGGGACACAGCCTGCACAGATGTCCCCAACAGACCAAAGGGATATCCCATACCACATGGCACCACAGTCAGCCTGTAAACTGGTGGGGAAGTTGGCAGGGCCCGCTGTTCAGGAACTGACTGGGCATTAATCAACAAGTGGCGAGCAAATGTTTTTCATTTGCATCAATTGTTTTACTTGGGTTTTATTTCTTTCTCTTTTTGTTATTTTCCTTCTCATTGCATTTCTTCTTGTTGTTGCTATTATTATTGTTGTTCTTGTTGCTTTATTGTTGTTATTGTTATTATTAATATTGATATTATACTATTTCAATTATTAACCTGTCTTTATCTCAACCTACTGGTTCCAGTTCACTCCCCCATTTCCCAGAGTGGAATGAGTGAGCATCTGAGTGGTGCTTAGTTACCAGCTGGGGTTAAGCCACGACAATTTAGATCCATTCTAAATGTTTGTCTAAGCTCAGTAACATTGAAAGTGCACATTTCTTTTCATTATCTATTACAAGACATGAGACAATTAGTTGAAATGTGTGACCTTTGATTCCTTACTTGTCATTAATAGAGATGGATCCCAGCCTCTATTTTCACACACTCCATTTCCTGAGCAGCTGTTTCTTTTAGCTTGCTTGTTTTAGGTCACTGTACAGTTTTAGGTCACTTGTTTGTCTTTCGGTGCACTGTATGTAATTTTTTGGCTCTTAATTATAGTTGCACCTACCTGAGGAGCCTAGAAGTATCTTTTTGAAGTACTCTAGAGAGTACTCAGGGCCTTACCCACCACAGAACTTCAAGTCACCCTGTGTACTGACATCTCAGGTGATAGAAGTTGCTATCTTAGCACAGTGTTGCATCCAAGCAGGTAGGCAGAAAGCTGTGTCCTGCTTCAGGCAAGTATCAAGGATATATTGCTTCTGATTTGGAAGCAGACTCTGTTGTCAGCATCTCTGAGCTCTGTGCACTGGTCTACATGGTGTAGATTGCATCTGTATGTCCAGCAGCTGTGCTTTATTCTCCTGTCCTTCAGTTCTAATAAATCACAATACATCAAATCATGTGCGATCTCCAAAAAGTAACTTCACAGTTCCTCATACGGCATGTTGCTGCTGATTCCTCACAAGTTATTCCTGGATTACATTGTTGGAAATGGAATCTGCCTGTAGATGAGTGGGGGTGTAAATGAAGCTGCTGTAGTTGATCATATTTTTACCTCTCCCGCATGCACTGATTCGTTTTCTGACAGTTTTTCTACCAAAACAAAATGTATTAGTACCTTATTAAGCAAGCATAAAAGAGTCTATTTGCCCTGTCATTGCTTCCATATGTTGGTCACATATTGGTCAGTAACATGCCTTCCTCCGCAATACAAGGGTCTACTGGATCCCCAAATATATCAGGTTGCATTGTGGCTACTTTCCTAAATTAAACTTTCTACTGTGGAGTGGGTTTATTTAGGGAGGTGGGAGGTAAGCATTGTTACTATGCTCTTGACTTGTAAAACTTTGTGAAAGGTACAGTTATGTTTCTAGAACAAATTTTGACTTTAGTCTAGGCCCCAAAGGAAATCTTGGTGCAAATTGAGAACCAAGTAATTTTCAGGAAAAAACTCTTCACCCAAAGGGTGGCTGGGCACTGGAACAGGCTCCCCAGGGCACTGGTCACAGCACCAAATCTGACTGAGTTCGAGAAGCATTTGGACAATGCTCTCAGTCACAGGGTGTGACTCTTGGGGTGTCCTGCACAGGGCCAGGAGCTGCACTTGATGATCCTGATGTGTCCCTTCTATGATTCCATGTTTCTTTATGATGGTAGATACCCGGATTTTATTTTTTTTTTATCCCTGAAATTGTTATTGTAAAAAGAAGGAAAATTTGAAATATTTTGAATTCAGAACCATCAAAATGTTCATTTCAATCTTTCTCCTCCCCTGATATCTTCAATGGAATGTTTACAGTAGATATTAATGAAGTAAAATCAAATTTGAAGCATTTTAAAACAATAATGTATAAACAAACCTGTTTGATACTATCAGAAGAAACTAAGCAAATAGCTTTAACTTATTTTGTTTACAATTTGGGAAAAACTGACACAAACCCAGGAAATTATTTTAATAAAAGTGACTTTTCTGATGAAAAAATTTGTTTTTTCCCCTGTTCATTCATATATTTTTCCACAAAATTTGTGATATTATGCTTTATATTTTTTGTTACAAAGCAAGAGAATTCTACTACAGCTGGACCTCATTTCTAATGAGATATTGGTGGTTCAGTCTAGAAGTTTAACTGTCATGATTCTGCTGCCTTTTTTTTTCTTTTTTTTTTTTTGTAATTTTTGATGAACAGCGTTGTTTTATCTTCTGAAAAATATAGTTCATTTTAAGATACATGTAAAAGGTAAAGAAAATGGAAATGGAAATGGAGATGGAAATGGAAATGGAAATGGAAATGGAAATGGAAATGGAAAGCATTTATGCCTCTGTGGAATGACTCTGTTTATTCATATAACACAGACCTAGACCTTATCTCAGCAGAATAGGAAAGACCATCTAATTGATGTGTGTCACTGGAATGCAGGGGGAAAAAGCAGGTGACAGCTTCCTATTTATCCAGGGTGGCAGAAATATTATGGCAAAGCAAACATTTGAAGCACCACTGAAAGAGCAATCTCAGGATTAAAATCATCTCTCCTTTTCCTTGATGACTGAAGAGCCCCAAGTAGGATTTCTGAAATAAAATATCATGAAGACGATTCAAGTGGCTTCTTGTTTCTAGCTTTTACCTTATCTGTTATGAAATATCCTTATTAAGGACAAAGTTGTATGGAATTAAAATTAGTAATAATTCTTTCTTATTTATTTGCAAGATTTAATATTAATTCCCAAGGCTACAGAGCTGTGATGTGAAACAAATGTGAAAATTCAACCCTATGTTGCACAGTCAGACATGGCTAGCAGAAATCAAAATGTGTCTTGACCCAATACAAGGCATATCAACAAGAACTAACCTGGGACTGAATGTCAGAAATTTCTATTTTCTTTTAGTTTTGCAAGCAGATGGTGAATCATTTAGTCTGAAAGAAGGGAGACTGTTTTTAGAATTCTTAGAAAATTAATTGCAGCAAAATGAGCAAGAGACTTCTTTGTTTTTACTGGAAGGCTGTTTTTGGAATAGGTACGTCTGACACTATGCAGTAAAGCATAAGAGAAAAACCAAAATGGGTTCTTTTTTTCCCTCTTTTGCTAGAGATTAGACACCTTTGAATGAACGTCAATGTGTTGGGTTTAAAGCAAACTGCATATTCATATAAAGTATGGTTCTTCAGTACTCTGAAAATGAAACCATAAAAAAGTGATTGCTTTTTCTTTCCCGCAGAGATTTACAGTTGCTTTGCCTCCCTGGCAGGCTGCAGGGACAGTGGAAGCAACACACTCCAGAGTGGAGTAGGGCAAGGCATCTATGCAAGGAGGTTTAGAGAACATCAGTTTCTACAGTGAGGCTTAGTGTGTCCCCAGCAAGAAAAGCCGAGAGGAAGATGTGCAGCATGGTGGCACCCGTTCACCTTTGCAGTCACAGGAGGTGTGAAAGACCACCTAGTCTGGGCTGATTTGCATCTCCCGCATAGTGTCTGCATACATTGCTGGAAGAGATTCAGCCAGCTCCAGAACTCCACTTGGTGCCAAACCCAGCTTAGTGGTCAGCAGAACTTCCATCATGATATGACAGGGTCTGATAAAAAAAATATCAGATAGACAGTTTGAGTATTCTTATAAAATAAGTTATTATAGAATAAGAAGCCTTTTTAACTCTGCAGTGGTGTTTTGGAGTAGATCTTAGAATGACAGAATCACAGAATGGTTTGGGTTGGAAGGGACCTTTAAAGGTCACCCATTCAAACCTCCCTGGAATGGGCAGGGACATCTTCAAGTAGACCAGGTTGCTCAGAGTCACCTCCAAACTGACCTTGAATGTTTCCAGGGATGAGGCTTCTCTTTTTATATTGTTTTTCTCAGTTTTGTAGAATTATGACTCAAAATGGCACCTCTTTCAAGGAGAGAATACAGTAAATATAAATAATCATAGCATTTTAGTCATTAATAATTAAATTCAGTTTAAATAAAAACTAAGGTTATTGAGCAAGCCTTTGTTTCTAATGAAAAAATTCTGAAATACATGGTGTTTAAAAGTGAAAAGGCAGGAAAGCAGCATACCTATATTATAAATTTCAGTGCAAGTTTTCTTTATGTTTCTTTTAGCCCACCCTAGAATACCTCTCCAGCTTCCAGAGTGTGTGGCACTTTTCTTTGATTCAGTTATTCTAAAAAGAGATTAAACTCCTGATTTACAGCTGTTGCTTTTGTTGGTAATGTATAAAGATCAGAATTCTGTCTTCCACAGCTTTGTTGATTCTGCAGTGCTGACAATACTTACAAGCTTTCTATCTGGCAGTAAAGGCAGGAAAAGTGACAATGACTCTGAGGAAGCAGAAATGCTGAGTGTGAGGTGTAATTTTTTTAAGAGGTTATTTCTAGTGACGTGCCCTAAGGAACACTGGATTTATTTTTCATACTTTCTTTCAGTTTCAAAAATAAATCTTATATTTTTGTATTTAAACCAGAAAGTATAGAAGTTATATGTGTTTATATAACCATTATAGAAAGCAGAAGATATAGAAAGTATAGAAATCTGAGCACAATGTGAAAATAAGAAGAGCTTCTCTTCCTTTATGTGACTGCCAATTTCTGAAGATGATCAGTTAACCAGCGTAGCTGAGAAACATTTGGTGAACTTCTACAATAGTATGACACAGTACATGCATATCTAAGATTAACTGGCTGTAAAGATTATGTCTACCCTAGAGAATATGTGTTCTACACAGATTATGCATTTTAAGTTGGAAGGTTCTTGCAGTGGTGTGGTGGAGCTGCTGTGGAATATTACAAATATTTCAGCTGGATTTTGTGCTGAAATTCATACATTAGTATTCCTGTTTTACATTATTTCTGCTATTTTTTTCTTTCACTCTTTTAGGTTATATCAGTATTTGTGAACAACTAGAGTTAAGTGAAATCAGATGTAGAAGTAACATAGGATGAACAACCCTGTGAAACCAAGGAGGAGAGTTAGTGCAACTGTAGAAGGGACATGAGGCAGTAGGGGCTGAGAGTGTGGTTGGGTTGCAGAACAAGGTGGGAGCTTTCTGAGTGGTGAGCCTGAAAAGGCAAGATTATAATCAACAAAGTTTATAGATAAAATACTATTTTCAATCCTTTATTAAAAGAACACATAAAAGTGTAAATTATTGTAGCTGGATACAGGCAAGCTTACACAACAGGATATCAAGACAGGACTGATCAGTGTGATACACTTTAAACATGTACATTTGTTTGCGGGCAGATCATCAAAGGGAAGCTGTAAAATGGATCTGGAAGAGAATAAAAACCCCCTCATGTGTTTCTGTTCTGAAAAGCAGTCTCAAAACCGGACTGACAGGAGGAGGATGTGCTCAGGGGCACTGTGCAGATTTGGCCATGCAGCCTGGTAGTAGTGCCCTGTTACATCTCCTGCACAAAGGTGGCGAGGGCTGGAATGTGGAGAGAGGTGACAGACTCCTGTGCAGAGCAGAAAACTTGCATTAGCTGCATTGCAGAGGGATACCAGGAGGCTAAGACTACCCCTTGGCTTACCAGAGAAAACTCACTGCCCATTTGTAGGGTCTTGGACACACTCAGGGCAGCAAGCTCAGCTATTCTTCAGAGGCACAGTCTTGTGGTATTTTGGAAATGATGCATCCATTCAATAAATGACATGATGAGATCTGAGGGGAGGCCACCCAGTACCTCCAGTACCTCTCAGTTTGCCACATTTGATTAGGGAGCTGTAAGGAGGCTCAGGCTGGGTAGTTTATAGCAAACAATGGTTGACTCAAAAAAAAAAAAAAAATTAAAAAATGAACAGGTTAAAAGGAATTATGTTGAGCTCAGCAATTATAATAATAAGGAGGCTTTAAATAATTTTTACTGTGATCAGTATATTTGCTGGCAAAACTCTGTACTACCTATGACCATAGTTCATACATGTTTGCTGTTAAAGTATCAGATGGCAATGTTCTCCATCTGCTGTTTTGAAAACCCAGGAATACAAACCCCTACTCTCAGAGGCAATCAACCTTTCATGCTTTATGAAAATGAAAGTAGATTGATTTTTGTAGAGTCAAGATTTCATGTATTCCTTAGAAAGGGTGATGTCTGCCATCTGTTCTAGGACAGTCAGAGCCTCTGGGGCTGGCAGAACAAGCCTGGGCTAAATACTCTGTAATGGATTGTGGAAAGGGCCCAGATTATTTTTGATCAAGCACAGGAATGAACCTATAGCACCCACCAGCTACAGCCACAGGGTGCTGCTTCCTTCTAGAAATTTTAAAAATAAGGCTGTTTGAGAAACTGAGCAGTGAATTTAACTGAGAGTAGCACAGTTGTGCCTTTTCAGTGCAAATGGGATGGAAGAGGCCAAAACCAGTAAGAAGCTATTTAATTAGCAGCATCTTTAGAACAGCGAGTCAGTGACAGGCTAAAGCATTTTCCCTCAGGTCAGAAAGAGTTATCTTTCACATTTCAACTTCTTTCCACAAGACAAGCAGAAAGGCCATTGCATCTATACTTAAGATTATCTGAAATTTGTCAGGTGGGAAAGAAGAGAGGAGGGACGTATTCTAAAGGAGAAGAATGCACACTCGTTTTAACAATGTGTGAGTAGAGGAAAAAGATATTATGTCATACTAGGAAAATTTTTCATTAGTGACAAAAGTGCATCTTTTTTTCTCATTGGGATTTCATCCATCAATGGAAATGAGAAAATAAAGATGGCATCCTGAGCCTAATGAAGTAAATTAAAACACTTTCAGTTATTTAATGGGAAGCATTATTTTTCTCATTACTAATTTTATCAGCACGTAAGTATATTGAGACAGGGGACAAGATTGTAATGGAATTAGCCCTGATCTGACCTGAGGCATGAAGTAAGACAAAATTAGGCTAGTTAGTATGTACACAAAGAGATGAGAAAACGTCACACATGATTCATGTAAAATTGGTTATTAAGGTACATAGATAGGAAATAGTAGTGCCACAAGCAATTTCAAGCAAAAGGTAAAAAATAAGTTTTGGAGGTTTTTTGTATTGTTTTGTTGGGATCTACAGATAAAAACAAATGAACCTGTCTCATTCTAATTGCTGTATAAGCTCTAAGAAGGCTGTTTCTTATGATACTAGGTGTTGAAAACTGATCATATTATTTGGGAGGTGGTAGGGTTTGTTATAATTTTACTTTCCACTCACTGAATTTCTCAAGGCAATTTCTTATTAGGCAATAAGAAAGTCCTGACTCCTGGGTTAACCACCAGCAAAGAAGTTCTCATATTACTAAGTTGCAGAGTAAGAAGAATATCAGAAATCCTTGCCTGAAAAAAAACACCTATTTATTTTTCTAGGCCCAGATCACAGTAACTTTGGATAATGACTGTGTCTAATTTTTAAGTTGTATTATATATTAAAAAAGTGAATTAACAGAGCAGAAAACTGGTTTGGACTCCCTATTCTGATTTGTTCTTGCCTCCTATGCAGCTTGGAGCTTTTTGGAGATGATGTTTTCAAATCGTAAGAAAAATTGCTACAACTGGGTGCAGCCTTAATAGTTAAGACAGCCAGTCCTTCCTTGTACATTTTGTATGGTTCTACATAGTTCAACAATGTTTAGCATAGAAGGAAAAAATTTAAATCCAACTGAAAGTCTAGACAGGATTGCATTGCTTGGATGTCATTATTACTCAACAGCCACCATGAGGCAGCCTTCAACCTTTTTGTGTCCATCTCAATAGCAGGAATAATTATAACTACATAACACTGTTAAAGGAGATTTTGTAAAGAAGGTTCT
Organism: Margarornis squamiger; assembly: GCA_035222235.1. Lineage (NCBI taxonomy): Eukaryota > Metazoa > Chordata > Aves > Passeriformes > Furnariidae > Margarornis > Margarornis squamiger. Next base: position 100,779,751 of record JAWWTY010000077.1, on the reverse strand, counting down.
GTCAGGAATAGCCCAAATTCTTCTATTTGACCCATAGAGGAAATTTATTTCTTTCATGGATCCTGGGGAAAAATTCCACAGCAGTTTCATTCCCCAGATGCTGGTCCACAGCTGTTCAGCTGGGATGTAACCTTCTGCTTTGGCTTCAGCTGCCCTGTGCCTGTGAACCATGATAATTTTACCAGGTGTTTTTGTCCTGTCATTGAGATTAAAGATTTAGTTATTTCCCAGCCATTTCTTTTCCTGATTTGTTGAGGAAAACTGGTTCCCACAGGCACTGCAATATTCAAGCTTAACTCTGTTTATATAAAGTAATGTAAAAGTAAGGTATAGGATTTTAATAGGCAAATAAAGGCCACTGAAAAACATAACTTAGAGAAATCTTGTCCTCTTAAGTCTCTTATAAACAACTGAGGTTGCAAAGATATTTTGCCAGGTCAGCTCACTATGGCTTACATTTCTCTCTTTCTCTCTTGCTGTTTTCTTTCTTGTTTCTTTTCTCCATAAGATTTAAAAAATGCAGATTATACTTTGCATATGACACAAATAGTGTGTCTGTACCATTTCCTGCATTCCCAATAATGCATGTTGCTTTGTATGCTGAAGTTGTATAATTAAGTAAAGCTCCCTCTATTCAATTCAGTAGCTGAACTCTTGTCATGATGGAGAACTTTTCCTCCTCATATTGTCAAGGGTTTCTTTGGGTAAAGAAAAATGCCAGATTCTTTCTTTAAAAAATCTGCAGATCAAATTTGATATTTGTAGGACACTAAAGGCCGTCTCTGATGTGTACCTCTGTCTCTCTCAGTCCCAGAAACACTTATCCCTGCTTGATTTGCAGTTCATGTTTTCTTACTTCCAAGTATGTCATATATTTCTACCTTTACAGGCATTATTATGCAAAGTTGTATTACAAAACCATAAGATTTTTTTTTTTTTTTTTTTTTTTTTTTATTTTTTTATGGAAGTGATTAGGAGAAGGATGTATGATCTGATCCAAAGTCAATCTTGACTTCATAAATCTTAAACCAAATCTGGGTTATGGTCCGGAAGACAGCCCTAACACATTTAATTGTATTTTTTACTAACGCATCATGCAATTTAGGGGCCTACTTATGCAGCTGTCCATATTGAAAAGAATATTCAAAATATTTTACCCTCATTTAAGTATGAGAAATGCTTTTTTTTAACAGGTGTGATTCACAACGCTCTAACATAACACTGTATTTAATGGCTAATTCAGCTGTCTCATCCATCAGGTTCACTTGAAATATCAAGAGATTTCAGCAGCTCCCTGACTTAGCCAATTACTCATAAATTTTGTTAATTTTCTCCTGTCATCTCATAAGGGGAACCCAGAAAAGCAGGATATTAAAAATTACAGCCTTTTTCTTTCTAGTTGCCTCTTCCTAGCTCCAAGTCTAGTCAAACCCAGCTGCTATTTAAAGACCCGCTGAAAGCACACAATAAATTTCAAGATGCATCAATTCTGAAAACTCAATTTTTAAATAAATACGTTGGTTCATTTGTTTATCACTACTCATATAAATGAAATGTTCCAAGCAGTGTTTGGTCTGATTCCTTACCTATTGCTTACTGACTACTGTTAAAACAAAATCTGGTCTTCCAGATGATCCATACATTTGTTTTTAGCTTTTAGAATTCATATCTTTTCTCCCTGGAGAGTTGCAAGTAGCCTTGCTTTTCATCTGTTTTTGAAACCAGACTTATTTTGAAATTATCGCAGCATGACTATCTCGGCAGAAGAATTAAAATAAGAATAAAAAGCAAAAGCAGGCAGATTATTGAGATGTATGTAGATGTTTCTAGCAAATCTATAAATAAGAAATACAGCACCTATTTTTGTAACATGATCATATCTCACAGGAGAAACTCAAATATGGCTGCCATGTGTCTCAGTCATTGTAGTGCAATGGAGATTATGGTTCTCTCTTTCATAGTGTAACATCCTTTTAGATAATTCGAAAATCAGCTCACTGTCTGAAAATTTGTAGTATATAAATCATAGTGAACCCAAAAAAAAAAAAAGTTTCAGAAATATGAGACTTTATCTTCATTTTTATTATTAACTATTAACTATGTCTTGGTTTCTTTTTTAGCTTCAGAAACTTCTAAGATTAGACTAAAGCTTTTATGACCTTTGTTTGGTTATTATTTACTGGGCTACGAGTTTGGCAAATGTCTGTTGTTTTCAAGAGAATTTACTTCCCTCATCAAGTGACCAGTATATTTTAGTGATAAAAATTTGGAAGATGCTTGTGGATTGTGCTAAAATTCTAGTGACTGTAATCACAGGGCAATCAAGGTAAGTTGCTGTATGTATGTAAATACAGTTGCTGTGTTTATATTTGTATCAATAACTTTTAAATATTTGATCACAATGAAAATATCGACCACTATTCCAAATTCTCTGGAAAGGTGAGGAACTTTTATTCCCATCACTGCAGAAATTTGAAGCTGAGCATAGAGAAAATCAGTGATTCTCCAACAAGGACACATGGGGTATGGTTAATCCAACTTACATCTTTCTGATTGCTGCCCCAGTGTCTTCACCATGAAACGGCAATTCCAGTTCTTTCCATTCTCATCATTTTCATCAGATGCGTCTTATTAATATTTTGTAATAAAATATAACTTAGCAGTAAAAAAGTGGAATAGCTTGTTCACTCTATTCAACACATTCATGAGCCACAAGCCATGCTCCCAGGGAAAGTATAATAACTGTTCTTTCAGGGAAAATGGATCACTGGTGCCATCTTATTTTAGTGCTTTAAGCTATATGAGACTCAAAGCTCTGTAATATTGATTGATATATATATATAAATATATAATAAGAAATTGAAGGTACCAGTATGAAATTAGAGAAGGAAAAAAAGGGCACAGACCTCAAGAACTTTGTAAGAGATTTAGTTTTTAATCAAATCACTCTAAGTATTATGACAGAGCATGATGAAACACTTTGAGATCTAGTACTAGAGTTTGGCTTATGGTTAGGTTAAAGATGCATAAAGATGGAGAATTAATTTGCTGAAATATCCTTTTGAAATGTCTGAGCATTTAGTTATTTATTTATAAGAGAATGTATGATACACCAGAAATATTATTAAAAGAACTAGTTGGAATTTGTCTAACTTTGCACATCAAAAAGTTACCCATCTTGACTAAATGCCTTATCTAGATACTTCTTACTGGCACCTGAGAGAAATAGTCACATCCGAGGGATAATATACTGTAGAGTTTGGTCGTCTGTTTCAGGACAGGATGAATTACTGTGTGGAAGTGTATCTTTCTCTCTTTGTTTATTATAGAGGGATTCTTGTGGGACAGTACTTGCTGAACTAGAATCCCATGAAATCATTTTGCTGGGGGTTTTTAGGAGAACACCACCATTTGAATGGGGATTGGTGTCTGCTTTGGTTTTCTGCCTTTTTGCATGAGATGCACAATATTTTTTAAACACACCTGTTGTTATTATAAACAAATATCTAAAGAACACGGTCTCCAACATCACAGACAGCACAGGTTACATGAGGAAAATTACTATAACTATTACTTCTAAGTTAATAAATGAAGTCCTTAAACATGAGACATCACATCAGATATCAGTATTGACATTTCACTAAATGGAGGAGTCTAAAATCAAAGCAAGGAAGTCCAGTGAAAGTGGATTCATTCAATATCTACCGTTGTATAAGCTCCACTGATCTGAAAATCAGAGTACGATGCAAATTTCCACTGGAAAAAGTTGCTCAACCCCCATCCAGCCTTGTCTTGAACACTTCCAGAGATGAGACATCCACAACTTCTCTGGGCAAATTATTCAAGTGCCTCATAGTGAAGTCTTCACCCTCATAGTGAAGACTTTCTTCCTAATAGCTAATCTAGACTCACCCTCCTTCAAGTTAAAGTCATTCCGCATCATCCTGTTACTATGTGCCCCTGTAAAAAGTCCTTTTCCAGCTCTTTTGTAGGCTCCCTTCAGCTACTGAAGGTTGCTCTAAGGTCTCCTTAGAACCTTGTCTTTTTTCTTTTTTCCCCCCTTTTTTTTTTTTGTCAAACACTAAAAAACTAGAAAATATTTTTATATGGCTTTTTGTAAGGCACTGCAAAATCTCCATTGTTAAATGTTACTTGAATCAAAAACAGAAAAAAATCAGAACTGTATCTTGAGAAAGCCTTGACATTCACATTCACTATGGATAGTTGATATGTAACAGTCAGGAAAATAAAAAAATGAGGCTTTTTGCATTTCTTTTTTGATAGCATCAAATGTCATCTATTTGAAACATGTCAATTCATTTAAGTTATTGTATTACTCTGTGGCAACAAATATCTACAATGTGGTTGAAAATAATGGCAATCTGCCTGAAGAAAGGAATAAACCATTAAAAGATTTATTTTATTGCACTTGCTGTTGATTTTTATTATTATTTGCTTCGATAAACCGCATAGAGCATAAGCACATAATAGCTGGGAAAATTATGTATTAAGAGAGAAATACTGCAGAGATTCCATAGTGCAGACCTTGGTGAGGCAGCTGTGCCCCTGCAGCCCATGGAGGTCCACGGGGGAGCAGAGATCCACCTGCAGCTCATGGAGGACCCCATGGTGGAGCAGGCTGATGTCTGAAGGCAGTTGTGACTCCATGGGCAGCAGGGTCCCGGCAGGACCTGGGGACCCATTGAGAGAGGAACCCAGCCTGAAGCAGGGTTGCTGGCAAGACTTGTGACCCCACAGGGGACCCACAATGGGGCAGCCTGTTCCTGAAGAACCTACACTTCATGAAAAACTGCAGCCCATGGGAAAAACTCACATTGGAGAAGTTCATGGAGGTCTCTCTGCTGTGGGAGGGATCCCACACTGGAGCAGGTGAAAAGTGTGAGTTCTCCCCCTGTGGGGGAAGCAGCAGCAGAGACAACTTATGATGAATTGACCACAGCCTCCATTCCCCTGAGCTGCTAGAAGGGAGGAGGGAATGAAAACTGGGAGCGAAGTTGAGTCCAGGAACAAGGAGAAGGGAAGGTGTTTTAAGATTTTTTTCTTATTATTTCTCATTATCCTACTCTAATTTGATTGGTAATAAATTAAATTAATTTCCCCAGGTTGAATCTGTTTTGCCCATGGTAGTAGTTAGTGAGTGATCTCCCTGCCATGAGCCTTTCAGTATATTTTCTTTCCCCTCGCCAGCTGAGGAAAGGAACAAGAAAGTGGCTTTCATGACCAACCCACCACAAACATGCTTGAGCTAATCAGAATATTTCAGACTCCATTAATTCCACCAATATTTTACACATGATCAGGCATTTCCATGGTTGAAGACAGTCCAGAATGCTTATGGTCTTTAAATATTAAATCTGGTTCAATAATTCTCTTCACAGCCTTGCATGTGGATCATTACTGAAATACCTTATAAGCAAAAAAATGTATAAGCTTCCCAAGTAAAGAGGGTTAAAATGAAAACATAAAGTTTTAACCTTCCCAAAGATATTCTTTAGAAATGTACTCATTATTTTGCTCCAATAAAATGACATTTTTAACAAATGCACACTTTAAAGAAGTAGTAGATGATACTTTCTATTAAAATAGATTTTATAATTTTTACAATCAGATTTGGGCAAAAGTCAGGAAAATTAAAAAATTATCAGAAAATATATATATTTCTACCAACAGAAATTCACAAGCAAATGCAATTTTTTAGTAGACCATGCACAAATACAGTTTAGCAGGTAGGCCATTAGCATTTTAATCAGCCAGTGTTTACACATTTACCTGACTCAGTGGTTTGGGGAAAAGTTAAAAGCTTCTTAAATAGATATTTTTTCCTGATGAAGAATTATTCTCTATCAAGTAAGCCTGTGGTTAGGGAATTGTAACACAAGTGAATGCCAACCTCCATTTTCAGCTTAAATCCCTGTCCTGGATAACTGCCAGATTCTTAATAGCTGTTCTGTCCTCCTGCTTGGCTCATCACCGTTCACTCAGGCAAACTGCTGCTCCTCAGTTCCCATCTCAGATACTGTGAGGTGGTATCTTCTGACAGCAGGGAGACCATTTCTCTAGTCTTCACAAAATCACACACTTCTAAAATGAAGTTGATAGTCCACTAATTTAAGAAGAAGACTGAAACTAGACATACCTCACTGATCTTCATAATGTTATTTATTTCAGAGGGCTTAGGGTTGTTTTGCTATTCAGTCTTCCCATGCTAGGACAACTTCTCTAATTATGTAAAGATTAATCTTAGCATTTACAAAAAACCCCACCCCAAAACAAAACAAAAACATCCACACAAAACAAACAAACAAAAAACAAAAAAAAAACACAACCAAAACATGTATCTGCAAAGACACTGAAATATCTCATACTTCTTTTGCTTAGGACTGACTCAGTGGACAACATTAGTACACACATGCAAAGAAACTGAGTAAGTAATAGTACATGCACACAGTTTTTCTAGAAAGCCATGCAAGAGGGCTCAAAGAAAAGATAGGTCTTGTATGATTTATCCATATTATCCTAGCTCAGATATTCTACTTCAAGTCATTAACAGCAATTTTTGCAGGATGTTTTGGCATGTGCTACTGATCACATTTTTAATGTGCCTTGCATTCACCCCAGGAAAATATTCAAGCTTTTGTTCAATTATTGTTTTTCTGAATTTGGACCTTTATGCTCTAGTCCTAGAACTATAGTAGTTATTTTTTCTTTTTTTTCTAGTTACTCCATGTACCATCTTCCTTTTGAATAAATACATTTTAAGGTGTCTTAACTGAAATTTTAAAGATATTTTCACTCCAAACGGAAGAAGAAAAATCTTACTCCAACCAATCTTGCTGGCCCTTTCTTGTGCTTCTGGCCAGGATCAATTGAGGTAAAAATAACAGAGACCACTCTTAAGTTTCACAGAGTCATGGAAGCGTTACTGAGAAGAGACCTGTAGAGATCATGTAGTCCAAGCTCTGTCTCAGAGCACAACTAATTGCCCAAGTGCCATTATGCATCCAAAGTTATTATATAGAAAATACTGATAATAAGCAATAACATATTATAAGAAAATATTATTTCCTTTACATGTAAAATTTCTTTTAAGAGCAAAATCTTCTTTAAAGTTTTCTGAAAACAAAATTATCCTGAGAATACAACACTGCTCATTTTGATATTATTAAAGGAAAATCTCAACTATTCAATTTAAAAATGCTAACTGTAATATAGTTGCATTTTATAATATAGGATTTCTATTAAAGGATAGATGTTTTGAAAGTAGAGTTCAAAACAAATGTTTTGAAAGAAATGGGTTTCTATGGTTAAATTTTATGTAATCGGTACTTACAAAAATAGCAGAACCATTCTTGACAAAGAATTCTTCATTTTCTATTTTGTCTTGTCTAACAGATTTTCACTGTCATTAATTACTAGTGGGACAGAATTCATAGATAATGACAATCTGTCTCAAACCTGGAAACTCCACATTTAACAACAGGCTATCTCAGTGCATGGATTGCTCTTTTTTTTTTTTTTTTTTTTTTTTTGGCCACAGGATTCTATGTGGATAGCAGAAAAGTTAAATATCTGTTCCCCTTCCTCACACACATAGATAGCTAAGGGTAAATGCTTCCTATGATTTACTCAAGAATTGATCAACAATGTTACCAGAAGCAGATGTTAGGTACTGAGTTAATGACTTAATTGCTACTAATTGCCATAAGTTTGAGACCCAGCCCTCAGTTAGGAATATGCTGCCATAGATACATAGTTCCCTGCTATAGAGGAACCCAAACTAGAAAGAACCAAGAATTAAATATGATAAGGTTGATGTTGGTTCAGCTGGCCAAATATTTAGATAGACCAGTGTTTCAGTAAAATTATGTTTTCCTTGAATTTTAGCAGTTCCCTTCTTCTGCTATATACTGTAGAAAAGAAGAGAGGTTTCCACTTTCTGATAATAGAACTGTAAATTTGTTTTCCTTTTTTTTTTTTTTTTACTAAGAACACACTGAATGTTGCAGACAATTGTAGTAAAATATAAATATATTCAAACTAGGCTACAAAAGGAAAATGGCAGCATCATGTAACTAAAAATGTTAATCCTTTCTATGGTCTATTTCAAGCAGAGAACAATCCAAGGTTCTTGGTGGAAAACTACAATGTGTTATTTATAACTATAACAGGAATTTCTAAAAATTGCCCAAAGCTAAATCTGAAGCAATATATTTCCTTTATTGAAAATGAATCATAAATTCTTTTGCTATTTTTTTATTTTATACATGAATATTTGAACAATTGTGTCCTTTTTTTAAAACAATTTTTATTTTATCCTTGAACTGTAAAATCTTCTGCAGAGTTTTCTTATTGCTACAGCTACAGATGCTCTTGATCTCTAGTGTGTGTATGGAAAGAAGGCCAAAACCAGTCTGCTAGTGCTTACAAGAACTTTTAAATTACCATTTATCCAATATACTGCATGGGGACATAATTGCCAATTAAAACATAGATGCACTTTCTGCTTGTGAAAGGTTGGTGTTCTGCTGCCTAGCTACGAGAGCTGAAAGTGAGTTTTGATTTATTGGTCTGTCACGGATTTTCAAATCAGATCATCTACTTCCAGACACCACACCATGAAAGGAATAAAATGTGGTCTAGTATGCACTGAATTGGCACGTAGCTTCTGTTTGATTTGGTTTGGAAAGTGTGTATGACCTGAGGCAAACTAACTTGATGTTTACAATAAGACATGGAAAAACAGTTGCTTATTCAGGAACTCCCTTCCTTGTGCCCTGTGTGTGTAAGGAGGTGGGGCTGATAACATAAAGTCCAGGATTTAATTGTCTCACACCTTTGTATTGTTGGTTTTTCCAGCTGCAGCCCCTTTTCCTGTATTGTTTGCCTTCACTATGCCTCTGTTCTTGAGGAAATAAAGTTTATTGACCATCTCATAGACCATTATTATGATCTGTTTTCCTGTCCCATGAAAGGCTGTTAATAGCTTATATGTTCTTTATTATAGTGTCTTTAGAAAGCTCAGAGCAGAATGCATATTCTGAACATAGGTGAGGCAAGATTTGTCAGGGTAAATAATTTATTTTATGAGATCATCTGTTGTAGCTGAAGAGAAGCCTAGCCACTTACTGGTTCATAAAACCTCCCACTGTGCTGCTGGTCTAAAAGAATATCAGTAACTCTCAAAAAAGGTTAGGTTTTGGTCTCCCTGGAAATATGAACACTTAATTATGTAGCCCATCATGGCTACTCCAGTATACTTTGAACTAATTAAAAGGCTGAAAATTTAAACCTTTGTGCTAGGCTTTTAAGGGTTATAAAGGTGAAAACAAAAGTGAGTTTGTCTCTCCCTGTCCCCTTCCCAGGGCGGGAAGGATGAAGGTGAGCATGGTTAATCCTTTGAGCATCCATGGCAAGTTAGATGCAGAACAGGCATCACTGGTTGGAATCCCATGGTAGAGACTCAGGCTCTGCTACTTTCAATAGGAATTTGGATCATCATAAGGGGCAAAAGCTGCTGCAAATTATATGGTGGAAATTGGTACCCTCCCCCAAAATGAGAATGGGGAGGAACTTTTCCAGCTGTCCTTTCTCTCCCCCTTATGGCACACAGCCCACACACTCATTTCTAATTTTCAGTCTCAGCTCCTGAAGGCAGTATAAATTTACAGTTATTGAATAGCATTTAAAGATAGTCAATAGTTTACTCAGAAAACGTTTAACTGCTTTTCTCCCACGGCTGGCAAACAGTGACCTTTCCATTTTAAACTCAAATGATGCACAAAGAAATGATTGCGCAAGTGGAAACACTGTCAAGAACCTAGAGCTAATTCAGTCTGAACTATTCAGTACCCTTCAGTTGAGCCCAGTCCTGAAATGGCAGGGTGCAAATTTCTAAAAAAACCCCAACAAATAGTGGAAGCTGAATAGGGGTAGCAGAGCATGGTAAGAATGTACTTGTTTCACTTGCAATTAGAATTTATTTTTATTTTTTTAAAGGTACTTTTAGTATAACTGAAAAGTTTTCAAAATAAAAAAAAAGATATTTAGAGCTTGTCTTCTTGCTTATGAAAGGCAAGAATTTAGTCTTTTTGGTCTGAACTGCAGTTTTACATTAGAAAGAATCCCAGCACCTTGTGCATGCATACAGAAATGTCATAAAAGTATTCATTGCAGAAAAGTAGGATGTCTTCCTGCCCCCATCTTGCTGTCAAATGACTTTGTTTACATACTGATTCCCTCCTTGGGGATATGCCTCAGTGGCTTGTCTTTTGGCTAATTAAAGTTTGGAAATTTAACTTTCTAATCTGCATCTTAAATCTATAAAGGATAGTCAGGGAGAAAATTTATGCTCCTGTGAATATCCTTGTACCTCACAATGAGACCCATGCATTAACCTTCAAAGACTTCTACAGTAATGGATCAGAGTACTTTAAACACTTATGAGTGATCTCTTCTAGGTTCATTAATGACTCTGCTAATTATATAGTTAATCATGTCATAGTGAAAGTTGAAAAAATAGATAACAACCATGTCTCCTCTTTTCATGATTTCATTGCTCTTTTCAGTTTCACTGTAAAGACACAGTAAGATTAAAAAAAAAAAAAAAAAACAAAAAAAAAACCAACCAACCAACCAAACAAACAAACAAAAAAACCCCCCAAAAAACCAAAAAAAAAAACCCCAAAACCCCCCAAAACAACAAAAAAACCCAAACCAAAACAAACAAACAACAGCCAAAAAACCCAATTCTATACAAGTTTATTTTGTATTTAGTAGAGGAAAACAATTGCTTTTATGACAAGACCCAGATACTCTGTTTTAGGATTTCAGTCCCTAATACTGTGATTTGTGCCTATTCATAAGTTCTTTCATGGATTTATTTCCAGGGTATTCCACCAAAAATTGGGGCAAATCCACCATCATCTTGGGAGAACTATAATCCAAATTAAGAAATGGCATGGAACTAAGTTTAGCAAAAATGGGTTGGACAAGGAACCCCAGTCCTGCCACAGGGGAATTATAGAACAAATAAGATTCTCTTTCTTCTCATTTGCTTTCTCTGTTTTTAACTAGCAGAACATAAAACAGAAGGCATGAAGAGAAGCATTTGTACCTTGATCCTACAACAACAGATGGTGTGCAAGCAATAAAGGACACTTACCACACTTTCCAGACCAGAGCTGCAGTGGAGAAGACTCAGGAAAACAAAGAGGGGAAAAGATCCCCTCTATGAACTCACATTATGAGCTCAGTCTTTGGCACCTCTGATGTAAAACAGTGGGCACACCCTACGTCTTTCCTTGTGTCTATGTGAGGAGAACATGAAGCTATCAACTCAAACTCCCAGATCTCTTTCTTTGGAGCTACTCTTCAGCCCCTTGTCCCCCAGTTTGTATGTATAAACAGGATTACCCCATCTCAGGTGCAGAATCCAGCACTTGACCTTGTTAAATTTCTTATTTTCATGTTTTCCATTTAGTTTTATTATTTTGTGCATTTGTTTGTTATTAATATAACATTTAAAATAAAGCCAGTTACAGGGAAGATGATCTTTCTTTTAACAAAACCTGGATTTGTTTTAGATGGAATGGACAGAAAACATATATTCGGTTCACTCTGAGCTGAAACTACTTCTTCTACCGACTCTCTGGAATTCACTGTTTGGATAAATGTGTCTTAGCTTGATCTACTTTCTCAGAAGTTAGATATCCCAGTACAACTGGCCTTTAAGAGACAAAAAAGGAACACTAAATGAAATTAATGCTAGTGGGTTTACAAGGTGGTCTGATTACTTTTGGAAGTCCTGATGATACTTATCGGTAAATATTTCTGAAAATCTTATCAGCTCCATCAGAGTTTGTGGTGAATCTTATACACTTCTGAGTACTTTGAATTTCTGCTTTATAATAGCTTAACTGCATGTGATGATAACTGAAATCAGAATGATCCCTTAGCTTAGAAAACACTTTACTTGTCTCAGAAATTTGAGCTTTGTTTTGTGATATTTTACAATGCCTAAAGGTGCACATACATAATCAGAATGAATATAAAAAAAATTTAAAAGTAACATATAAATTTTTATTGCCAACAAGCTTAGAAACAAGGACTATTACTAGTTTTCAATTCATCAGTCTGTACATTTAAAGCATAACTGGAATTAACTTTTACTTTATTGTGCTGGCATATAAAAACATCACATGAAATAGAGAGTAAAGACAAGGAAATTAGACTCTGCTTTCAGAATTCATTTAAAAATCTAAACAAGCAGTTTAAAAATAGTAAAATCATAACCCCTGAGAAAAAAGTTACCTTGATTTTGCTGTTAAATTGTTTCTGTATAACAAGTTTATCCATTTTCATGAAGTACAATCTGATTCTTTTCTTGTATTGTCTTTTCAACCAAGTCGTAGGTGGGAACATCCTGATGGGAACATTTGAGCTTTGAGAAAAGGCTTGTCAAAATAGATACAAAGATATTTTCAGAGACAATTTAGAATAGCAAATACTTGAATTTTTCCCTATTTGAGTCAAAGCAAAGTAAGCAAAGTCCTCAGTGTTTATTGACATTGTCAGTTCATCTAAAATATGTTTAAACTAATTACTTGCTTCAAGTAAGTTATGTTTGATATAATGAAACACATTTCTTGGGATTAATAGACACTGATGCTATCTCCAAATAAATAAATGATCCTGAAAGGTAAGTTTACGTTTCTGTGCCTTCACCTTCCAAATTGCCATAAAGACCATAGTCCTGATAGTCCCTAGCCCCTGTTACCAGCCCTGTCCATGGTGATGGGCAACCTGCAAGAAGAACTTGTGCAAACTCTTAGTTTTTCAGTTGCCAAAGAGGGGAAGATACAATGCCATTTGCAAAGGGCTCTGAGGAATGTGGATAAAGGTTCTGTTTACCATTAGAGCTTCTACTCTTCAAGATGTTCCACTCTTTTTCTATGAGTATTTAGATGAATAAACAAACCAAATTACACTGCTATTTGAACACACTATCTTCTCCTTTAATATTTCATAAGAAAATTATTCTATATTAGTGATTACATATGCAGTGTGCTGAGTTGTGAAAAAGTATTCCCAAGAATGCAAAGCTATGGTTCATAAAATTGCTTTGCCTCAGCTGAAAATACTCTTAATTCAATAGACAGGATACTGAACATAAATTATTTTGATAGAATGTATTGTGCTGGGAGAGGAGACCACACTAAGCAAGGAATATTGATGTGTGTAAAATGAGATTGTCACTCTTCCTGACATAAATGTTATTTCTCCTGGGAACAAACCTCTATCAATATCCTTAATAGTTACAACCTCTAGCAAATAATCATGTTATTGTCTGAACACAATAGGCAGAGATAAAAGACAACATTGTCCTTTGCTTCACAAGTTAAGTGAAGATTCTAGTAGAGCTTCTGAACTGGACTCACTTTATTTTAATCTCTCAAAATAATTTTGACTCTCTCTAAGTTAATTCTTAAATTTTGTGCAGCTTCTGTTTCTTTAAGTTGAAGCCATTCTTTCTTTTCATTCAGTTGCTACTTTTCTTAATATTTCTCATGGTAACATGGGGAAAAGAGGAGTCTTGAAAGTCAAGTCCCACATCTCTTGAATATTGTTTTTTATAGAAACTCCTTGGTAACTCCCATTGCACTGTTTCTGAATTTTACACAACAATGCTCTGAACTTGGTTCTTTGTTCTCAGACTTTTGAATTTCTCTGCCTCTTCTTCTCTTCTGCATGCAGAATTCCATTTTTCTGTTCTTTATCTTTCACAGTCCTTTTTTACCTGCGGTGCAGTGAGCCTGGTTTCAAAACTGAAGCAGAGGGTGAGCAGTGACTCAGTCACCTCAAAGGTGAATTTACCTATATTTTCAGTGACCTGTAATGCTGTCCTGAGACTAGCCAAAATGCTGCTTTCATTTCCCCCGAATGCCCATAGTCCCTCAAGGGAATGAAAGGCATCCTAGATATGCATCTTCAGCTTTCAGAAAAGGCCATGGGAAATAGTACAGCTATGGGCACCAAAGAGCCCTTTTGATCATGAAAAGTGTGTTATGCCTGATTATACAGACCCTAGAACATATTGTGTTGCTGAGAGGAGTCTCAGCAGTCCCATCAAAGGAAAGGATCAAAGAAGGATAAGTAGAGTGATGGTTTAGGTAAGGGGTGATCAAACAGGGGAAGCTTACTTGTGAGCAGAAATCGGGGATTATGTTGTCAAGCCTGCTTTCACTAAATACCATGGAAAATATTTAGCTGGCTTCCTCTGGGGCAACTGGGAGAATGTAAAGTATTTTTCAAAATTCCGTCTTTGATGAGAGAAAATGCTACACTTTGCAAATTATTATTTTCATTCTCTGTCACTGAGGATTCCCTAGAGGCACTGGAGCCTTAAGTGGCAACTTGTTTGAATGAGCACTGCTGCAAGAACTGTAAGAAACATGAAAACATATCTGAACCATTGAGTTACCTGGTTATTACAAGGGACATTTATAAAACAGAACAGCATTTGAACACTGAGTCGGTATTTAAATATTCACTTAGTTCATATGCTTCCTTTTTTTTCCAAAAGAAAGTGAAAATTAAAGAGCAAAAGAAGCATTCTCTTTCTCTTAACCAGAATAAATTGTACTAAGGCAACAGTTACCAGTTAGTGTTATAAGAAATTGAAGTTCTTGGTGAGATATAGTCTCAGAGATGCATAAAAACCCTTACGTGGAGACTTCCTCAAGTGTCTCCACTTATATTGAGGATCCAAAATGAAAGAATGAAATCTGCAGTTACTGACCAAATAAGGATGTAACATACTGAATTTTTGGATGTCCTTTTTGATTAATGCAGACAAACAACACTTCACAGAGGGATGCTGGTATCACTGTCCTCTAATTGTGTCAGAAAAATTTGGAAGAATTTGAGAATTTATGTTCAGCAGAAGCCTTAATAACTTGAGATAAATGCCAGGTATATTTGAAAACGTTTTTGCCTTATCCACCTGTAGTAATTTGTTTCTGAGACATAAACTCTCAGCTCAGGTATTGCAAATATCGATTTCCAGATCAACCAGCATAGCAGCACTAAATTTGGTTGCAGTTCATCACTTATTATAATAATGACACTGATCATTCTTTTTGCAAAACAGATAGAAAAAAGTATTTCTTAGAGGAAATGTCATCATTGGCAGTCCAGGTTGGGTAAACAATACATCAGTCCTGAAAAATCTAGGAAGGGAAATTGTGGAACATGCACTTAAGTCTAAGTAAATATTTGTGGCATAAAAAATAATCTATTTGCTTCCTGCCATCAGGAAGCTTTCCTCTTGCTTTGCCTGTCACATTAAATATTGAAACCTTCTGTGATCAGTGGAAATATTGGGAACCCTCTCTCTGGGTCTGCTTGGAGAAACATTACTGATGCAGAGTGTGCAACACATTTTCTTTCTGTAATTTATTTTGATTTTCTCATACACCATTTTTTGCACAGAGGGGAAGGGGTCAAAATGCATTGTCAGCTGTCTCTTAAGCTGTAGCTTTAGGTTTAAAGAGGCATAAAACAGTTTTGAAAAGGTCATTCTGACCAAGGAATCAATCCAAGTTACAGAGATTACAGAAAACTTCAAGACATGAAACTTTGACAGAAGATGTATGCAAGGGTATGAAATTCTAGTAATCCATAATTATCTTACCCTTGTGCCAACTTTTATCTACTTCCTTTTAGAGATCTTGAAAAAAATGGTCAGTCAGCAAAGAAATATTCCTTCTTGAGAGTTCCAGAAGAAAACATTGATTGTTTTTCAGTGTAAATTTCAGATGAAAAACAGTCAGGTGCTAATTTTGTAGAATATTTTGAAATGTTCCAGATTTTGTTGTACTTAAGAAAAAGGCAAACTTATTTTACTTTCTTTACAGCAGGACTAACTGATGTCTTTGTTACTTGTAAAATTTTCTCACATGAGAAGTTGTATCATCTAGTTGATTATAATGCAGGATTTCTGGTCACATACCAAAAGCAAGTACTTATAACATTCCATGTCACACTTACTGCTCAGATTTCCTGTGCCATTGCTCTGATGAATTTGATTACACAGGTTGATTTTCACAGAGACTTGGTAAACTGATAGAAAGGTTTGTACACAAGATGTTATCTATATTTAGCTTCAGGCTGTGTCTCATGCACTATCATGCCACATAAAATCAGATTTAAATTAAGGAGTAAAAGAGTAGGCTCCTTCTTCACTACTTTTTTAAAAACAAGAAGTCAAGTTAATGTAGAGAAAGAAAGGCAGTAGATTTTGTTGATTCCCTGTGGCACTCTTCCAAAATAAGGAATACATTTTTAGGATACAAACACAACATTTAGATGAAGGATTATAATACATCTAAACTTTGACTGAATTAAGAACATAGACTTCTTGCCCTATGAAACACAAATATGAAATTTTGAATAGGGGATAAGATGTTTAAATATTCCTGATCTATGTCTACAGGGTTCAGACAAGAGAACTTGATTCAAGCCCAGAGACGTTACCTTAAAATACTTATTGATGATTTTCACAAGTGCCGTTCTTTGTGAGTACAAGAAAAATGTTTAAGAACTTTATTAAGAAAGGCAAGTATTACATGTTTAAAGCTCATCTTTGAAAATAAGTTGTATACAAAACAGAAGTATTTTATTCAAAGTTTGAAAAAACCCTAAAATTTGAAATTTGTTGAAGTTCAGCGTTACTACAAGTAAAATAAATGAACCTATAAAAATGGCACAGATTGCTCAGTTGATTGAATTATGGTAAAAATTCAAATCAGAACTTGTGACAAATTTATAAATGTAGACTTTCTGAAGCTCATTGTGTACTTAACATGATCTATCATGCAGATATATAAAAAGAGATTTCTTAGACAGTTGTTTTTTTTAATTGTACCTAATGCAGCATAACTGTCTAAGACGTTAATGAGCACGTAGGTATTCTTAAATCACAGATTGCATGGTTGTCATATGTATATATTAAATCCATATGCTCAAAATGATCAGGATGATACAAAAAGCCTCATTTAAGCAGGATGCTACTTCTGTCAGCAGCAGCTGTGCTTATTAGCAAATCCTTTTGCCATTAATTGGAATTGCCAAACTGGATGTCCTTGACCTTTAAAGGGTAAAAGTAGGGACATTTTAGTAAAAAGCAACTCTTTTTAAATGAAATAGGACCCTCCAAATAATGGGCACATAAAATCAGCAGTAACTTTTGAAACTTGGATAGTAACTTTTCATAGATATTAGCAAGACTATTCCATAGTGAGGTCACCTCAACTGTGTCTGAAAAGTCAGGTAGTGCTGCTTAACTTAGAAAAAACTATATGGGAAGAAATAAAGTGTCAAAACTATGAAACCAATCAGTTATTAAATCCTTTTTCTCCTTTTCCGTGTGGTCAGAGATGGGTGATTTGTTTACATAAACTTTCTCTGAATCCAGAGCTGATAACAGATGTGCTTCACCAGGGTGATTGCTGATATAAAAAGATTTACTCTTATCTTCTCAAGCTGGCCACGGTTCTTTCTTGAAATATCATTTCTGCCTTGAGAAAAGGCAGTCTTAAGGAAAGCGGTCTCCTCCCTGAAAACTATGCACCAACCTTTTCTTCCTCTTCTGCCTTTGTTGCCATGTGTTTGCATCTGGAACTATTCAGACATCTTACTCTGATGTGAGAGATTGCACTGTGGATTGCACTGGAAACATCACATGGCCTCAGAGAGCATTAAGTATTGTGATATTTCCCTCAGTTCTCACTGGTAGATACTGTCTGGACTGTTTGACATTGATTTTCTGATATATTTAAGAATAGGAGATGCTTCATTTCCTCAGACTGGTTAGAACGATACTGTGTCTTATACAGTATTTCCAGGACAAAAAAAATTTTAATTTACCAAGAAAAGTTTATTTTTTCTAGCAATGCCAGTGCTGATATCCATGTTCAAGAACCAGTCAGATTTTCCTTCGTTATTATCTCTCTGTGTGCCAGACAATGCATTAGTAAAAAGCACCTTTGAGCCGTGTTGTGCTGTCAACCTTTTGAAGCACTTTAAAGTGTGTTGAAATCAATAGGGAGTCCTGTTTAATAGGCAATTGTATTGTCTTGGGATGTTTGCTAAAGCCACACCATCTTCTGGAATGAGAAAAGCAAGAGAAAAGAAAGTGACCCATAATTAGAAAATACAGTTCTTTCCATACTGTTTGTTCAAACTAAAGCAGTCTTGTTGCTCTTGGTTTTGTTAGGCAGGTACAGAGGAATAACTAGGAAAAGAGGGGGACCTTGAATGACACTGCTCACAGCACATGAGCAGCCTCTAGAAACTGTTCTGCTTTTAATCAGGAAGTGAAGGGCTGGCAGCTGGCTGCCCTGGGCTATAATTCAGCAGAGCACTCCAGTATATAAACCAATGGGATTTCAGTAGGTCCTCAAGGTGCTGATTCAGCAAAATCTGCCCCTTCCCCTCAGCAAAGCTCTGCCTCTCCACTGGAGATAAAGGGTTCCTGCAGTGCTCTACAGTTTATCATCCCTCAGGAAACGACTTGAAAGGTAGGCTCTTCTTTTACAGACTGGTAATGGAAGTGGACAGAAAGGCAGGACAGAGAGAGATTTAAGCCTCTTGCCAAGTTCACACAAAGCAACATTGAACAGTAAGCTCGTCAAGATGCCAGGCAGTAGCAGAAATGCTACACCACTTTCCTTCTCTCATTTTGTTTGACCTGAACAGGGGCTTGGTTATTCCTGTCCTTAAGTCTCCAGCCAAGCAGGGGGACAGAAGTATTTGCCAAAAAACTGTGTGTTGACCAGAATATTCTCTGTGTTACCAAGGAGAAAAGTACAGTGAAATTACATTTTCTTATGTGCCACTGGAGATAAGAGAAAGACTTCTGCAATGTGAGCAAGACTTGGCATTTTGTACACAGAGGAAAATTCTGGTAGGACTTCCCTGCACTGGAAGACAGACACAAAGTAAAAAATCTTTATTAAGTGCTCTGGAAGGATCAAAGTAGCCTTTAACAATAAATATGTCATTTGAACATCTGCCTAGGGAACCTTGTGTGGTATGAAACAGCACAAAAATAATCTTTATATAAACATATCACATCAGATTTATAAAACACGGAAGGTAAAAGCTTCTAACATGATTAGAGAAATTTCATGAGTTCAAAAGTGTTTTGGAACCTAGGTTTAGAATTTTAAGAGCTGAGACCACTGAGTTTTTGGACTTTACCCCAAAAGAGACATGTCCCTTGTATTGCACATCTAGGTGTCAGAAGTCAGTACAGTTCACAGTGCTGAGTTAGGTACCGGATTCTCTACGTACTAAATGGAAGTTGTGCATCACACTGGGCCACAGGGCACCCCTTTGGAGACAGCTAAGATGGACAAGCGGATGAAAAGACAGGGTTAGGACTAAAACTGCCCATGGGTGAGTAGAAGCTTGGAAGTTCAGTGCAAGCTTGCAACAATTTAGTGGGACACCTTATCAGCTTTGGACAACAAAACCTGCAGTTTGGTCTCTGCATCCTTTCAGTTAAAGACGGACAGCCCTGCAGAGCCCAGGGCCAGAAAAGGAAGCAAGGTGACTCTTTTCCCCTTCTCTTTATAGCAGGATGGATGTGATCCAGCTAATCAGCTTTCTACATCCTGAAAGAATCGTTTTACTTAATATCTATTTACTGTGCGTAGGTTTTTTTCTGTTCTGCCCATGAATCAGGACCATTATCCAGTAGCACAATGAACCTTAAGATTATGGATATTTAAATTTTAGGACTAAAGAATTACTTTGAAAACAGCGTACTAAGTTTTGAGGCTGTTCACACTGTGAATGCAATTCTGAGGAATTTGCTTACCAGAGCTGGAATGTAACAGGACGTGATGCTCTATGAATATATTTTAGCATATCAATATTTTTTGCAGACCAGACTAACAAATTCCTTTGATGAGATTATTGCTTTATTATCTAAAAAGCCTTCTAGACCTCAAGTATTCAATATTTCTGAAAATTCATTTTATCTTTCACTCTGATTTTTCATATTGCTGTGCCAACAGATTATTAGAATACCAAATGGAAATGAAATATGACCTCTTATAGATGTCTTTGCAGTATAACCAGCAATGCACATGACAAGCTTGAGGAATGAATGAGCACAGATATACTGAAGCATATTTTATATCAGTTTCCACATAGTACACCTTTCTTTTAACTCTGACATGTTCTTTGGTAATATTGTAATGGACAGCAAACTCATATTTGTCATGATGTTCAGATTAAAGCTAAGGCTCAATTATTTACTCACTGAAAATTAGAAAAGCACAGTATAAAAGATGAAATACTACTTTGCAGAAGTCTTTGCTCTCAAAATTAATTCTTTTTTTTAATAATATTTGAAGATAGAAATTGTGAATTATAACATATTTTGAGCATTTAAAATAATTATCTCATGCATGATAAATGTAAGAAATGAAAGTTCATTTGACCTTATAAAAGGACTTGCAAACAGCACATCTTGTAATAAAGGCCAAAATTTTAATCTCCATCCCACAGTTAAGCTTATTTATAGGAATAATTAATGCCAAATCTAACAGGTACTTACCTAAATGTCAGTCTCTCTATGGCTTTCATTGCAAAGTGGGTTTCTTTGGTCCTACAGTATGGTATCTATGTATAATATTTCAAAGTCTTAAAATGTTGCTAATATTAATTCTTTGTTTGTTAGCCCTAGTTTTAAGAAAAAATAGCAGTTTTACTAATAATTGGGGGCGAGGGGGTTGGCGGGGAACCCTCATGTGAACCCAAGAAATCATCTTCTATTGCATTATGTTTCTATCCTGCCAACAGAAGAAATATGACCAAAGAAGAGTCTTGGTTAACACTGTTCCCTCTGAGTTTTATCTATTAGTAACTACAACAGGCATTTAAGTCAGTAATTGAAGAATTTCTGGTCCAAAATCTGGACCAGAAATCATTAATTGCTAATATGTGTTTGCCACCCCCACCTGCCTTCAGCCTTATGTTTTACCTAGACAAAAGAACTTGTAAACTAAGACTGTCTCCCAACAACGTGGAGATGTGATATGGAGAAGAATCAAGCATTTGCCAAAAAAAAAAAAAAAAAATCAAAAAAAAAAAATCAAGGGGATTTGGAGATAAAAATAAAACATGAGCCAAAAATTAACATGTTGAGTTTTTAATTTTTACCTGTGTGAGAGCTTTTCTTTGGGAAATTTTCTGTTATAAAAATCTTTCATGGTCACTCATGGTTACTATTGTATGCTGATATATAGAAATATAACCAGTCTTTAAGAGGTTCTGTTGTTTTACTCATTCTTCAATTTCACCTTGCCAAAAATTATTCTATCAAGGAACTTTATCATTAGGAAGCAATCTTGTTGGGAATTTAATTGGAGAACTCTAATTCTTAGACAGTAGAATGATTGTTTCTGATCCGTTTTATTACATTCCTCTCCACTGAAGTGCTTCACAGTCATTACCTGTTAGAATATGTGGTCATTTTAAAGTGTCTCTTATGAGTGCTTATTTTAGCTGGAGAGGCCTAATTCTCTCCATTGACTCTGAGCAGAGTTTATAGGAGGGCATCCCGTGCTAAACAACTTGTCTTAAATAGCTAGTATGGAGCTGTTTTGGATTTGTGCTGAAAACAGTATTGATAAGCCAGGGATGTTTTCATTATTGTTGGGCAGGGCTTATGCAGGGTAAAGGCCTTTTCTGCTTCTCACCCCGTTCCACCAGTAAGGAGCTTGGTTGGGCAGAAGGAGCTGGGAGGGGACATAGCTGACCACAGCTGACCAAAAGGACCTTCCATACAGTATAACAGTATGCTCAGTATATAGAGCTAGGGGAAGAAGAGGGAAGAGGTGGATGTTCAGAGTGACAGTTTTGGTGTTTCCAAGTCATTATTATGCATCCTAGAAGTCTTCTTTCTTGGAGGTGACTGAACACCTGCCTGCCTATGGGAAGTGGTGAATCAATTACTTGCTTTGCTTTGCTTGCGTGTGCAGCTTTTGCTTTGCCTATTAAACTGTCTTTATCTGAACCCATGACTTTTCAGCTGTTCTCGTTTTTACCCTTCCAGTTCTCTCCCCAACCCTGAGGATGTGTGTATGTGTGAAAATTGTCTCTGCAAGTAGCCAGTAAGAAAAGGAGAGCCTTTCATTCACCACACAAACAGACAGAAATCTTTGAGGAGCAGAGGAAACTCCCAGTTAGGGCAGTTTTTCTATTTTCCCTGAAAAAAAATAAAAAAAAAAAGATAAATTTAAGATCTGTGCATTAAGTGCTTATTCAATATAATTAGGCAGCTCTTTTGAGTGATTGTTTTTCTGTCTATAACTCATGAAGTACATTATCTGTTAGGACTGTTAGTTGTTAGACTGTAGCATTATAACTCCATGATCAGGCATTTAAATGACAGGAGTTTGTTTCGTTCCATGACTGGATGATTGAAGCTTTATGATCAGGAGCAGAATTTCATTAAGTTGACTCTTTAATAGGAAGGCTGAGT
Organism: Margarornis squamiger; assembly: GCA_035222235.1. Classification (NCBI taxonomy): domain Eukaryota; kingdom Metazoa; phylum Chordata; class Aves; order Passeriformes; family Furnariidae; genus Margarornis; species Margarornis squamiger. The sequence continues at coordinate 100,757,175 of JAWWTY010000077.1, read as the reverse complement.
GTAGCTTGCAAAGAAAAAAAAAAAAAAGACACGGGCAGGCAACAAGATATTGTCATCATTACTAGGAAAAATATATTATTTTAATACAATCTGGATCAAGTCAGATTCAAATTTTCTTCATAGTCACAGAGAGCTAAAGGACTGCTGTTGACAATTAGCATTCATGTTGCCTATAAAGCTCTGGACAAGATGTTCCTATTTAGGCTGTCTTAGAATTACGTACGTTACATTACAATGGGTAAAATATCCAATCCTATAAAGAAGGCAGTTGTTTTTCTTCAATGAACCTCATTTATGTGGTTAATGATCACTTGGATCTAGAAGAAGGATCTAGAAGTTTTTTGGGGGATATATTCCCCATTCAATACATTTTCTTGAAACATCTCAAAGATCTTTTCTGTTTTTCAACGTGCAAGGGATGCACAACATCCCCTCCAGTAATGATCACACACACAGCTTGCTACAATGCAAAGTGCAAAGCTCAGTCCCAGCAAAGGAGCTGCTTTCTCATTCAGTCAATTGCCTGTATACTAGTTTTCCAGGAGGGTTCTCGCTGATGGGTTAAATTACCTTTTTAATACAGAATAATATTCTTCCCTCTGAATGTCTTTCAGCACAGTCAGCAACACACGTGTGCACATTTTCCTTCCACTGAGCTGTAAAGAACATCTGAGATGCCTGTGTAAATTCTTAAATGTTAATATGTTGTAACAAATCTTTAGGAATCTGGCACTCAGCTGTGCTCCTTAGGTTTGCCCTGCATGCCAGAGTCTTGCTGGTTATCTCTGGTTATCAAAAGTTGATTCCTCTCTCTTTTGACTCTGTGCTGGCAGCTCTTAACTTGGCAGGAGTGTCTTCTACTGGGACATGTTTAGAAGAAGTACTGATTGGTTTTGAAGAAATAAAAATTTGCCTTAAAAAGTGTTTTTCAGGAGTCAAGTTGCTCATCTCCCAGATGTCCGCAATTATGAAGATGCAAACATAGTTAAACCAAGTTCAGTTTATCATTTTCATGACCTAGATTTATTTTTTTTTTTCATGTTTCTTTCAATATTGATCACATGCCAGAATAATGAAAATGCAAGTTCAGGCACTTATAGTCCTCAAAAAATGAAAAATGTCATGTCTATTCTGTAGTTCTTTGGGTCTCTTGAGATGCTATTACTGTGTACATATTCCAGGCAGTCTAAAGCACTCCTTGTAAATCATTATTTTATTCCTCTTTTTAAAGTGATGTGAGGCAGAGAAAAGGAAAACAACAAAGTCTGAAGTCATGCAGATCTGTAAGACTTGTTAAAATAACACTGTTGATTACTTTCTTAGAAGAACAGAGCAGAAGAGTGGTGGTGGTTAGTGGAATTCTGTAACAATGTACTCCTTTGGGAATTATTGATTACCTCAGAGAATCAGAATCAAAAATGCATTTGAATTGAGGTATTAGCTAAGTAATTCCAGATCGATTTTCTCTTTACTGAGAAGTCTTGTAAGCAAAATTATAAAGGAAAATTTTAAATGGGAACAAACTATGGAAAAGGAAATATAGAGAGTTAAGTTTTGGTAGGAAGAAGTTATCATTTCCCCAAGAAAGAAGAAAAGTGTGGAGACAATCCAGTGATAACGATTGCAAATGATAACACTAAAAACACTAAAATCTGTATTAAATACCCAAAAGGAGAAATAGAGAGGAACTGATGTTACTTGGAATTTACTAAATGCAATATAGATAGAAGTGTAGCTAAATACAGACAAAAATCTATGTCAGAAGAAGTATACATTATGAAAAAAAGCATATATGTTCAAAAGATGTTTCTGCCTTTTATTTGCAAAATAAGAGGGTTGTGTTATTTGTTTTCAGAGGAAGACTATACCCTTTCCAATTTTATAGTAGCCAGGAGACATGTAATCCACATCTGTCCAGAGAGAGATATCTTAAATATCAGCCAGTTTTGACAAGTTGAATCCAAACTGTTTGAGATAATCTTTGGTCTTTTAATATATCACAGAAATTCAAAGAGGAACAGAATAATTCCCTGAATTTGAAAAGAACAAGGGCCTAGGGAACTGTTGGCTGACCTGACTCAAAGGGAGAAGGTTGGAGCTTGGTAGAAGCATTAGCTGACAACAAAATCAAAACATAACAGTACAACAGAAGTCCTTCAATAGAAGTTTTTTAAGAGTAAATCCCATTTCAATTCTTTGAGATTAGAAAATCGGTTAATAACAGTAACATAATAAACTTCAATTGGTTTGGTATCACCATGAGTACATTTGCACTCTAGAGCACTAACGAAATTCATATTGAATGGATAATAAAGAGAGAAAACTATTGCCAATGGGTATTTGTCTTGAAATAGAGGTCCTGGGAGGATTAAGACCAGCCTGACACTGAGCATCTTCATCAGTGAAGGTGTCCATAACAAACATTGCCCAAAATATGAATGTAAATGCCTCAAGAACTTGTGGAAGAGCAGTGTGAGATTCATCACATAGAAAGCTCTGTATTACAAGATAAAACAGACCCCGTTCAAACAAAAATGGAGGTTTTAAACACAGAGAAATCTGCAAATCTCTAAGAGAAGCAGGTACCAGCAGAAGTGGAGATGGCACACTTGTAAGGCAAGGAATGACTTGTAAACTACCCAAGACTGCAAGGGAGAAAGCAACCCAATTACTGACAGAGAATGTGCCAGAGGGGTTGAACACAGCTCCTGGATGGATAGGCAAGAGACTAATGAGTAGAAGGAGGGAGATAATGCCGTTTTTGGAGACTGCCACAGTCAGAGCATTAGTATAAAGCTCTGATGTACCTATTTAACAAAAACTTTGAGGGAAAAAATGATGGGAAGAAATTTTGTCATTTGAATGAGATAAAGAAAAAAGCTGGACTGAAAATTCAGACATAAGCTAAGAGATGGCATAAACAATTGCTGAATGCAGAGCACTAAATTGTTGCTTGTATTGTTTGATTTATGGAACTTGACAAAAATTCCCTGTGAAATGAGGAAAGGTGGTTCTTAGCTTTGCAAACACATTTTCTACAACATAAAACACTCAGTGTATATTCCCCAGACTAAGAATGGGAAAGGCTAACATTTTCTGTTATTTATTTTTAACTGCTGCATTATTAAAAAGAACTGAAACTGCTACAGTACTGATGTTAGGAATGCAGAATTCAGCACTTGTTGAAATCAACACAAACATTCCTACTTCTTGCCTGTCTCCAGCTATAAATGTGGTGCAGAGTTCACATGTATAGCAATGGGTGATGTCCAGTCCATAAATAAAGCTTCTACATGATATTATAATGCACATAATAGTTAGTAATAATGAAGTATGGTCCATGGAGTATTTCTTTGGAAAATTAGCTGTGATTTGCCTGCCTCCAATATTTCAAATTCATATTTAAACTCATTTGAGAGGAACAAGATGGTTATGAAACCAAGTTTGTTCTTATTCTCACAACTTAAGACCAATTTCTACAGTTAATAAACACATAGAATCACATAATTCAGGATAATTGGACGGATCTTTTTTAATAGGATTCACAAGACAAAAAAAACCCATCCCACAGAGAACTACTTCTCCAATAATTTGGTTTTGTTTTGGTTTTTTAACCTAACACATGTAGAATCTCTCCTCAGAAGTGCACCCTTTCAACAGAGACAGTGATCTAGTTTTTTTATTCCAAACACCTGAGTCTAAAAATCATTCACTGTAGAAACTGTTTTCCATAGTGTCTTTTTATAGCATTTCTTTAAAAGTTATGGATGACTTTGTTTTTAAGTGAAGGGGAAAATAAGTAATAAGAATTTTATATCTCATTACTGAACAGACCATTTTCTTAATTAGTTTTTCTTAAGTTTTCTTAAATTTCTTAGTTGAGATGCATTCCTTTTTATCTGCATGTTTACCCGGATGCATTTAACTAGATGCCTGAACAGTGATTGTATAATGAGCTACATAATTGATTTAGGATATGTACTTAATAGCAGGCAGGTGGTTGAGGTAACCTATTAGTACTGCAGGATTAGATTTTAGTAATGTGTTGCCTCTCCTGTCTTTTTTTTTTTTTTTCCCCAAGAGAACAGTGGCTTAAGTAGCTGGTTAGGTAGATGTTATCACAGATATTTTACATGTATCTAGTGGAACGGGGCTCAGATAATATTTAGGGTATGTCCTTTTGATGTAAATAATGAACGAAAGCATTATGCCTTAGCATTTTGCAGAGTAATTTCCCAAACTGAATAATTCAAAATAGGCTGTCGCTAGATTTAAAATGTGAATGATAAGCATGTGTGAATGTGTAAAATTGCTTGGAGAAATATGGCTGCTGTTGCCAAAGCATTCCCTCGTCTATAGTGGGTCTGATTGTAGGATTATGTACATAAGGTCACTTGCAGCAGGGAGACTTCTCAAAGTGAAGTTCTTAAGTGCCTATCACTTGCAACACTAGAAATTGCTATGATCTTTTTTTCTTGCTTTCATTCATCTCTCTGCTTCATCTCTATTGCTTTCAAAACCTCTGCCCCTCTGTGTTGCCTGAAATCCCAGCTTCATACCTCTGTGTCCACCCACAGAGGATTTTATATATTCAGAAGGCTGCAGAATATCAGATTACCTATAAAATTCAAAGTAGAATATTGAGTCTATGCTCTTCTGCTTCAAAAGAAAAAAGTAAATCTGGATTTACAGTACAAAAAATAATATGCAAAATATTTTCTTATGTATTATACCACTTATTTTGCAATAGTATATACTGATAAAATGAGCACATAAGTCTTTCTACCTGTTTATTCCACTACAGATGACCTGATTTAATTATGCTGACACATGTGCTTATCTCCTGATTTTCCAGGGAACCATATTAAAAATGCTGGAAGCTAGAAGTCTTCCAGCTATAAGCTAAAGCATTGAAGTCACGTGATTACTAAAAGAATTTACACCTTGAGAAAGATTTAATGTTTTCTTTTCAGACCTAAGTGCAGCATGTTCTTATCATAGTGATTTTTCCTAGATCTTAATAATTAATAGACTAATATAAAACTTGAAATAGTAGATAAGAGGCTATAATAATACTACAGACAGCATTAGTGTCAGGTATTAGCTCAAAAACGGTGAGAAATATCCAATTTTGAAGAAAGGTCATTCTTAAAGTAATAAAATACATTTTAGATATTCCTTTTGCCAGCTTTATCACAAGTCAGCTAGAAGAGCTCTGGTAAGTAGATACCTGATATACAGGATTATTGTCCCACATCCAGCCTGCCACATGTGGTATTTTATCGCCTGCCCCATCAGACATCTCATTAGTCGTCTGATCTAAGCATCACCATGGTAACAGGGAAAAAAAACATTTCTTCAGCGCCACTGCCCAGCTGCTGCATTAGGTAACACACCTCTTTGGTTCAGTGAGAGCACTGGGGCAGCCAGCACAAAACCTTCATCACTCCTCACAGATCCTGCTTCTCCCCTGGCAGCTGCGGGGTGGTGACAGGTATTCTCTGTGGCTAAAGGAAAAGCTTCTGATGACAACCCCTTTAACGAGCCTAGATGTTGTAACTCAAATTTATATGAGCATGTCTATATGATAACCTCAACTTCAATTTCTGTTTGCATTGACTTCAGCTCTGTGCACCTGTTACAGAGCTTGTACCTCTGCAGGTCCAGCCTGCTGAGACACACTCAGGACACTGCAGTGAGTGGTAGGATCAAAGCCTTCTCTGGCACACTGCCTCTTGGCAGTGCTGTGCAGGACCAGAGAGAATCCTCTGGAGCTAAACTCTCTTCAGTCCTTGGGCAGCATTTCCTTTTCACTTCTTATTGTTGGTAATTGAGAACTGTAGCTAAAATAAGTTCATTTTGCTGGGAAGGTTTTAACCTCCTTCGGAGATTTTCAGACTGAGCACAACTGTTTTCTTCTACATCCCATTATCTAGGTTACTCTGCAGAAAATTTGTTCTCATATTTCAGATTCACTACTCTAGTATTTTTAAAGTATTTACATCAGCAACCCCCCAGTATAGGTCTGGTACACGGCTAATGCTTGAATATTCTATCTGCTCACTGTAAGTTAAAACATAAGTAGTTTGTTGGGGTTTTTTAATTACAACTTTTAAACTGCATATATTCAATAAACACATTGAAAGCAACTGAGAAATTTTGCTAAAAATTACTCTCCTCTTTTTACAACTGAAACAAAGTCATTATTTATCAAAATTCTGCTCTCTTAATGATGTGTTGTCTTAGAGGAACTGCAAGTCTGCAATTAAATAATTACATCTGAAAATCTTCATCCCTTACTCCAAACAAATTAGCAACAACAAAAAAATGGAATTTCAACTTTTAAAGGGATTTTTCTACATGAAAAAATTGGTTGGTATGGATGAACTTTTTATTGGGACTTTAACTGAAATTCAGCACCTTTGATAAATTATTTCCATAGTGAAAGCAGATACAGATAGTGCAAATTTGCCTTTAAATATTTGCTGCTTATTTCCACCTTCACCTCTGCAGACGTGCACACACATGCATATGTATAAAAATTAGTAATTGCCAATAATGTAGAACATTATTCCCCTACACATCTAGATGTAGTATCAGGGTATGATATGTTCTCTCTGTACAAACACACATTTAGTTTTGATGAAAGAGAATTTGAGCACATGTGTGTTGGTTTATTTATTTTTTGTCACTCACCAGGCAATGATAAGAGCTCCTCTATTACTCTGGTTATGTTATTTGCAGTTCCCGTAAATGGAACTTGGTTTTCTTTGGATCTTGGGGGCTATAAATCCAAATGACTTGTGAAAACTCAGAATTCAATTGTAAATGTAAAAGCCAGATTATGAAAATCCTTAAATCTCTATTACCCTGGAAACAGAGATGCAAAAGAACATAAATTTTCCCTGTTATCTATACAAAATCTTCCTTCCTGCAGTTTTCCCCCTTTACTACTTATCCTGTAATGTAAGGTTATCTCTTCACAGAATGCTTCTGTGCCTGTGAATATAATCAGTGGCTTTTGTTGTTTGAGGTTTTGGTTTTTTGTTTTTCCTGCATATAAACAACTGCGGGCTATTCTGTTTTGTCTCATAATTCATGATTAATAATGTGTAATACTAAACCTAGGATGGATAGTATCTTACTTCATTTATATTCTATCCCTTCTGACAGTGATCCTTGCTCCTTTAAATGCAGACTTCCACGTGGTTTTCTTTTCCATTAAAAAAAATAAAAAAACCTGAAAGTTTGCCCTACTGGCATAAGAGATTATGATGAGATGATGTCAGAAACTTTTGGTGTTTTCATTATAATGAATGGTCATTAGCTAGAATAAAAGAAGATACAATTCACTGTCTGTAATACTTTTAACAGGATTAAAATTTGTGCCATCTGTAATGTCAATTTTCTGACATTTTAGGCTCTTTTTTTTATATATTTATATATAGTGTCATTATTCTTCAGTGTGTTCCCAGAAAGTCTACATATTTTGGAAGCCAATGACAGACTGGATACAATCAAAGAGTACATCTTGTAAGAAGCTGGATTTAAAATGTCATTACAGTACATCTTGAAGAAATTCACTGTATTCGCTTGTGGCTCCAGTTGTGTCAACATTAGTCTGTTCTCTGCTTTGCTTCAGATAAGGGATCTGAAATAAAATTGAAAAAGGTACCTGAAAATAGATTTATTTTAATCCAAACTGTGGGTAAGTATAAATTAGACATTCCAGTCATCCAGACTTAAAAGGATTTTAATCTCATTTGTTTAAGCCTTCCTCTTGTCCACCTCACCATGATATTTCTGCCCTGCATGTCTTCACCCCTACCCTGAGCTGCTAGATGCCTGTCTGCAATGCTCTTACAAGTCATCTAAGCTCTTTAAAACTCAATGGAACTCATATGAATGGGAACTCCGTATGTCAAACAACTGATTTCTGGTGATGCTCACAGAACATCAGAACATGCTGAAGAGTTGGCAGTCTGTTAATGGAATTCTGGAGCAAAAGGTCCCACTGTGCCTGCTCCTGTGTTTTCTTTGTGACTAGTCATCCACTAGGAAACCCCAAAAACTTGCCCCATCACTCTGGATGGGAAGGGAGCAGCACAGGGAGATGCAGTTTCAGTTCATGCCAGTCTCAGAAGTTTCATGTGTAAGTAGTGTCATCAGGTGGTACTAACTGGAAACAGGAGGAAAGGATGGTTAGGATTCCCATGCCTATTGAATACACTTTCAGTTGAGGCTCTGTTGGCACCTTAATTATAGGGAATCCTAGAGCATTTTTAGGGGCTTAATAGTGCAAGTTAAATTAAACTTAATTATTCATAACTCTTTGTCAGCAGGAGAAGTCTATAAAAGAATTCCACAGTATTTTACATTGACTGATTTGGACCATTTGCCCATTACTTTAAAAGTGTATATCAGAACTGATTACTTGAAGGTTCTGACCCCACTGAATGGAATAGCAAAACTCTCATTCATCTCAGGCAAGATTTTGCCCTCAAGTGAAGGGAAAAGAGATCAGTATTTCTCAGGTTTAGAGACCAACAGAAGATCTTTTTTTGCTCAGTTTCCAATTAATATTTGGCATGTCAAAGAGCCTGAATGTGACTATGCTTTGAAGTTTACATACATTTAAAAATTTTGCCAGTGATGAAAAATCCAGCAACAATTACTGCTTTTCATGAAGTACCTTGATATTGCTATACATTAAGAAGTACTAAAATAGAAGAAGAATAGATTTCTATGATATGGGTTATTCGTATAATGGTGCTATAACCTGAAACAAGCCAGTGTTCTAACAGAGCTATGGTAGGTTGTTCCAGCGAACAATATATCCTGGAGTGGACAGTGAAATGATACACCATTTTAATTATGTCATCATTTTAAGACAGGTTTCTTTTTTCCTTGTATTTACAGAGTATATCAATCACAGGATAGTGAAGGTTTAAAGACACCTCTGGTTATGATGTAGTACTACTGCCCTGCTGAAAGCATGGTCAGTGAGAGCAGATGGCTCAGGATCATATCCAAGTGGGTTTTGAACATCTCCAAAGAGGGAGACTCCACAGCCTCCTTTCTGGGCAATCCAAAATAAAAAATAAAATTAAAAAAAAATCTTATGCCATATTTGCATGAAATTTTGTGTATTTCAGTTTGTGCCCAGTCTCTTTTCCTGACACTGAACACCACTGAGAAAAACCTGGCTTCATCTTCTCTATCTATTCCTTCCCTCAGGTGTTGATACACATGATCCCCCTGAGCCTTCTCCTTACCCTCCAGGTTGAGCAGTTCCAGTTCCTTCAACCTCTATGTATGAGTGATGCTTCTGTCCTTTAATCATTTTTCTGGCTCTTTGCCTGACTCTTTCCAATAGATTCATGTTTGCCTTATACTGGTAAGCCTGGAGCAAGACACTGAACTCCAAATGGAGTACTAAGAGTGAGCTTAGCATGTTGTGCCTAGTAGGCATTGACTTAACTTTCAGATGCAACAACTTGTGCACTGCAGTGCTGGTGACCTCAGAACCTTGATCCAGCCCAGCATCGAGAGAGGTTTATCAACAAACTGCAAACAGCCAAAATACAGTTTCTTGTAATGAAAAAAAATAATGCTAGATGACAGCTGAGATAGGTGTTGTTTATATGAATCAAATAGGGTTGTCTTTGTGATAGGAAAAAATCTGGTTGTCATCTATAAGATGTGACTTGCACTCCAGAAAACCAAAATTGCAGAGTTTATGGGAGTCACATTGCAGAATGAATTGGCAAAGACTTGCCATTTTCATCCCTTTGCATCTGCCTGGATTGAATTAGTTATTCTTAGCCATCTCACGTATCTCCCATGATGGCAATTCAACAACTTGCCTTGCTAGCTTTCTCTTGTTGTTTCTCTTTTTGTTTGTTTGCATGTTTGTTTGTTTCAGTGTAAATTCCTTACTAATTGCTTTCTTTAAATTATTCCTCCTCAGCTTTTATGAATTATTTTTGTACTTTATTAATATACAATAGCAAATGTCATCTTCATTCCTGATTTTGTATCCTCCTTCTTCCCCTCTTTCAAGCTCTTAGACGGCAACATTGCTTTCCTTTTTATTTTTTTTCCCCAACCACAGCCTCATTACTTTCATCTTTAAGCAAATTACCCAAAGCCCTATAGATCCTTGTGGGAGACCTTCTCTACTGTGTAATGTTGCTGCTTGATGGCAGCACAAGTTAAAAAAGTTCTTTTGTAATCAAGTTATTGCCAGGCTTCACTACACCAACCAGAAAAAAAACCCCACCATCAGTCTGGTTAAGCAGGATGTGATGGTCAAAATGCCAGCCCTCATCTAAACATAGCTTGCACTATTAAACCAGAGTAAGCCTCTAGAGTCTCTCACACCTGGGGTGATGGTGACTTAGAAAATCTGTTGGAAGCACATTTCCTTTTCCTCCCCAGTCTCTGATGGACAAGAGCTGGCATGTGGGAAATTCTGGGTTTTTTCCTGGAAACTATTACTGGTCTTGGAGGATCATCAGAATAGAGTATTTGTTTTGTACACCCTCCTGATGCCTTAAACTTCTGATAAGGGTGGGTTTCAACCAGGTTATCAGACTACGCCTGAGGTACAGACAGTTTTCTCCTCATAGAAAACTGCAATTTCCCATTTTCCCTCATTCTCTGACATATGGCTAGTCAGGCTGGGTTGGCACTCAGGAACCATAAAATCTTAATTCAGCATGGTTGAATCCTTGATGGTTCATTTCTCGTAGCCCTGGGGAAAATCAAACAGGAGTTTTCACACAAGATAGTTTCTTTCCTTCATATAAGAAAATGACTACAAAGATGGTATTGGCTTCTCACTTTATATGTAATAGACTTTGCTGCACTTTACTAATGTTATCTCCAGCTGTTAGACTATATTCTTCATAGAGCCTGTGGGAGAACACAGGGATTTTGAAATTAGTCCATGTTCACAATTAATTGTGTTTAAACTGTATGATGCTCCTTAGAGAAAATAACAGTGTGACACTTGTCTGTTCAGTATCCAAAAATTGAAATAAGAGAAAAATAGTTGCATTTTTTTGTCAGGAAAAAATATGTTTGTGTGTGTTAGAATATTGGTTAGAGCTTGAGTGCTAATATATTGGGAGGTTGGTGGAGGGGGAAGGGAGACAGCCAGGGAGGGGGCAGAAGGGCTGGGAGGAGGCTACTTTCTCTGAATCTGATAACTTTGGATCTCAGTTTAACACAGCCTCTAGAAAGCAGATGCTGCCCTGCAGGATAAGTAAAGTGAGTACTTAATTAAGCAATGACTTAAGCAACTGCTTGTATTAGAACATTGCTGGTAAACCGCAGAGCCGTTTGTACCAATTCAGACCAACTCTGGGCAAGCAGAAGGGCTAAAAATTGTTTCCAGTTTTCCTTTCTTGCTTCCTTGGCCTACCAGTGTTCTCAAGAGAAAAGCCAAAACAACATTTCTTGAGGTCTAATGTCTGAAGACATTAGGAAGGAAAACTTGATTTTTATATTTTGAGAGAATTTTAAATTTAGAGGGTGCAGTGGGAAGACTGGAGGGTGGAACCCGTTTTTTAATTCTAAATATTCCTCCTATTGAAAAGCACTGTTGGGGAGACATAAAGGTTACATCAGATTCTGTTACAGAGAGTAAAACATGGAATCCTGTATTCGTTTTCTTCTCAAATGCTCAGTTTAAATAGTTTGATTTCTGTATAATAGAAGTGAAAACACTATTCTTTCTACTGTCTATCAATATACAGTTATTAGAAATCCAGAAATAGGTTGTCATCAAAGACATGTATTCTGCATAATTGCTTACTTAAACAGTGGCAGGAAAACCTACAGTATTACTACTGCAGCTGGTCAGAGGTGGTAAAGATCTTTAGAGTTTGGAAACTTAATTGAAATTTGAAGCAAAAGTTCAAATGACTCTGTGTGAATTTCAGTGATGTCTGTGATCTATTTTTGTAGCATACATTCAGAGTGTTTAATTAAAATTACAAGAGAGTCACATAACCAATGAAAAGCATCTGTTGCAAACTAATATTATTAACACTTGGATACAGTGATTTATTAACCAATCATCATGAAATTATCGAATCAATGTAAAGAATTCTACATCTCTAGATCTTTACTAAACGATCATTGTGTTTTAGTCAGGCTGCTGAGAAAAAAAGTATTCATTTGAAGTCTCTTACAAATTTCAGCTGCAGTGCCTAGTGAAGCTTTGATACATCATGTGCTGTTTTGTGTATATATGTAGAAACCAGAAATATCTAGTTTGGCCCGTAGGACACCAGAGTGCTGCACTTTGGGACACTGAACCAGCTGTGTCAATTCTTAGCAGAAGATCCTGTGTCTAAATCAGCACTTACGTTTTTGTGCGTGGGAAGATTAGCCTCATAGGAAGGTGCCAGTCCAGTGATTAGAGAGGTTTGCAAGGCCGATGATATCAAATACTGTGTATGTCTGAACTCTCAGTCACTGTCAGCATCCACCCTACCTTTTCTGTCCTGGTGGGAAGCATCTCCTCTGCTTTACAGATGTAATTCTTTTCTCTTCTGTGGTCCTGGGCTCTTCTGTTCTGTATTGAAGAAGTATTTCAAGTTCGGGACTGAGGATGGAAAAACTGAGGTGCTGTTTTTCCACAGTTTCTACATGGTTCATCAGTGGGGAGGCAAGGAGCTTGTTCATCCACAGCTGCATCCTGCTGCCTTGTATTAATGTAAGATAAAATTATGTCGGGGCCTGGTATTACAGTGGGCCCTACTGAATCTGCAAGGTATCGGACTAAGATATACCTTATGCTATTCATTCACCTTGTGCAGCCCAGATCAGGCCATTTGAACACATCCTAATCCTGTTAGTGATAACCACAGCATAAACATACATTTCAGCCAAATGGGTGTCGCAGAAAAATAAACAGTCAGAGTGCTGCTAATAGTAAATGCTAGTCTGCGTGTTACACATGCAGAACAACTTGTATATATTAGCAACATTTATCTTTATGACAAAAATGTAAATTTAATCATGCAAACTCATCCAGAAGACCTGCATTACAAACATTTACATTGCAGCATGTATTTGCAGTAGGATGCAAAATGAGTGATCCATAACATACACTTAAGTGAAAAAAAATTTCATTTTTGTTTTGGTGCCTTGATCTTGTTTCAGTGGATGCTTATATGTTTTCTAGCTTTCAAAAACGAAATAATTCATAATTATTAATGCAAGTTGCTAGTTGTCTTGATGCTCAAAGAAAGGCAAATGAAAAATGCCGGTGTTTTAAAGCTCTTGAAAACATTTACATTTTCTTCATGTTAAATCAGTGTGTCTAATCCAAGTATCTTACATGGAGCACAGCCTCCAGCTCTTCTCATGGCCATCCTATGCCCATGAAGTGTTTCCAAACCTGAACACTGATTTTTACAAGCACCTCATAGTGCAATAGCCATGTGCAATTCAGCTTCAGCCATACAGGCACCCAAGTTTGTCCCCAGTCAGTCACAGAAACAGCCATTTGTGCAGCACATTTACCAGCGCTCCTTCAGGAGCAAGGAGAGGCACAGACAGACTGGAAAGGGATGAATGGTGAGCCTTCAGAGGGACCTGGACAAGCTCATGATGTTTAACAAGACCAAGTGTAAGGTGTTGCACCTGGTATCAACAAACTGGGGGATGAACAGGTAGAGAGCAGCTCTGCTGAGAAGCGCTTGGGAATGCTGGTGGATGAGAGGCTGGACATGACCAGACAATGCGAGCTTGCGTCCCAGAAAGCCAGTTGTGTCCTGGTCTGAATAAAGCAATAGAGGAAGGATATACACTGCTTTTAAATAAAAGCAGTGTGGTCAGCAGGCTGAGGGAGAGAATTCTGCCCCTCTCCTCCACTCTAGTGAGACACCACCTGGAATACTGCATCCAGCTCTGGGATCCCCAGTACAGGAAGGATATCCACCTGTTGGAGAGAGTCCAGAGGAGGGCCATCAAGATGATCAGGGACATGGAGCATCTCTCCTACAAGTAAAGGCTATGAGAATGGGGTTTGTACAGCCTAGAGAAGAGAAGGCTTTGAGGTGACCTAATTGCAGCCTTTCAGTACCTGAGGGGAGCCTACAGGAAAGACAGGGACTGCAGTGACAGGACAAGGGGGAATGCATTCCAACTAAAAGCGAGTAGGTTTAAACTAGATAATAGGAAAGAATTCTTTACTGTGAGGCACTGCAACAGCTTGACCAAAGGAGTTATGAATGCCCTGTCCCTGGAAGTGTTCAAGACCAGGTTGCATGGGGCTTTGAGTAACCTGATCTAGTAAAAGGTGTCCCTGCCAATGGCAGGGGTTTGAAACTAGATGATTTTTAGGGTTTCTTCCAGCCCAAACTGTTCTATGATTGTGTGATTCTGTGATTCAACAGTCTCCTCAATGGACCTCCATACAAGCAATAAGTGGTCAAAATATCTAGCCTCTACTCAGTAAACCCTGCTATGACTATGTGCCAAGCCTTCTTGAAGGTTTGACTTTAGGTACTGATTCAAGAAAATACTGCTTTTCTAGTCTTTGAGCAACTTGGTCTATTGAGTGGCAGCCCTGCCCGTAGCAAGGAGTTTAGAACTAGATGATCTTTAAAGTCCCTTCCAACTGAAACATTCTATGACTCTGTGATTCCATGAACATTCGAAGGCAGATTGCCCACAGCCTTCTTCCGGTTTATAAAAAGGTGCATTAAATAACCCTTTTGCAACCCCACTGAGCAGTCCTGCAGAAGGGCTCACCAGAGGAGTCCAGAGATGTTCTGGGAGGTGTGCCCTTGGATCATCCTTGAAGCCAGTGGAAGGGAGGAGGCAAGCAGCAGGTAGGTGGGGATAGTTTTTTGCTGTCTGTTCTAGGGAAAAGAGCCCACCATAACTTTTTAAGAGCTTCTTCAAATGTTTGCTTTGCATAAAGGGGGAGTGCTGAAGAAGTGATATTTCAGATGTGAATGCAAAACTTAAGCCTTTGCTTGAGGATGGGATGCATGTGGTTTTATTTAAGGTTCTACCTAAATGCACAGTCTACCCCCATTTAGTTGTATATGACCTAAAATATGCAGTCTTTCTTTCATCAAAACCCTCAGTGATTTTCCTCTTGAACCTCATTCTTTGTTCTTTTCAGAAATGCAATAAATACTCCAACTTAATGCATTAAATATGAAAAGACTTACTGAAGAGACCCATCTTATAAATGATTCAAAATGCCTTATGCTGGAAAGCATCTATTTGAAAACATTTATTATTAATTTCACAGTTTAGATGAAGTTCCTATAAGACAGTCATTTATTAAATATTGACTTCTGTTAAGTCCACCAGATATGTTTATCTGTACAACAGTACATATAACCAAAGAGCAACAAAGCACCAAAATGTTCCCATCACTGATTAAAGTAATGAATAGAAAGTGCTTATTTTGCTGAGTTACTACCAAACATAACCAAAACATGTAGTTGAGACAGTACAAATGTTGTGCACTGTATCACTAAAGAAAAGAGTTATTTCAGATTTAATGGAATTTCCCTGAATACAGGGAAAAATTCTTGAGCAAATATTTTAAATATTAATTGAACTAAAATATGTTAATTAAGGACATCGCCTTAAAAAAAATTATTTTGCAAACAAATATTTCATAATCTGAACAAAAGCTACTACTGACTTATGGAAGTAATAGTATCCTTCAGAAAGGTGTACTTGACTGTACTGTGCCAATACTGGTAAGTTAGCTCCTTCCTACCGGCCAGCTCTTTCTAGGCTGAGGAGATGGTAGTTTATTCACAGTAAAAAGTTCACAGAGGTATCATTTTGTGATAGAGTCCAAACAAATGACAGTTAAGAATTAACAAAGTAATTACTTTTTTTCACCCCTTTGAATCATTTCATGTTATCCATTTGGGTGCTGAATTAAAAGAACTACCAAGTAATCCTCTTCCAAAAATGAATGAGTGAGGTCAGACTGTATGGAGGTGCATGTGGACTGATGGGGGATCTTCAACAGCATACTAAATTTCTCCTGGTTTCCCAAACTCAAAAAGGGACAGTTAATTGTCAGTGTAGTGTAATAAAGCATTATAATTAATGTTAACTACATTAGCACCAAGATGAAAAAAAAAAATATGGCTGTAAAAACTTGTGAATTATTTAGATGTTGCTGCTGATGGATCTATCTGAGGAGATATATATCCTTATTATAACTTTCCCACTTCCTTAGTAATACTGGTTATTCTCTGTGATCACTGTGTCTGTGAGCCAGCAGGGAAAAGGCAGATCCATAAAGGAAAGTGTTTTCCTTCAATCAGTTCCACATCTCTCAGTATGGATATTTTGGAACTCTGGATTTTTTTTTTCTTATTATTTTTTTTCTGTTTCTGTGGTCAGGCTCTCCAATAGCCATGCAGTCTTTCCACAGGATAAAAAAATCCCAAAGTTGTCCACAGCTCATTAAACCCAAATTATATTCACTGTTAGAAGTCCTAAGCAAGGCTAAGTAAAGTATCCTTACAATCAGAAATTATCCACACAGATGAATGTGCCGAAGAGCAGTGTTCTCTAATGTTGGGTGGAATTGTGATTCACCATCAGTGATGCTGGAGATCTCTGGAAAAAGCTAAAATGGCAAAGCCAGCTTAAAACTTCGCTATGATTCCATGATGAGAGGAGGCTGATCTGAAACATGGCGTGAGGCCAGAAGTCATTCTGTCGCTTCCTTGCCATCCTTTGGCAGTAAATGGGGCCAGGAGGAGACTTGCTTGCAAGGGACAGAGGGATCTGGTTGGAAGGGAGATTCTTTGCAGTGGTGGTGCCATGCAAGGGAGGGAGCCAACTGAGACACACAGAGCAATATAGTAGACACATCCAAAATACTTATCTAGGTCTGATTCAACACCATAGAGAAATTGCTTTTGAAACGAGTGTCAGAACTATTTTAAGACTTTCTACTCCACAATCATCCTGCAGTTCTGAACATTACTGTGCTTCTTGATATTGTTTAAATTTAGCCTCTTCCTAAGAGTCTGTACTGACCGTGTCTTCGATTTTTAAAATGTTTCTCCTTTCTCACTGTGTTGTGAGAAAGTAAGTATGATTAGATGTGGTATCTTGAGCAACACAGAGGGCAAAACAGATAGTCAAGACTAAAATAAAAAGTATTTTATGTACAGCAAGAAAATATACTTATCAATTTCTTTTTAGCTTTTTTCCTTAGCAGTAAAGTTTAGTCTTGGGGGGGGAAAATCAAATGTGTCAATATTCATGCTGAAATAATAGACTTCACTCTGATGTCATTTGCATTCACAGGAGCTAGAGATGCTTTATTCTGCTACCCCACGTTACAAGTTCAGATTATTCTAAGGAAACCTTTATGGATTTACAATAGCCTAAATGAAATACGGACATTAATAGCTCACATTTCCACTCAGCACTCATTGTCCACATGCATATTTCATGACATTCGCTACTAGCTCATCAGCCACTTTGCCATTTGTGAGGAGCTGCTGTGCTGTATATTTCTAACCTACAACATTTCTTAGTTTTCTACTGAAAATTGATTGAAGACAAAGCAGGTGTTTCTGTGAAGAAATGCTGAGTGTCAAAAGAGCTGTGTGGTCTGCTTGAAGGTGTTCCTGTGGTGAAAGGATATACTTTCAACCTATGACTGCCATGTGAGCAGCAGCAGCACATCTTTAGGTGGTTGCCTATGTCAGTAAAACCACATTCTGTTTTCAATACCTCAACTGCACCCATATTTTGTGAGAGATACATTACATTTAAAATGTAAGGAGGGCCTAATTCAACAAAAAGAGGGGCATCAAGAGGTGTCACTTTGTTTAAAGTGACAAACCTATTTCTCATGATCAAACAGCTTCCAGTATTACGCAAGTGCTGGATTGAACACCCCCACCCAATTAAAATACCTAGCACTTACCTCACATTGGGTTCTTCAGTACTCAACCTGCACTGTTATAAGTGACAAAACACTAAGGGGACTGTAAAATTGATCCTGCTGAGATGATAACACCCTTTCCCTATTCACAGCTCCTCTTTTTGTTTCAGCTAAAACTAACTTTTGATGCTTGTGTTCCATGCAGGATGAAGTGTTGGTTCAGTCTTGGAAGCTGCAAAGTGCAGGAAGCTGTACAAAAGACAGAAGCTTGGTTTAAGAAGCTTACATCCCATGTCTAGATGTTCTAATTCAAAGTTAGGATTTGCTAATTGAGATATCACCAATCTACTAAAAAAACTGTCCAGCTGTGAAATCCATCATTAGCAGAGTTTAGAAACAAAGACTTCTTGAGGAGTCTCTAGTTGAGGTGGTATTCACATGGTTCAGGTGCCCAGAGGAAATGCTGTCAACTGGAGCAAGTCCAGTGCTGCATTTCCATCACATTCATGCTTTAGATGATCCAATTAAGTCCTTGCCATTATTGCAACTTTTTGAAGGACAATGCGTTTTCAGTGACCTAGTTTTTGCAAAATATTTACTAGGTTTTGCAAATAATTTTGTTTCTAAATGGTCCTTCTTAGTGAAATCTGGAAGAAATCTATCCTTTCCCCTCTTTTGGCTCTACAGGAAAGATTTCCAACACCAAATAAGCAAGTTGCAAAGGGTGATCCATGGATATGTTTCAGAATTTACTCCATTTGGAACAAGAAAACAGAGAGGAGATTGTGGCTCCACAGAGTTGCAAAAGTGGTGGTAGGTAAAGAACTGTCTGAGGTAGGCTAGCAAAAATAAATCACGAAATGGGATGTGAAAGGAAGAGCAGATGCAGGATAGGTGCCTATCTAAGCACAAGAAGAATACACACTAGTCTTCAGTTCTCCCAGAGGTTGACAGAGCAGGATGCTGACATTATTTTCAATGATCACTTGTAGTAAGGTGATGAGGTTGAGGGGCAGGGTAACCTTATGTCCTCTGTTGTGATAACTTAAAGACCTTTACAATAATTGTAACTGATTTTGCACTGCAAGGAGGTGGAAGAGTGCGCATACACAAATGCATGGATGTCTCCTGACCATCAAAGCATTTGCATGTTTTTTGAGGAGAGACATTCTGCAGGATTTCTCAGGGCTCTGCTTTTCCCTTACTATGATAATGCTGGAAAACTCATCCCGGTGCCTTGATGGAAAGGAAATCAAAGGGAATCTTTACAAATGTGATGACCATATGAAACACTGCAAAAACAAGGCATGTCTGTGGAAAAGGAAGGGATACCAGACAAAGGTGAGGAGTCTGTAGCTCACTTCTGTAGCTGTGAAGGGCTTTGCAGACACTTAGATCCAGTGGAAGGGAAATGTGTCTTTCAGGATGTGAGCTTCCCTTTGCTTCAATCAGCCTTTTGCTTGCATGAAGGAATTATCCAGCTGTCGTATGAGAGCTTCAAGGGGACCAAAGGACCCCTAGTTACTTGGCTGGGACAGATGTTTGAAGCATGTGTGGTTAACTTAAAGGTAATGCATCCATGTCAGTCTTTCCTATTTGACAGTTTGCAAGAGTTTTAAAAGTTAAACCAGTAAGGAAGAAAAAAAAAAAGGTCTCAGAAACAAAATAAGATTTATATGGAGTTTGGGATAATTCTGAATCCAAAATTTAGTTTTGTCACAGACTTTTTTATTACTTGTGTGTTTGCTGTAACATACTTCAGTTTTTCAAGGTTTGATCCACCGGAATACTAAAGAAAAAGTATCAAATATTCTTGGGTCTAAAAGATTATTAAAAAAATATGTATATTAGGACTTGTGAAACACTTATGCATGAGGAATAGGTTTGGTTTAATATTTTTCCAGTATTAACATTTGGTCAATACAAGCAGTTGCTTTATTTTCTCTTGAGTTAGGAGGTTTAAGGCTTCCTGTTGATGTTCTCATATTGCAAGTGGAGTACTCCACTGGAGTGTGGAATCACAGCAATCAGGGAACAGTGGTTTCCTCATGTTTAGATATTAAAATGGAAGCTCACCTGATGTCTCTTAAACCCATCCCAAAAGAAGAAACCATCTCATTTAGTGTGCATCTCATTGGTAACTCTCATTTACAATTCTTTCTTCTACCAAGAAACTTTGTGTAAATGAAGTTATGGAAAGGAAATATTATTATAATTTTTAATTAAAATGATATGTAATTATGCTTGAAATCTATCCTTATCTTTTTTTTTTTTTTTGTATGCCGTATGTACACCACTGTGAGATAAAATAAAATATGGTGTGCCTAGACTTCTACTAAAGGATTCCCTTCAAAACTGTCTAAACCCAATTTGCTACATCTCTTTGCCTGAAGCAAGAATAACAACACACACTGTAAATCTTTCTGGTTTGCTCATTTCTTTTTAAACTGCTTTGAGACAGTGAGTAGCAAACATAAAAGATGTTATTGCCTTCTGTATGTGCCTGTAATTGTGATGCTTTCCTAAATGAAAAATATTATACTTTTTGCCTTTCTTTCTTTGTGCCTTTCTCAACAATTGCTATTCAGTGAGAGGCAGCTTTATACTAGTTAAAGCAGTCACACATTCTTCCTCCTGAAAACATTTATTTTTTGATTAGTTAATAAATGCAGTTACTAAAAACTGATGTAGTAGTCCAGCCTGCCCAGCCTTCATCTCCTCCCTTGCATGCCAGGGTGAGGTTGTTGGGAGCAGCCAATGCAGTGCACCCTTTCAACAGGGAGCTCTGCCTCCCTCATGTATAGGTTAAAGTTAATCACTTTGTACAAGCAATGAAGAAACTATTCAGGTATAGACAGGCATCTGTCAGATTTCTGTAGCTGGTGGGTAAATTAGAATGGCAAAACTGAGTTTACTGCACACTAATGAGAAGTCCTAAGCTGAATCCTGACTACTCCTAGTTTTCATCTGGGCATCACAAAGCCAAGCTGCCATTAATTTTGCAGCTCATTCCCAGGTTCCAGTCCTGTGTGTTGCTAACAGTTGTTAGTTCACAGATTCTTCACTACCATGACCTGTGAAATTATCTCCAAAAGTAAAATGGTGTGATTAAAAGTATCATGGGACCCTTCTCAAAAGGCAATATTGATTCTAGTGGATATCTAGTGAATTGCATCAGGTTTTTCTTTTGCTGCTCTAGTTAGCTCTCCAGCACCACCCATCAAGCATTTAATCCTTAGTCAACCTCACAGGCTTTTACGCCATACTTTCACATCATGTCACATACATTTTGATTTTCACACTGTGAAAATAAGCCCAAGCTACTGACAAGCTGACAGTGCAGTTAGAAAACATTTGGGATATGGATCTTGAAGCTTTTGCATTTATTCTCAGATCGTTGCCAGAAATTTGATACTGGACACATTGAATTTAGATCTTACCTATTTTGTCCAGTTCTTCTTTCTAATATAGCTTGGGTTTTAGTATTGGTTTCCATCAAGACTGTGATTACTCATCATATGCACAAACACAAGCTATTTTGTTCTCCACAACAGCCATTACATGTTTCAGGATTTTTATTGCAAATTTAGAAGATTCTTGCTTGTATTGAGTATTTTCAAGTAAAGATGAATACCAACAGCACCTCATGTATGGACCCTGTATGAAAATAACAACATCAAAAAGCAAAACTTCAATCTATAGCCCCAATGAAAGATGGTTGCTAGGAAGCTGTGTAGGCATGGGGGCCACAGAAATCATTCTCACCACATATAGTAGTCTTCTGCAGGAGACTTCTGACTGAGATGTATTTTGGGGAAGTGGAAGAGAATATAAGTTGAGAGGCTGCTGTAGCATCATTCACAGCCTGTCTTCTCCTCTGTCCCTCCACTGGATGCCACCAAGCTGGGGATGCTGCTGTGTAGCCTCCGTAGCCCAGCGGAAAAGGGCAGGCAGGGCCAAACTTCCAGGTTTCTGCATCAGGGCTGTCACAAGCGCTGACAAAATAACTTGCTGTCAAATCTGGTGTTTATCTATATGCCAAGATGATCTCTAGGAATCAGATTATGTGTGTCTGCTAAGGATGAATTTAGCATGGGGAACCATGGACATACAAATACCGTGGGATGATGGCAGAGACAGATTCCAGCATACTTCTGGGTTAGAGGCCAACCTGGACTTTATTCTCCAGACTAAGTACCTCTGAGGAAGTTGGCATATGAGCATCAGTTTGTCCAATAAGGGAATCAGGTGATTCAAGCTGATTCAAGCTGTCATCATGCTTCAGCACTGAATCAAGCTGTGTCAGGAAGACAGTTGTATCTGATTAACTAATGAAAGATTGCTTATGGGATTAAATGGAACAAAAAATCAAGTTTAGTGGTTGTTTTTCGTTGACACATTTATAGACCTTTTTACCTGTCCTAAACTACAAAGTATGAAGAGTTTTGAGTTAGGTTAAAAAAAAAAAAGGAAAAGGAAAAAAAAAGACAAAGAGAAATTATGCATATTTCATTGTTCTTTACAACAACTAGGATTTTTAATTACAGAAAACACTCATCATGCATTAGCAATCAAATGCAGACAATATATAGCACAACAAAATAGAATGAATAATCTGAAGTCTTTCCAGACTAATAAGAATAACTAATCTATGAATCAAAGGATAATTGAATATTCTCCAGTATCTTTCTGGCTTTCGACTATTTAATCCAAGTACCTTCTTCAAATGAGAAAATCCATTTTATCTGAAAAAAGCTCATGTTTATTAACACAAAAATCAGAGCATTAAAGCAACTGCTAGACAGGAATTTGCATAAATGAAAACTATGCCTGTTTCATAATTTTCACTACTGGAAGATGATTTTTTTTTTCACTTGTATCTTTTTTCCCCTTGACATGTTTGCTTTTCATTGCAATCCCCCAAAATTTAACACAGCTCACTAGGGAGAGCTGCCTGGTCTCAGCCCATGCAGCTCTATTTTCAAGTATTTAATTTGCCTCAGAAGAGCAATTAGCTATATGTACTACCCTTTTATCAGTACTTTTTTTCTGAAAGCTGTGTAGTTGATGCAATATATAAAATACACAATTTCATGTGAAGTACCTGTAAGACGAGATACTGACAAACCTCATATGTTTAGGAAAAAATTATTTCTGATGGATCTAAGGAAGTAATATATACATATTTTCAGAAGAAATGTCTGATTTTGTGCATTATTGCATTCAAATGAGAAATATGTCAATTAGAACAACAAGCAGTTTTAAAAAACTTATCTGTTGAAAATTTTATCATAAGAAATTAACTTTTTATTATTTTGAATAATATTAGCCCTAATGATAGTGATACCACCTTGTGAAATACATACATAAACTTATAGTCATCATAAAATCTATTTCTTAAAAGTGTCTTCTCTCAGGAAACATAAGACATTTTAATCCCAGTATTTCACAAAAAATTGACAAGACTTCATTTTTATTTCTTAAAACCCTGGAAATATAGAAATAAAGATGACATTGTGAAAAAAAAATTATGCATGCCATAGCTCAAACATAATTTTCAGCTGGGATTATGAATGGTAGATCTTATATTTTAGATTCTTTTTTAATGGGGCTAAATATTTAGCTTACATAAAACAAGTCATGTCAATGGTTAAATCTTCAAATAATCAAATTTGCAATCAGCTGTTCTAAACTACATCTGAGACTCCCGACCTCTGTATCAGAAGGTATATTTATGTGATTCATGGTGATCTTCATGTTTCTCTTCCACACTTGTCTTTCTTTTCCTCTCTTTAAATGGTAAATACTTTATCCCTTTTCTGTTTCAAAGTGGATGATTTAGTGTGGATTACGGACAGTGGTTGCATATGTGTTTATCTGTTTTTTGTTACTTTTACTTCTACCACTCTTGTTATAAAGGGTGGTTGGTGTCACTCACAAGATCAGTTTGGCCCATTTGAAACAAAAGACCTGTTTTTTTGTACTTACAGGTATTTATTGATTGAATAGATAGTTACTGTAGCACACATATTATTGACATGGTAAACTAGAAGTTAAAAATGTTCCCATTTAATTTTCAAAATAAGACTCTAAAATCTTTAATATTTGAGCATCTAATTTGCAAGGGCAAAAATGGTGGTGTGATACTGTCTTTCTGCAGAATAGCAAGAAGGTTTCCATCCTCTCCATGCACAGACCTGCAAATAGCCAACAACTGTTGATGTTGTACTTCTAAAGCACACAAGGCATTTAAAGAGGTGTAGGTGAAAACTGCACTGCAATCAATGGCATCTTGAAAGGAATCAGAATATCTGCCAGTACAAAAGGAAACAATCTGTAAGAGCAACAAAGTAGTCCTCACTAAAGCTAACCATAGAAAACAAACTGAAAGAGCGATTGAATACTAAAACCAAATCTATTTAGACTGTAAAATAATAAATAATTAAACTCTTTCTACATAACGACTCTGTAATTAGCAAGAATCTTAAAATCTGCTCTAGGATTTAGTACAGATGCAGACAGGCAATGCGTGGCTGCAGATTTCAGGCCAGTGTTTCAGCCTCTTTTTTCTGTTCTCAGCCAAAGGAAGAGAATATGAGAACATGACTGTGATAAACCTACTGTGTTTCTGGATTTCTGCGCCCAAAGGGGCGGATGAGAGTGGGAGGCAGCTGCAGCAAAATCAAAAACTTTTTTTTTATTTTCTGAGAATTGAGAGTGTGTTCCAAAGGACTGCAATTTAAACTGGATTTCAGCCCTTGTAGTCCTCAGAATTCCCTCAATTTAAATTGTAAGTGGCACATAGAACCCATACCAAAATGCTGTTGCACCATGGGTGGAAAGCACTGATGTGAATAGCTTTTAATATCCCATTTCCAATCATCAATAATCTACTTCAAACTGACTGCAGCTGTATTTAATAATCACACTTGAAAAAATCATAGTGTTAAAAATCATTGTTTTAAGCTTTTATTCACATTGTATCAATGACAAACCTGTGCTCTTATCTCTGACTGGAATTTAATAGACGGCAGTCTTTGTGTACCTCAATGCCCCTCCAATTCTCTTTTTTGCTTTTAACACAGCCCTACTTCCACAAATGTTAAGCAAAAAATTGAAACACTCAAGTCTCTCCATTATACAATACTGATTGTGCCCTGCTGTCACTTCCTTTCTACAATGACCTCCAAGGTGACCAGAAATGCTCACAGCATATTAAATATGACCTCGATAAGGAGTATAAATGTTCATCTACTATTGCTTTGCCTGTATCTCACACTATAGGTCCAATCAGGTTTTGTCTGTGTGCATGGACTTCACTGACCTAGTATTTGTGAGAGCATAATTTGGCTGACTATGTCCAGTGAGGATGTAGTGTTAGTATTTCTCTTGTTATTTGCTATATGGAAATTAGCATGGGAAAGTGATACGTCTTCTGTTGTGGAAACATTTTTTTGGTCCTTACTATGATAAAAATGCAGAACATTACTGCAATATTTATAAGTGCAGTTCTAAGCATGGGTGAGAGCCTAGTGGAAATGCTGCTACATGGCTACCTGAGAAATAATGCCAAGCATTTCTTTCTTAACGTTCAGCATGAAACTCCCAATTCAGAAGCAATGCAACAAGCTGCTCCTAGTGATGATCCATCTTTTCCCTCTTTTAACCTCATTCAAACATAGGTAGCCTCTCACAGCTTCTTTCTCTCCACATCACCTCTTTTAATCCATCTGTCTGTCTTCATAACACTTCCTGTTGCTCTTTTCTACACTCCTGACAGTATCTTTCTGTTTTGGGAGTGCTTTGAAATGCATACAATTTTTGCAGGTGAGGTCACAGCAGGGCTTCAGAGAAAGAAATTATTATTGGCACTTCCCTGTGCCATGATGAGATCCTTCACAGGGTGCAATTTTAATCCTTAATGGCCATTTCAGTTGTTGTATCAGGCTTTATTTCAGAGTTCATGTGCAAATTTCATGAGACCAGAATTATCCATCTGTCATGGAATCAGGGCTGTTGTGCTCTGCTGGAAACTGTGTGACTGTAGAGCCAAAGCAAAGTCTAATTGGATGCCTATGGATACACCTAGCATATATACTAGCATGTAGCCTAATTCTGCAGTTTGCTTCTAGGTCCTTAGCTGTCCACACTGCGTAACTATGAAAGAGTACAGCACTTTTTCCTAAGGTTTTGCTTCCTTTAAAGCAAAACCCTGTGTGGGGACCATTAAGGTTCAACATGGGATCTCCATTAGGTTCAACATGGGATCTCCATTAGGTTCAACAAGGCCAAGTGCAAGGTCCTACACCTGGGGTGGGGCAATCCCCAGTATCATCACAGGCTGGGGTATGAATGGATTGACAATAGCCCTGCCAAGAAAGAGTTGGGGTGTTAGTGGATGAGAGACTGGACATGAGCTGGCAACATGCACTTGCAGCTCAGAAGGCCAAGTGCATTCTGGGCTGCATCAAAAGAAACGAGGCTAACAATTTGAGGGAGGTGATTCTGGCTCACTGTTCCTCTCTGGTAAGACCTTACCTGGTGTACTGCATCCAGCTCTGGGGTCCCCACTACAAAGAAAACATGGACTTGTTGGAGCAAGTTCAGAAGAGGACCACAAAGATGATCAGAGGACTGGAACACCTCTCCTACAAAGACAGGCCGAGATAGCTGGGTTTGTTCAGCCTGGAGAAGAGAAGGCTCCAGGAAGACTTTACAGCAGCCTTCCAGTACCTAAACAGGGCCTACAAAAAATCCTAGAGAGAGACTTTTTTAAAAAGACATGTAGTGATAGGACAAGGGCTAAATGTTTTAAAACAAAGAGGGTAGATTCAGACTACATATAAGGAAGAAGCCTTTTACAAAAAAAAGGTGGTGAGTTACTGGAACAAGTTGCCCAGAAAGATGGTGGATGCCCTATTCCTGCAAACATTCAAGGTCCGATTAAAGACAGCTCTGAGAACGTCAATATATTTGAAGATGTCCCTGCTCATTTTGAGGGGGTTGGACTAGATGACCTTTAAAAGTCCTTTCCAACCCAAATTATTCTATGATTCTATAATTCATTCACTTCAAGGTCCCACATGAGAGACAGTATAAGGAAGACAGCCAGGTTTGGCTCCCTCTGATCCTTTCCCTTCAGGCTTTGCTCTCCCAGTTGGCCTGTGCTGGCACACCATGCTCCAGGGTATATCAGACATACCTTCAGTCTTCCATCCTGCAGTTAAGCCTTTCTGCTGAAGCTCTCTAAGCCACAGGTTTTTCTAATTTCTTCTTCTATGTATATTTGCATTTTCCATCCTGGATGGGATTTTGGTGTATACCCAAGTAGGAGATAATCTATTGATTTAGCCTATGCTGTAGGCATCATCTTTTCATCACCACTTTAATTCTTTATCAAGCTATGTCAAAGAATATCTTGGGTTCTGAAAGGCAATAAAAGCACACTGGAAAGATTGAACAGTTAAGAATACAGCCAGAAGAAAGTGCCCTCTACTTTGTTTGCAGTCCTGCTATTTTGAGAGCTCGTAGTCTACAAGGAACAGACACAAATGGATGCAAAACACAAATTCAAGATTCCTTCCATCCTATGTGCTGCATGATTATTATGTAATCTTTTAATGTAAGTTATGTACAGTTGAATGGAATATATAATATCTTTCTGAATTAAAAATAGGTACTAAACACTAACCATAGAGGATACACTACACAGTCATTGGTCATACACAGTTAAAATCTGTTTTCTTATTAATATCAGAACTAAATATTCTAGAGAGGTTTTTCAAAGCACAAACAAGAATATGAGGAGGAAATATCCACACACACCTAAATAATTTCCCCCTTAATTTAACAACAATATATGTTCATGAAATGAAAATGCAAATCTTGTAGAGGATTTTCTATCTACAGAGAGATCAAAAGCATGTCTAGATTTTTCACCAATCAGAAATATTACTCCACTACCCTAAAGTTTGGATTTAAAAGGATTTGTATGGTCACCACTGCTTTCCCTGCTTTAAAGTCATACTCTTTCATTTCTTGGTAAGCATGATGTGAAGAATGAGAGAAGAGTAAATCAAAACACAGACACGGAGGGGGGAAAATAATCAAACACCACAACAAAACCATGGCATAGAAATCAGTTACTGAAGAAATTTCAGCAAATAAATTTCAGCAGAAACAATGTCAGGTATCAAATAGGAGAGGGAAACATATTCCTTCAGGGAGCAGAATGTATATTTATTTTATTCAAAATCAGCAGTGGCAATTCTGTAACTAAAGTTTAGCACATCAAATTCAGCAGCACAAATCAAAACAGAACCTTCTAAAATCGTTTCTAGAAATGATGCAGATTCAAAATGAGTATCAAGAATATAATTCGGGTGTAAGCCATAGCAAATCATAGACTAGACTCTATCTAATACTCAACGATTTACACTGAAGGTGAACCCTGTTTGTAAAAGGCTGCAAAAGCTCCTTTCTTACCACCTGGTTTTCCTAGGCACTGCAGAGCTGGTAGCAAACTCCATTTGCTCTCCAGGCTCGGAGGTCTCTGTCTGCTGCTGACCTTTGCTGGGACAGGAGCAAGAAAGAGGTAGGAGACCTCAGAAAGCAAGCTCATTTTTAAAGCACCTAAATCCTCTGAGGGGGACCCAGGAAAGGCCAGGAGCCTTGTACTTCTGCAATTGTCAGTTTAGAAGAGTTGTAAAATATGTTTTTTCTTCTTTTCTGCTACTTACTTAAAATTGAAGGAATTATTGTGATGATACCTTAACTTTTGTGATTTCACATTTTTCCCTTGTTTCTGTGCATCTCTAGTCCTTGTCAAAGAAATCCATGCAGTGATGTAAAATAGCACCTGACTAGTTTTGAGCTTGTGTGGGATGAGTTTCTCTTTATTTAGAATTTCTGCAGGAAACAGTTATTCAGACTGAAAGTTGTACAAGCTAGGTAGGCAGCACAGAAAAATAGTCCAAAACAACTCAAATACAGAAATAAGCATTTTCAGAATGTCTTAAAATAACATCCCAGAGGAAACAGTGATGCCCTAAAATTCATATGTAATTATCACAGACCAGATCTTCACATTTCATATTTGTCTATTCTCTGCTACCCCAAAGTCTCATGAACTTGGAAGTGAAGGGCTAAGCACACCTATGTGCTCTAGCAAAAGGCACTAAGTGATAGCCCATGGCCACAGAAGACTATGGGAGAAAATGTTGTGGTCTTCAGAATATCAAAGACTAAAAAAGCATAATGCTCTTCAAAAAAAATTAAAATCTTATCTATATATAGACTGACACTGGAAAGACTCAGCAGTTTCTGGAAGTGATGCTAGTAGCTAACCACAATCTACTGGTATAGCTACATTTTATTTTAAAATTGTCTTTGTGGCATCTTTGTCTGTTCTCCATTTCTGTTATTACATATACCCATTTGTGACATCCTGTGCATTTATCTGCCAGGGAGAAGATTATTTTCCTGTGGTTACTAATCATTTGGTATAGCATGAAGGATAGCTGATCCTTAATGATACTCTTTCTTAAAAGATTCTGTTCATAGGTAATTATTTTTAATGTAAATTTTATGGCATAGCAGGGTTGTGTTCTTCATCTCCTTTTATTGCTAGCAACACTCATACTAAGTACAATAATATTAGTAATATTCTATTTGTACAGCGTCTTCCATTTGAGCTTTTTCAAAGCATTTATGAAAAATACTTAGCATGCTGTAGTTCTGTGAGGAACCTTTTGATTTCCAGTCTTATCACTGCACAGTTGGACCCATCTTTCTCATATACCCCATAAGCTGCTGGAGTTCATTATCACCAGTTATAATTAGCTCATCATACAGCTCAGTTAATTTAAACAGATAAAATTATATCAAACTCATAGAATTTAGGTCCATTTCTGCCAACAGTATGGTTGACATAAAAATTCTCCAGGATGCAGTTTTGATAATCCAAAGAAATTATTGATTACCTTCTTCCATTATCCTGGACCTTCTTTCAGTACTTGTTTCATTGTTAGAAATTTTCCTGATTTGTGAGAGGAGCAGTGAACAAGGTCCCTTACCCAGATAAATCTTTATGTCTAGGAGCAAAGGTTTAGTTTGTGCTTTTTTTTCTTTGACATAGAAACACAGAATAATTCAGGTAATAAGAGTCCTTGATTCCTGCTCAAAGCAAATGGGTCCTAACCCAAGGCCTTGGCTGGATGAGTTTTGAGTATCTCCAAAGACGCATGTTCATTATCATCTCTGGGGAATCTGCTCTTGGAATGAACCCCTCTCTGTGAGGACATTTTTCCTTACATGTAATTTGAAATGGCCATATATAGACTAGCACTGCCCCAATGAGGGCTTCGTTTCATTGCTGCTTTGGCCTGCTGCTGACTCCTGCTCATTGTGTACCTGCTGGACAGATGTACCTACTGCAGATACAGAGCTCTGTGTTTGCTCTTGTTATGCTGCATGAGATTTCTGTCAGTCTGTCTCTCCAGCTTGCTTGAGAAGGGCTCAGTGGTGGCCTCTGAGAGCTCTGTTTGTAAGCAGGTGTTGGTTGCACTTTGGATCACACTCAGCAGTTCAGCCAATTTTTCACCCAGTTCATAGTTCATCAATCCAGTTCACCTTTTCTCTCCAAGAAAAACATTTACAAGAAACTATCATTCCTTAAAGGTTTTGAACTGGATTCTAATTACTCTTTTTTTTCTTTTGTCAGCCCTACCATTCCTAAACCTGAAATCAGGCAAAACAGGTTCAGAAAACTAAAATTAATGACAAAAACTCTTTTAATATTCTTCTCCCCTCTTCATTTTTTAATGAATGGGTGCTCTAACTACAGGAAACTATGGGCAAAACACAGGTCACCATTGCAGCTTGTGAAGGAGATGCTGCTCCTGGGCTGCCAGAGCTGAAGCGCTCCCTCCAATCCGGCCATAGCAGAGATGCTCTTCAAGAGGCAAAGACAGACAAGCTGCCAACGTATATTGCCACACAGAGCTCAGACTTTACCTTTTGCCTGCTTGTTTTCTGCCCCTATATGGTTACAACACACATCTGCTCAACTGTCCATGGGGACAAACGATTAGGTAAAGTAATCCCCTCTTAAAGTGCTGTAGATATTTCACTTGGTTAGGCTTTGAAAGGGGAAGATGACAAATCAAACCCATTCTGTCTCTCTCAGATATGAAATCCCATACTCTTCACAGAGAGCACTTCCAATCCTGATTACAGCTTTTTTAACAGAAGTATACATGAATCTACTTCTACTGGAACTACGTGGTTTTGCTGTTTAAATTCTCCCCTAAAGAAAAAAGCCTGTTTGAGTTCTATTAGGTATCAAAAATACCACCAAAACATAATCTGAAATAGTATGTAATTATTTTTTCATTTCAAATCAGTCTTTGACAGACATGCCTGAAGGCAAAATAGATTCATATCCCTAACAACCTTCTAGCAGCTGAAATCTATAAACAGCTTATACAACGTGGAAATTGCTATTTCAACAAATCAGGAAGGCTTAAAATAAATCTCTGAAAAGTAAGGTAACTAAATTAAACTCTGAACTGTGAACTCATTCAGTAGCAGAGAAAACTGGACAGTCATTTAATAAATCTCTTTTTAAATGCATTCATTTTGTTCTAGGAAATATTCCAAAATTAACAAAATCTGGGTTGTTTCTGCTAAATGTTGCACTGAAGTCAGACCAACTACAGACTTACTTCTAGAGACCATGAAGACCCAGTCATGTCATAAGGGTAAGAAATGAGAACTTAGATACCACCCTACAATACCTATCCTGGGTACCTTCTCAAATGACAGATGAACTTGGGAACAAGTTGTGTTGTAAATAAACAGAACTCCTTTGCCTAAAATTGAGCTATGCCTTCTGAGATAGCATCTCCTTTGGGCTTTATTTCTGCAAGCTTTGCTACAGCAGAAACATTTTGGATTTCTGGGTAAAACTCTACCTGTAGAAGGGATAGTCAGAATATAAAGTTGAGATTTTTTTTTTCAGAATCAGGAAACTGGGTGTTCTGAAGAGTCTGATTAAAACTAGTGTGTGAATTCTAAGGTCAATAAGTGCAGAGAGAATATGTTTCAGGTAGGCAGCTAGCTATCCTCAGGGACACATGGATGGCCTTTACTGTCCATAAAGAAAAGTTAAATAATCTATTCTTAGAATTTAGTGCAAAGACTCAGACATGCACCCTTTTTATTTTCTCCTTTAGTTTATTTGTCCAGTTTCACTGGTCTGAGAAACAGATATTGCTGCTGAATAAGGAAGAAAAAAAAGTCCAAAGGGAGACACTCTGAACTCTAACCACAAGTACTGCACTGAATTTCTCAGGGAGCAGATGGTGTGACCAGGGAGTGCAAGCCCTGCCTACACTTTCCAGGGCAGAGGACAGCCCCCTCAATTTCCCGTGTCTGCCCCAACTGCTGGGCTGCATCCCAAAGCTGGCTTGGTGTATACCCAGAAGATGGTAAAGCCTTTTTGCTCCTTGCACTGATAAGATAGGTATCTATTATTTGGCTGAAGGAAAAAGAAGATCCTTGTGTCCTTCTTGTGGTTAAATAATGCACGGGTGTATGTTACATTGGTAGCTGATTCACCAAGTAATCCTATTACCGTGGAAAAGAAATATGTCATGACTTTATGGCATGGCAAGGGGTGACCATGACAAGTACTTACCAAAGAAAAAATAAAACCCAAAGTAGGAACTGATTTCCTTACATTCAGAAAGTTTTTGATCCAGAGAAAGGTAATATTTCTTGAAAGGAATACTAGCAATAGTTACCAGATTACTGTCAGGATGCTTA
Source organism: Margarornis squamiger (assembly GCA_035222235.1). Classification (NCBI taxonomy): domain Eukaryota; kingdom Metazoa; phylum Chordata; class Aves; order Passeriformes; family Furnariidae; genus Margarornis; species Margarornis squamiger. The sequence goes on along the minus strand of JAWWTY010000077.1, from coordinate 100,724,441 downwards.
AATGTCTATTTATGCTCTTCATCTGTGGATGACACACCAGGTATTATTATTTCTCTTATTATGTGAGTATCTAATTTCCAGATTTTATAATGGAAGTTTGATGATATTATAAAAAGCATTAAACAAACACAACAGTATCTAAGTGGAGACTTTTCTGTTATAAGCAGTACCTATATTTTAACTACAGTTGCATAACAGTGAAACAAAATATAATGATCATCCAAAATATCAAAGTTAAATATAGGTATGCATCTGTACAAAATGAAGCGAAGCATGTGTGCCTTCTCATGGGTTATGAAAATATGTACTTAAACATTTTAGCAGACTTTTGTGTTCTCCATTAAGTAAAAATATACTCTGCCAATTATGCTACCAAAGCTTAAAGCACTTAAAGCGTTTAAAGCAGTAGCATTTCTTCAAGATCTAGCATGCATGACTCTCAGTTAATATTCCCTAGGTATTTTTAAAAAACTGAATTATCTATTTATGTTTAAATTCTGAAACATGTTTCATTTAAGATGCTAGTACAAAGTCTTACTGAAGCTTTTTAATCCATTTCGGCTTTAGCAAATATTCTCCACAGTATTTCAGGGGAAGGCTTTCCTGTTTGTCTTAATTTACTGTGAATAAATTTGTTTCTACAATTAGCACACAGGCCCCTAAAGCCAGAAATACCCTAAATTAGTGGTACGGTGCATTTTGGGATGCAACTTAATTACTAAATCAAAGTACTAGAACTATGAGCAAGAAGCTTATTTTAAGTATTAGGCAACTTGCAAGACAGAGCTGAAACTTCCCAATGGAAATGTGATGATCTTTACATGTTTCACTAACGAAACCTACTTTAAGCAATGTGAGGCATTATGTAAGATTCAAAAATATAGGAGATAAAACAGCATGCTTTTTGTAAAAAACCCCTTTTATATAAGCATGTTGAAGCTTGGGTGCCAATTGAAAGTACTAGGCCTGTCATTTTAAACTCTTCCAGACCAGCACAAAACCTTCTGTCAGAGTTATGGCTATTTGTGGGAGCAAGCAAGAAATATCATGGGGGTTTTGAGCTTTTCTCAGCCTGTGGATGTGCAAATCAACTAAACTGATTCTAATTTGCATAGTCACTTAATGTGAAAAACATGACCAGCACTGGATGGAGGGAAAGTATGTTTTTAGGGTGAGCTGGAGAAATTCTCTCTATTGTGCTCAAAGTCAGTGGTCTTCCACAAAGCCCTAGAGAGAAATTTGGAGTGCTGTTATACATGAGTCTGAATAACTCACCTTATATTTCTTTTAAGTGTCACAAGGCAGTGACAACAGACGAAAGATATTTGTTAAAGTAACTTGCTGTTTAGGCTTTTTGGAAAATACAGCATCCTTCATGATAAATGAACTCCTCCTTTGGGAGTACATGGGGCCATGTCTGCTGCCAGCTTCTGGGCAAAAAGTAAAGTAGTTTGTGAAAGCCTTAGCACAGAATTTCCTTGCCTTCACAATTTTGTCACCACACCAGCATTTTAACATCACATGAAACTTGATTTTTTTCATAGTAGCATAATCTAAAGCAAGAGTTTAGTTTCTTAAGTTATAATGAGATTTCTATACATGGTTTCAGCTCCAGCAGGGGCACCATCTGCAGCGCTGGTTGTTAAGTAAACATTGCCACATTAGCCACTACATAGGTATGAAATAAACACTATCAAAATGTTTAAAAGAAAATTGAGCAAGAGATTGATGGGGAAAATGGGTCTCTGAAGTTCTTATCACCCAGACACTTAAAAAAAGAATTCTCAACATTTTATTAATCTGAATTTGTTTAAGTTTTTTGTAATACATTAAGCAGACAAACCTTTTTCTAATATTTCCATTTATTACAATGGTCTGGAACATACATAATAACATAATAATATATAGTAAAATCATGCAATCATGCAAATGAGGTTTGCCTCCTTCTTAGCAGAAATAATAATCTGAATGTTGTCATTATCCATGTGTGTTTATTTCGTCACTTTGCACTGTCTTGTTATTTTTGTATCAGCACTTATATTATCACAGTATCTATGGCTAGTACTACTTACTGGCAGATAGTAGGGCAGCTGCTCACCGACAACCAAACGGATTTGACACTCAAAGAATAAGATGGATGGGTTTTGACCTGCATAATGGGCTCTTCCTCTTCTGGAAAACTGGGAGATAATGGGGAAATCTATAGTACTATTGCACTCTTTGGGTGGGACCTGTGTGAGCTGCCCACTCTTATTCTGAGATCTGGGAAATGTTGCTGTGTCCTATTTTTTTGACATAGCCAGCAAATATCAGGGAATTTTCTTGGGTAAATGTGGCTTTGGTTTCAATCATTCTTTTTTTGGAACTTCTTATTCGTTTTTTACATAAGAAAAGGAGAAGCAGAGTTTTCTTATTTACCCTCTCAGCATAATCATTGTCTCAATTATTTCTGTCAAGGATTCTTTTGTGCATCTCCTCTTCAGTGCAAATTCTCTTTTCAGCATTTTTTAAGAGATTTTTTTTTTTTAATACACATCTTTGCTGTCTTTTTTTCTGAGCCATCCATTCTTGGGAATAGATTCAAGATGTGTACGGTTCATGTATCCCTTTTTTCCAAGACAGTGAAACCTTCATTATTTTCCATTGCATTTTATACTCTAGGTATTCTAGCAATTTCTTCACTTTCTTAGTGGGTGGTGCACATTAAACAGTATTTTCTTTATTGAGCTCTTCACAATGACATCAAGTATTTCCTCTGTATGATTGCAATTAATTTTGAATGAGTTGATATATATGAGCAATTCAAATGAACCTTGCCAACACATTTTTTCAGCTTTGACTTGTACACTGTTCACTCACAGTTTTGTTAGCATCCCCTGAAATTTTAGAGGTATTTCTTCAACTTTTGTAACATGTACGTATTTGACAGCTGTAAATTTGTCACCTAACAAATAATTTCCTTTCCAAAGGATGAGAAATTACACAAAACAGGATGAGATAAATTAAATATAACACTTCTTTCCAAAATGAGACTTCTGGCAGTCCAATATGGTTTAGAATGGTTGGAACGGACACATGGTTAGATACTAAGGTGTCTACAATTTCATGTGCAATTTCACATTTTTCATGAATAGTTATACCAATGAAAATTGAAAAGGTTCCAGGAAAAATTAAAATTTCTCAAAAAAGAGAGCATTTTCCTTAAATCTGGAAACACCAGATATACTAGCTCTTTCCTCAACCCCAAGGCCATTTCAAAACCATGTTGATGTGCAAATGGAGTGCATTTTAAATAAAGTAAACTTGTTTCCAAAATATATTTCAACAGTTAAATTAGTCGTTCTTTTCTGTGCAGAAAAATTACCATTTCTTAAATTTCTGATTTTCTTTTCAGACAGATGAAATTAAAGGGTTTAGCTGGAGGAACAGGTCCAGGTTGGAGTACTATGTTGGGAAAGATGTTGATAAAAATGACAACACTTTAAAAAATTACCTTTGGAAAAGGATAGGATGAATTGAGATTGTTTATCCTGATAGAGAAAAGACCACCGGTTTTGAAATACACAAAACAATTGTTTCTTATGTGGAGGGTACGTGATATGCACAGAGCAGAAACAATGAGCTTAAATAACAGACAAAGAGATTCAATTAAGACATTACCAAAGCTGATGAAAGTAGAGGATCTTGGGAGTTGATTGCCTGGGTAGATTATGTAATCTCTGCTAACAGACATCTTTAAGAAACAATAAGTCAAATATCTGTTAGGAGGGCCATAAAACTTGTTTTCAGGCATGAAGTTGGGATCAGAATATTGGCAGACACTTGGCAATTCTGTGATATGTTCCTTCAGTTCTGATTTTTGTTAATGATGATGCTTTTTCTGTCTCATTCTATGACCACTCGTCCCTTTAGCCAGCTCATGCAAGGGAAGTTGCCTTCCTCTGACTCTTTTAACTAGCATTTCTTCTGATTCCTGATGTACTAGACAATGCAGTGTCAATTGGTTTTCTGTCTTTGTCTATAATACTATTCAAAAGTTCTCCTCAGAGTCTCTAATTTGCCATTAATTTTCTTTTACTGTGAATACAATACTAAAATAATCACAGTGTCAGAACATAGTGTAATGTCCCATAACGTCTAATGACTCTTCTAATGGTTCAGGTTTGAAATGGAGTAATTTTCCTAGACTAATCACCTCATCAAAGCATCATAATGGAAACCTCAAGAGGTCTCTGTAGCCACAAACTCAAAGCATTGCACCAATCTAAATCTCACAACTGAACTTCTAATGCCTCTGTAGCAGAAGCCACAACAACCTTAAACGGAAATAGTGTTACCAATGCATATTCAACTGTCTCTCATTATCAGCAAGGTCTCTACAAATTTTCACTGCTTCTCTTCCGGGACTGTTGTTGTCACATGAACACTCCTCTAGCGTATGCAAGGCATGCATAAAAGTGACAAATATAACTATTGTCCAAGGTTGCACATCAAAATCGATGTCTTCACAATGTTTGGGTTTTTTAAAACTGAAGAACTATGCTCTATGCACATTCAACAACTACTAAATACACCTTGACCTTCAGTTCTTATATTGTAACTGGGGAAATGCCTAGCTGTCTAATATGATTCCTATCTGTTTTGTTTATGTCTGATTTATTACTTAATTTAGATTTTATGTCAGTTAGAATGAGATATGTCTTTGTTTTGAGAGATGCAGGACTAATTGTGTTTTGGGTTTCAGCCTTAAATATAAACTTCCTGATTTGCTTGGTCATTACCAAAAGAACATGTAAAATTTTCTTTGTGATAGGAGATGCAATATTTAAATAGAATGCAAATATTGTGAATAAATATATTGAGCTGGAAATGGTTATTATGCAATTATATAATATAATTATATTGTCTTGATACTGCTTGAACAAATGTAAAGTTTGTTAAAGACAATGAAATCCTCTCAACGCAGAATGGCAGAAAATTTTGTCTCATTCAAGGAAAGAAGCTTGAAAAAATTTCTCAGTAAATTCAGCTTTCTTAGAAAGTACAGTTCCGCTCAAATTAAGGCAAGGTAGTGACCAAAGGTGGTGTCATTATTCCACACTGATGGTGTCTTTGCAAATCCAAGCTCTCCAAGACCTTCAAGAGAATTGCATAGGTAAGATTTGTAGTGGCAAAATGCTTCAGGAATTAAAAGGCTTCACTTAACTCTAAAACCTGACAAAATATTATCCTTTGTTACTCAAGATACTCAGAGAAACTTAAGTTTTTAAAACTTAAAAATGGTTCCTTTTGGTCAGTTCTAATTGGCAGAGAAGCATTTGCTATAGATTTTCAATGGTTAAATGCAGGAGAAGATGCACTGCTCTCCAGCCTGCCCTGATGTCTTAATGAGTCTGTCAAAGAAATATACTGAAATATAGCATTAATATAAGGGGCAAAGCAAAAGTGATAACTTTTTCTGATAATTCCTTCATAATTCAGCAAACCAAGCACAGCAATAAGATAACATTTCCAGGATGGGAAAATAACCTAGACATTGTATTCATGGATCAAATAATCATGTAAACACAAAAATAAAGTAGGAATAAAGCCACACTTTATATGTAATCTTTATTTAGTTTTCTTCCAAACCCATAAAATTTGAATCTACCACGAAAAGGGTGAGATAAATCTCCTTTTATTCAAATTGTGATTCTTGAAAACCAGCTTTTCTTAGAAGAATATAAATATTAATACACAGAGAATAGACTTCTTAAAAATGGCAAAGACAAAGAGAGGTTCTAAGAAAAAGTCTGTAAGATGTCATGATATCCTAAATGGTCTTAAACTCTCTTTTGTTTATATGTATTGGTTGCCTAGCAAGATTTCGAGCCCTGACTCAGGCTACCAGCAGAGTTTCTTTTGCAAGAAAAGATCTGTTTTGTATTTTCATTTAAGAATTTTTGGATGCAGATCTGTTTGCAAGATCAAGGCAGAGGTTTTATATTCCCAGGTCAGAGAATATTCTGAATTGAAAGAAAACTCATTGAGTTCAACTCCTGGCAGGTAGAACAGTATCTTTTGGTACTCTCGGAAGACCACACATACCATACCTGCTATACAAACAAAGAATAATGAAAACTTACATTTTTAAAAAATAATTCTTTATATTAATTTGTGGTGGTTTAGTTTTCTTGGTTTTGGTCTAGGCTTTCCCTGGTAACAAGGTCATAACTAAGGAAGTATTCCACACCATTCCTTCATGTAATCAGCTGTATATAAGACCAAGGAGGAAGATTTCTCTCTCTCTTCCTTCCGTGTGCTTGGAGGACATCGTCTCTGTGTCAGCTTAACTCTTACTTATATGAGCTGAGGCCTGTCTGAGAAACTGGTGTCCCAGCTGCGTGGAGGGGAAGGACCTGCTTCTTTTAAGGGGAGTTTTGGTGACAATTTATTGTATTAGTTACTTACTGAGCTTTTCCCCGAGTTTACAAGTGTGTGCATCTGTTTTGTTTGGTTTTACCCATTTTTGTCCCATTTCCCTTTCCCTTTCCCCCCCTTTTCCCTTTTGGAGTTTTTTGGGGTTCTTATTCTGTAGATTCATAGTGTTTGATTGTATATAATTGTAATATATGTGTGAATATATATATATATATGTATATATACTTTTACTACAATTCTCTTTTGGTACTTTTTTTCCTTCACTCTCGGGAGGGGTGAGGGGGGGAATCTGTGTGGCCGGCAGCTGGGTTTGGCAAGGACCCAACCCAAACCTCCACACACTTCAATGTAATAATTTTAATACATAACCTGACTAGTTGATTTCCATTTAATCTACAAATGCTTTTACAGTGCTACACTTCAGAGTGAAATCTATTTACTTTACTTAATCCCAAATTATATTCTCCTTTCTCATTTGTTGCAGTCTTCCTTCCTCTCCTCTACCTGCTGCTCAAGATGGCAATTAAACATTTATTTTCTTAACTTACAAATACCTGTAGCTCCTTGGTGTTTAGTATTAAAGTCCAGGTCCAGCTCAGGCAGAATATTTGTACTCTTCTTTTTCTTTCAAGTCTTCAGTTGTGGGGTATGAGAGACACAAATTTATTTTTCATTTCTCTGTAGTGAAGAACATGTCTTCCTTTGATCATACCTCTGAGAGAGTTCACAAGATTCTGGGTGCCATCACCTACTCACTGACACGTTTCTAATCCTTGTTCTTTCAAATGTTGTAGAAGCAAGATTTCTCATAAAATAATCACCTCACTTAATCCTCCTGTGACTGCCCAGGTCAATCATCAGGCCTAGATCCCTGGAGCATTTAGATGCAATCTGCCTTTTCAACTCTTAGTACCTCAGTGTAATAGTATCTCAATACTTAATTGTTGTTCCCAAAAAACAACTCTCTGCACAGTGACTATGTTTTCTTTTATTTGTCAATACAAAGCACAACAAACCTTTGCTTCCTGGAAACTGCTGCAGTATAAATAATATCTTCAGGATCTCTTGCATGTTTGCTTGTTATAACAGCGATAGGAGAAGAGGAAATACAAAAAGATGACGAAAAGAAAAGAAAAGAAAAGAAAAGAACGGAAAAGAAAAGAAAAGAAAAGAAAAGAAAAGAGAAGAGAAGAGAAGAGAAGAGAAGAGAAGAGAAGAGAAGAGAAGA
>JAWWTY010000077.1:100698568-100714371 GCA_035222235.1 Margarornis squamiger | reverse complement strand
AGAAAAGAAAAGAAAAGAAAAGAAAAGAAAAGAAAAGAAAAGAAAAGAAAAGAAAAGAAAAGAAAAGAAAAGAATTTTGTCAAACAATTCATTGATATTTCCATGTTGTCAGTCAGTCCAGTTGTTCAAGGAAAACTCTTTGATCTACTGTATTTCTAGACATTCAAAGAGTTCTAGTAATTATTGCAGTCACCTATCTGCAAATTGTTAAGGCTGTGAACAGAGTAAATTTTATACAAAACAATGGTATTCTTGATAGTATCATACTCGAATAATTTTGCTGCTCATCCCAAGTCCTCCTTTCATGACCATCCTCACCTGAGGGTTCCTTGAAGATTTGCTGATATGCTGAAAGTAAGGTAGCATGAATGGGGTTTGATCAAAATTATTTCTAGGACATTGGAGATACCGACGTTAAAATAATATGCTCCCTTTGAAAAATATCGGTCATGAAAGACTTATTTTAATGAAAGCAAATATTTTAATGTTTTAGCTCTGTGTGTTTTGCTTTCTAAGTGGATATGCTTGTAATCTGTTAAAGCATTACTGTCTATCTGGGATCATATAGCTAGTATAATTTAAATAGTGTTCTGATTTGAAAATCTGCAGAAACAGATATTTTTTGAAACTCTTAACATGAGGCATTTGGATCAGTTACATCATGGACAGTGCTTATTCTCTCCAATTCAAGGAAACAAAACAAACATATTAAATGAAAATTAAACACTATCTGGACAAAAAGTTTTCACAAATATTCTTTTACCTTTTTTAAAAAAGAAGACATTTTTTGTGATATTTCACATTAAAAAAACCCCAAACATCTGGCGGCATTACTCTGTATTTATAGTTCAAGATATTATTATGGCTTCTGAGTCACAAATACTGTTTGTTAAAAAAGAGATAAAACTCATCAAAGAAAATGTAACATATAACAAGCCCTGCTATTATCACAGGGGGAAATATGCGAGTAAAGCTGCAGCTAATATAGACTTCTGGGACAGTGTAATGGTAAATCTAATAGAGCTTCTGAATTTATTTGAGCAGGGTGATAAAGTGACTTGACGATACTGAATATAAACAACAGTATGTCTGGTAAATATTAGTGATGGTGAAGTGCATCCATGAGACATACATACTTTCCAACTTCCCTTTGAAAGCTCTAGATTCCTGAGGCAATGCACTCAACTGCAACCTTGTAGTGTTCTTGTAATTGGACCACTCAACATCACAACTTCTGAAAAACTAAAAAAAAAGGGAGGGAATCTTTTAAGCTCCATGAGGAAACATATTTTTATTTTCTCATGGTCTGCCCATTACATAATTTAATAAATGAATATAAAATTTCAAGGTTCTACAGTACAGATGGGCCAAATGAAGCTTGTTTTCCTTCATCTGGCAACTCGATCTTTTACCAGGTAAAAATCCTGATACAAAAAGTTGTATGACATATATTTTCAAATTTAAAATTATAACTCTTCACAGGATGTCCAAGTACATCATGTGGGAACATACAAATGAAGGAAAACAGATCACACTTGTCAGTAGAGTTGGAACTAAGAGTCAAATGGGTATTAGAAGTCATTGCTTAGACCTTTACACTGTGTCAACTGCATAAACAGTTTATCCAGGGAGACAAATCATAAACAAATTATCATCAATTCAAAACATATTGAAAGTGTGGCAATGGGGAACGTTCAACAAATGGACAGTTAATTCAAAGGGCAAACAGCCTGGGTTTTTTTTCCTTACAAATGAGGTAGGCTGGTACAACTAAGATGCTTCTGTAAGGAATCAAAAGCTTGCAACATACAAATGTATGCAGTGTGAATAATTGCTACATAACTCAGAGCTTGAAGACATTTTGCCAGCAATTACCAATTGTAAAAAAATCCACAACCTTTCAGTAAGAAAGTGAATAAGGAAAGCAGGGAAGTCAGACATAGTGTCTGACCCTTTAGGAAGCACATGCCAATTCTGGCCTTGAGCATGATAAATCACAGTCCCAAGAAGTTTAATCCTATGCCTGTAGAGGACTTGCCTTTAGCAAAGCTCAGGTGAGTCCTTGAGCTGCATCAAGCCCCAGACAGCCCTCTGAGTCCCTGTACTGGTATGGGGGCCACTGGGCTCTCAATGCTGTACTCCTGTCACTGGCTTGGCCTGGCCTGGCTTTTTTTCAGGCACTTCAATACATAAATAAAGGAAACAGATTGTAACTTGCAGGAGTCATAGGGCCTGACTCTTTGAGGGATGAGAATTGAAGGATCAGACCCTTAGCAGTGAACCTATGTAGAACCATGTAGAAGTTGTTCTAAAAATCAACAGGAGAAAGATACAAACAAGCTCTTGGAATGAAAAGGCATGGTTGGGAAGCAAGGCTAAAAACTAAACTTTCCTAACCAAGCAGAGAGAGAGAGATGTCAACGAAGTAAACAAAATCTTTTACAACACAAATGTTCACTAAAATCGCCATTATTGTCCCTCTGGGTGCAGGATAATGCAAACATATTACATGTAAAGATGGTAAGGAAGCACTTCCACAAAAGTTCAAGTTTAGAGAATAATTTGTTTGAATAAGTTGCTAAGAAAAAATTTTGTTTTGTAAAGAAAACAGTAGTGGATTAAGTCTGGACTTTTAAATCAGTCAGTGAGGATTGTCTTAACTTACATCAGAAGGAGTCTTGCTACCTTCCTCTTGCTGCTCTGACATGGTACGATTCTGCCGTACCTCCACTTACAGAAAAAAAGCAGGAGCACCAAAGCAATTGCTGGAGAGTCAGGCTTAAAATATTCAGAATGACTGGTGATTGACTTAAGAATTCAAGAAAAAGGGACTCATTTAATGAAGATGATGTCTGAGTATTTTCTGATAACCTTTTCCATTTGAAGCAGAGCCTTAAAAATACCTACCTCTTCCTTGGAATGATTAGTGTTATTGCATGTATTTCTGAGGATGCCATTAGATGGAAGTAGGATAGCCTTTCCCTCAGGGATAAAGGAAATTTTCCCTTTTCTCTTTTACAGAATAAAATGATTTACACAGAAGAAAGAGATGCCTCATGTTTTTAAGAACAAATTGCCATGCCCACTTAGCAATTTATCCTACAGAGAATGTATGCTGCTTCTATGCAACAAAGATAGCTTGTCTTCTCTTGTAAAGGGAGGAAGGTACAGCTTCATCTCCAGAGCTCAGCAGAGGAGGTTATTGGCCTATTTTGTTGATGCAAGTAAGATCCTCCACTAAGAATGCAAATTTACACGCTTTGCGAATGATGAAGGTATGTGAGACTTGGTAACGCTAGAGAGCAGTTCTGCTGACTCTGCCAATACAAGAGGGACCAAAGGAACCACTTGCACCCGTAATCGCTGCCATAATTTGAAAGAGACGTAGCAACAGAAGTTGTCCCACCAGCCATCAAAGGAGAGTTAGAAACCTGTGGCTTGACTTCTAGAGGCAAAAGAAAAATGCAGCTCATGGGCTCTGAATGGTGAGATCTCTAAGACAGGCAGATGTGCTTCTTAACAGTACAAAGGACTGCACAACCTGGTGCTGTTGGGTATGCAGGACCAAAGTGTTCCTTTAGTGTCAGAAAATAGTTTGAGATTTAATTTACTTATGAGATTTTCAATGAAGGCCAGAGCTAATGTCAACATGAAATATGAAGGGAATTTTTTGTGCATGTATATGAAGGTCATGCATTATGCAAAGACAGACTGGGCAGCATTAGATCTTACCTGGGGTCTCTGCAAGGCTTGTGTATAAATGACTTGGACTGGGGATATGGTGATTCATGAAAGAAGGATGATGCCCAGGCATCCTTTAATGTCACTTATTTACTGCCATTATACAGCAAATATAATTTATACAAAAGGCCTGCAACATTATACTGTATTACTGCCCTTCAAGAAAAACAGAAATGATATAATTTTGCTGGTTCATTATTTCTTGGAGAATTGCTATTTGATAGAGCAGATGCCTTCCTTACTTTTGTACTGTTTGGCCTGTCAGCTGAGATTTAGACTGATGTTAAGCCCAGACAACTTCCACATCAGATATGTTGTCCTCAACCAAGCCCGAGTCCTAGCCCTCAGCAGTAGTAGTAAAGAGAAATTTATGTGAATTTGTAGCCAAAACAGAAAATTAGGCTTTATTGTAACAACAACAATTACTTGTCTGGAAAAATTCACATCTCTGTGGCAGGAAGAGATAGAAATTACTCATGCTTCACACAATGTGGTAAAAAGTAACTTTAAAATAAAAGAACAAGGAGCCAGAGGCATGTTACAGTGAAGTCTAGCAACTGTGAAGAAAACAGGCTTTTTTGAACCACCCAGCCTCTGAAGTGTCTGCTGCCAAAAATACAAATAAAGAAAGACAAACAAAAATAAGAAAAAAATATTAGTAGTTATGATGGTTAACTACAGCATTCCTTAGAAAGAAAGATTAGGTGACTGTGTAGGAGGATTAAGGTGTATATGCAAATCATTAGCGAACTATCACTTCTCCCAGCAGAGTCAATCCAATTCAATGACTTAAAGGTAGTGATAATTTTCCAAACACCATTTTCACCCTGAAAAGCTCCTCCTGTGATGCAATGAATTAGAAAAACAAAATCATACCAGTAAATGTGTCAGGTAACTGCAGAGAAAAGCAATTCCTTGAGGTTCCCTGGGGTCAGCAGATCCCTGTCACACAGTAAAAGCCTTCTGCAGGGACCTTGAACCCAAATGCTGGCATCAACTTTTGAATGTAATCAGAAAGTGTAATTACTGCAATCCCTCTGGCAGTCAGAATCTTTATTTTGAAAAGAGATGATGGTTGCTACTTTATTGTCCCAACAAAAACCTTATGCCAGCACAGCATGACATCAGCCTGGGGAACAAGAGTGTGAGGTAAAAAATGTAATTCTTCTGGGTTGCTATTTGCTAATTTATATTAAGCAGTGGCCAGTGGAAGGGATTGTCCATATGTTGCTGTTTTTGGAAACAGACGTCAGCGTGCCACGGGAAATGGCAGGCAGGGTAGGGCCAACCAACTTGCAACCAAGGGCAAGCTGCTGAATGCATGCAGAAAGACTCAAATCTTTGGTCCTCAGCACTCACGTCCTCAAAAGTGTATGTGAAACACATACATCTAAGTGTCCTTGCTGTTCATCCAGCCAACCACATGCAAATGGCAGGTCAAGAGCCTACCTGAAATATTAATTTCAGTTAGAGAGGATGATAAAGCTGTTCACGATGATACTGTGAGGAGGTGCATATTGGAAATTGGGAGAACCAGAGTGGTAGTGGAAGTGTTCCCGTGCCATCATAAGAAAAATTTGACTACTCAAGGAAATCTCCCTGAGAATAATTGTCCTGTCTGAGTATCAGCAGTTCTCTCCAAAGGCATCTAGCAGACACAAGAAAACATGCTTCACTGCAGATGTTTGAAATATTTTGTGAAATCACAGTTGTATTCTGAAACATAAATTAACCTGCAACTAAATGTGCAGAAAACTTTTACTGAGTTACAGGGTCCTTAGAACTGAAATAAAAATTGTCATATGTGCAGTTTAAGCTACCTTAAACACAACATAAGCTTTATTGTTGTAAAAAAAACCTATATTGCCCTAGTACAGTTCTTACCAACAAGCAACAGGGGTTACCTCCATCCAGTTCTTCTCTCACTAAGCACAAAAATGCCTGATCTTGAGGAAATTGGAGTGTCTAAAATCACTCCTTTTGCAGTACACTTCTTAACTCAGCCTGAGTTAAGAAATTGCTTCCTTGAAATTACTGCAATTAGCACCATGTTCTTCTGCTTGTCACCTGTGTGCCTGCTGTTCTCCTATAATAGGCATTCAGGCACAATGTGATGATCTCTTGACTTTAAGATGACAGTTTTCCAACTCTCCTCTGGAGCCAGCTGTCATATATCTCTGGAAGGATGTGTTTCCAGAAGAGGATCTTTAGTTACAAAACGAAATTACAGTGTTGAATGCTTCATGAGGATGACTGAGTGTTGATATACACAGAAACATATCTGTCTCCTTATATTTCTCTTCCATCTCAGTTGGAAAGGTAAGGTATGTTTTTAGTCCAGAAAATGCAACTTCTGAGCTTCTACTCTAAATATCCTTTATACAAAAATGTGCTGTAGATTTGCAGCTTCTAAACAAAAACTTAGAGCTTTTTTTTTTTTTAATGACAAATTTACTCTTTCAGTTCAAATATCAGCATGTCAAACTGACTTTTTTTTTCTTTTTTTTTTTTTTTATCTAGTTCATGTATATTGGACTTGTGATGAATTTGAACTCTGAACCTTTAGAGGCACAATCTACAGCCCATCTCTCCTATGGCTTGAAATAGGCACAGTGATAAACCATTGTGGAACAGCTTATACAATGACTATCTAGTAGAGACTTCTCTCATTTATTTTCAACCCTTTAAAGGTTAGTCAAAGTTTTGTCCAGTCTAGCTTTAATAGCAGCAAAAGCCTCCAGAGGATCATTATTTAACATCAGGATAGATACTTGAAGAAGCTAGGATAAGAAAGTTGAGATGTTCAATGGTTATTGACAAAATCTAGATACCTAATATTGTCTTGAATTGAACAGGCTTGATGTCTGTCAGATGGCTGAAGGTCAATTAAGTAATTTTTTCTATTAATGACATAAAAGTTGGGAGAGAATTTAGCTTACATTCCCACAGTTATATTAATTCACAAATGCACACAAGACCCCAGAAAGGAACACAATCCTTAATTTAGGCACTAATGAAGTTAGAAGTATGAATAAACCTGTTGTCTGCTCGGTTGAATAAACTAGTTCTAATTTTACATAATTATTTTTCTGAATACTTTCACACTGCTCTTACAGCTGAATTAAGTGACAATTGCTGCTATTCATGTTGGTCTAAGAAAACTACATAATGTGTATATTAATGATAACTCTGGAATGTGCTCTTTGGTTCGTCAAAGAAGAAAATTACAGAGTAATGTTAAACATCACAGATAACACTGACTGGATACATCATCTAGACAATATGGACTAAATAAATAAGACTTGATGATATGGCAATAGATAATCTTTAACAAATAAATATCACAATTTATTCATGCTTTTTTTTTTTCCTCAAATCATTGAAAACTACTTTATATTCCTATACAGTTCATTGCTCAGTACACTTAAAATAATGGTATTTTTTAAGCTCAAGATTTAAATTTGGGAGATCATCTTTGAATTGTGCTCCTAGCTCTCCATGATTTGTATTTCTCTCTCTTAGTCTTCATGTCATTGCTTCTCATCTGGATAACCATCTGTCCTTGTAAATTCCTTGCTTTCCATTTCATGCAGACCAATCATTTGCGCTGTTCTGCTGTAAATAAATTTCTTCTTATATACCTTCTCCCCTCTGCTGTCCCTTTGTCCTGCACAAACACTGAGCTAAGCATCAATGCTTTTACAGTTATTGAAATCAAAGTAAGCAGAATTATTTCTGACTTATTCTTGTAGGTACATAAATCTTGTTGAATTGACATGACAACTAAGATGCTGCAAATGCATAAAAGACATCTATCAAGTGTGGAATTATTTTTTCGCCTCTATAAAAAACTAGAATGCATAGATCTAAATTAGTGCAAGAGGAAAGCTGCTCTAGAAGAGTTTGTCTTTTGTACCCTACTAGGTGTTTAGCTGATTTTCTCATATGTAGGTGCCTATATTAAACACTTGAAGTAAGATATGGTGACACCCACTACTTGTTTTCTATTTCTCATCATCTCAGTTCTTGGTTCACTGAGGGTTTTTTTTAAAGAATGACAGAGACCTTTAAAGAGTCTCTCTCGCCTCACAGTTCATCACATTTTATTTCCCCTTTTCTAGCTCAGACTTCATGCATTTTACTTGGTAAAAAATCCTAATAGCACATTTTCTGAAGAAATATTTAAACTAATGCCTCCATTGTAATATATAAGATATAATATAAAATATATAATATTTATGTGTAATATATAGTATATTATATATAATGTATAATATATATAATATAAATAGATAATGTGTAATTTAATGTAATAATGTCTAATACTGGTTGCATGACTTTAAATCAGATGTTAGACATGCCTACGTTCATAGATCACAGTCCCTATTATTACATATTGTTATTGTAGTTTTGTGTAGTTAATTTTTCACATATTTTTCGTTGGTTTCTGGTACTTTTAGACACCAATTATTTTAGCTTAATAAATATTTGTAGGGACACACAGCACACTTACCTTTTCTGATTCTGCCAGTCTTTTCTTAGTCCACTGCTACGTGAATTCTATGGGTTAATAATAAGCAGGTCTCACTGTTCTCAAATATCCATTGTTTTTTTATTTTGTTTTGTTGGGGGGTTTTGTTGTTGTTTCCCCCCCCCCCCTTGCTTCCTGACCAATACTCTTGTTTCCTTGGGATTTCTTTGGAACTGTTGTTTTGTTTCAAAATTTGGCACTACTGTGGTACTAAAGATTCAGTAACAGTTTTGCTGGGTATACAACTTAATTGCCTGTTTCAGGAACAGGTACAGATGGGTTATAAAAAACCTACACACTTCTTAACCCTGTCTTGAAAAGTCTTGCAGTTGGTGTTGCATGGTTTGACAGGGCCTGTTCCTGCAGCATCGTTCTCAGAGCAGTTCTCTAAGGATCCCTTTTCTTTCTCTTCTGTTTTTTTCTTCACTCCCAAGGTATCAATTATGGTTTGTTGTATTGCTGGCAGATTTAAAAGGGTCAAACAAAAAGCCAGGTATCAACTGCATGAACAGCACATTATGTATCCAATAGAAACAGACGAGCAGGACATTATACAATCCCAGTAGCAGAAAAGATGCATTTCATGATGCCATCTGCTATTTTCTCACATAAAGCTCTTACTGTGATGATTACTGATACAGAAGTGCTGAAATAGTCCTCAAGTCTGGAAACCCGTTTCCAATAATTATCATAGAATCATAGAATCTTTTAGGCAAGTACTGTTGAATGCCTACTATTGGTATTATGTGTAGCAATAAGACTACTACAGTTATTTGCTGCATTGTTAATAGCGGATGTGAAGAAGGCATATATATATTTATACAATCACAATTGTTATTAAAATATCTTATAAGTAAGAATGATATCTTAAAGGTTGTAATTTCTATAGGGGCTATCTCTCCCATTCATGAAACTTATTTTGTTTCGTACATCTTCATTATTCATTTCAGGAATATGATAAAGGCTGTTTTGATTGTAGAAAATGTTGGGGGTTTTTTTGGTTTTGTTTTGTTTTGTTTTGTTTTTTTAAGAAAGAAAGAAGGAAGGCTCCTATTTGTGACTTTGCACTTCTTTTCCCCAGAAGCCACAAAGCAATCAAGTCATTTATAAGATGATAGAAAAATTTTAAGAAAAAAATCAGTAGAGCACACATGCTAGCGACGAGGTAAAGAAAGATGAATCACTTAGCAAGTTGCTTAGACAAAGATCAACCTAAAAATTCACTTGAGTGAAAGCAAACAAATGTGTGACAGCATACAGAAGCTGTACTGTCAGTTTGGACAAGTAGATACATTATTTTCTTAGTGCACTACGGAGAATGGATTATCAAGTTGCAGCCCTCCAAAGACTGAATTGGGATCTGAGGCATTAGTTACATTCATTGTAGACAAATGACAGTGTACTTCTCCTGTGGTGAGATGGCAAAGTCAAAACAAAAGATGGGTACCTATTGAAATGCTAGAACTTATTGAAGTTTTTAAGCCTGAGGCTTTCTGGACACAGCTAAATTACCCAAACCTGACACATTGATTTCAAATTCAAGAATTTACTAAGTTATCATCTTTGCTCTCAGTGACAAACAGAACTCAGGTGGAAAGTGTCACTGAGAGTCTGTGCGGAGAGAGGAGTAAAGGTAGACAGAATGTTTTGGCAGGCTATCAACCTGAGATCTAAAGGGCAAATAAGCACATTGACTCAACTCGTCTTTTTGCAAAGATGAGAATATATTGTAATTAACTAGGAGGGTTCTTTCTATGGTTCACCGGGCAAGAATCTGAGTCAAAACAGTTATCCTCATACATGTAAAACCTTCAAGAAAACACGATTACTTGATTTGAGCAAGAAAGACAAATAGTGAGAAGAATATAAACATTTTAGTTGGCAATTCAAAATATGACTGAGTAACACTTCAAGAGATGCATTTCAGACTATAATTAGAAAAAGTAATGCTGTGTGCACAAACATGGATTTGGGCTGAAAGATAGCAGAGTTATCTGGGGGAAAAAGAAAGAAAAGAACACATTTACTGAAAGACTGTAGCAAAACTGAGACTCTGAACATCTTGCAATAAATATTGAATTCCTTTTGAAGAACAATGCATAATTCTGGAGGGCAACAGAAAGAAAATTAACCAAAGCACACAAATATTCATGAGAAACCTTCTGACCTTGGTCCAGTTCTCTTTCCAATCTCCTTGAATTCTTCTTTGCATAAACTTTCTGCAAGCTCCCCTGTTCTGCACTGTAGTCTGTAAATACAGGGAAGTTTTTTCCATATTTCATAATCTGAAAAAATCCCATTCCCTTTAGTGTACCTACCTGAAGACATATGGGAATTTTATATATATTATGGACATGGAAACAATTTAGCTGGGGCCTGCTGAAGTGAACAGGAGTCTTTCCCCTGTTCTGTTTTTTAAACCAGATTTTTAATCACACCCTTTTTTCATCCACAGCAGTAACCTCAGTCTAGTTCCCTTAGTATTCACTGGACATCATCATTAATTCAGCCAGGGACATAAACTAGTTCTGCTTTACAAACTATACATAAATAGATTCATGGCTTTTATCCTGTGTCCTATTTTATGTAATTTTTTATTCAACTAAATAGCTCATGCTCTTCACATAAGAAAGTTATACCTTTCTTTACCTTCCCTAGACCTTGTATTGTCTCCTGGAGGAACAGCCCTACCTGATGGTATCAGAAAAAATAAAATGTATGTTAGGTCTGTTCCTCACACTAATATAGGTATTCAGAGATACGTGGTACGGAAAGAAAGAAAAACAGTTGCATGAACATTGATAACATTATGTACTGTATTTTTTCAGGCTTACAGAGTAGAGTAGCTGACACATAGGATTTTTTTGAAATTGAATTTAAAATATTTGCATTCACTGTTCCCCAGGGGAAAAAAAAGATCTAAAAAAACCTACATTCATAAATCTTCCACATCGAAAGCTCTTTTTTTAAAATGACATATTTTTTTTCTCGCTCTGATTGCTGTTAGAAGTATTGTATCTCCTACACAACTACCTCAATTTTCAGCTGGGGTAGCAGGGTTTTGACTCAATCCATCAGGCACCGACTAATTTTACTTTCTTCTTTCCCACTGACTAATGAATATCACTGCTCACCTCTGCAATTATTGTTTATTCAGCAAGAGAAATGGCTTTCCTTTGAACAGCCTTGCTGTTACAAAATAGCATCCTCTGTCCTGTAATCTGGTGCAAAATTTCTGTGACAGTAACTGCCTCCACACTGCTTTGTGATGGAAGGAATGATTCTCCCTCACTATTCACTGGAACAGCCCATGTTCTGTAAGCCCTGAAAAGCAATGTTTTCAGGCTCTGACATGGTTTCCCTTCTTGGGTCACAGCCACAGGAACTTTTGCGGCATGAATGCAGCAACAAAGGAACCAATTTTTCAATAAGAAAATATGTATACAGATGCTAATCACAATATTGGATTACAAAACAAGATGGAGTATGGACTGAAAACCAACTGCAGATGTTGGAATTCAGCAAAGCCAGACTTACTAAACTTCCTCCTCTTTTTTTATTTTTTGTTGTTGTTTTAGAGGAAAGAAATACTGAGTACAATGAACAGGACAACAGCAATAACAATACATTTTTATTTATTTATATATTTATTTTAGTTTGGGGATAGCACAATAAGAAAAAGAAGTGATAAAGTGCAGAATTACATTTTTCAGTTAAGAAAAGAAATGTTTTGTTATTAGAGTTAAATGTAGCAAATTCATTTTTTGAAATTCAACTATTAACTAAACATTTTTCAGTACAACTGAATTTTAAATTATATAATTATGGAATTTAAATGCATTTGCCCTTGCTTTTTTAGCAAGATTCCCTTTAAGTCTTGTACAAGAAAAATATGGAAGGTTTTAATATTTTACCTGTAACAGGAAGCATGCATTTTCCCCTCATTTAGTAGGGACGAAGTTTCACACAACTCCTGTGCTGTGTATCCATCACAGGGGCAGGAGAGGCACAAAAACAGGGTCACATGAATCAGTTTTCTGTAGTCAGCTAGGCACCTTGAGCAGATACGTTACTTCTGCAGTCATGCTAAAACGTTTTAAGTTGTAAAAAGAAACTTCTAAAGCCTTTCCTCCATCTTTTGGCACAACTCAACTAAAATAATAATGCATACCAGACTTCTGGGGTCCTAGAAAATTACATAAATATACCTGGTATTAAGGCGAGAAATTTGCCATATTCTGTAAAATGAAGGATGAGATTCTATCTTCTTTAAAGGCAATGGCAAGATGCATATTGATTTCAAAAGAGCTAGGATTCCATGTATAGGCAAAAAGCAAATACCCTGTAATATCAGTTACTACATCTTAAAAACATATGCTACCTGCTATTCATTCTGTCATGGGAAATGTGAAGTGTATTCAGGTCTTTTCATCAGTGAACCAGTCACCAAATGAGTAGGAGTAATGTTAAAAACCAGTTGCTAACAGACCTGAAAACACTGTAATAAGATAACAAGATAAATTGATGCTTTTTCGTGACAAATAACTGTTCCTTTTCGTTGTTTAATATTTTGAAGAATATCTGAATGTAACAAAGTCAAGAGGTTTTGGCATAGAAAACTGTAGAACAAAATTGGACAAAATACATTGCTTACTTATCACAAACTGCTATAGCTATACAGAGTTTCTTTTCGTTTTCTAAAGGCTTGCATAATAGAGAAAATAAACACCATGTAATTTTGATATCAGAATATTTCCCAAGCCTTGTGACATATTGTTCTGTCTAACAACAACACAGTAACATTCTGTAGACAATTTTATGTGGAGATATTTAACTAAACAAAATATGCTTTTGTAGACCAGCGTCTGTTCCTCAGGATTTGTAGAGATGCAAAAGCACATTCAATGTATGTCTTGAGCTTAAAAGCCATCCACAAAAGACCACACCATTTTTCAAGTGCCTTCTTTCTTCTGTAACTCCTTTTTTCTTCCATTTATGCTGTAAAACACAGTAACACAGATTCTAATGTTTTAGTTTTGAACAGCTGTGTAAAAAATTAGGTGCAGAACTGAGAAGGCAAACGGGCTGGGAGCGGAGTTACATTTCAAAGTCATTTATAGGTATTGTAGACTTTGAAAAACTCAACTTTTTTCATTTTTCAGATGGTCAAATTCAGTATAGGCTACTATGCCACCTTTTGCTTCAGAGTTGTAGTATGCTAACTAATATATAGACATTACACCCATAAGGTTCTGAGCTCTTGAGAAAGCTCTTAGAAATAATACCTGCAAAGGGGATGCCAGAAGTAATTTTCTGAGCTCTTGAGAAAGCTCTTAGAAATAATACCTGCAAAGGGGATGCCAGAAGTAATTTTACCTCAACGTTCTTGGGAAATTCACTGAGCTACATATTGCAAAACACAGGTGCTCTCAGTTTATCAAATGTCCTAAAATTCTTTCAATCTTTCAGGTTTTATAGGGTAGAGACACAGAAAAAATCTTGAGAAATGTCATTATTAATGTCATTATACCACTGCCTCCTGCATGCATAATCAACAGTGTATGTTGAGATGCCTGTGTGCTCCTTTGCATGCAGCCTTAGAGGCAAAGCAAAGAGTGTTATTCCCCACTTAGAAGTCTTACTTACCCTTTGCACTTTTCTGGAGCAAGAGATAAATGTGTTCCTTGTGTGAAGGGAGCTCTGCATTCCTCAGAGAGGCTCAGAACTGAAGAGCTGGTCCTCTGGTACCAGCTGACAGGGAGGTGCTCTTCTTCCAGAGTATGCCTTATTTTACAGCAGGCCGCACTTATGGGGCACAGCATATTCCCAGGTGCCAGCTTCAATGCACCTAGGCTGGCAGGAAGCTATCAGGAAAGCTGTTGCTTATGTACAGAAATAGCTCAGGATAAGTTATTTCATTTATGCTACTGTATATAGGCAGAAACAGCCCAGGACAGACAAGTTGCGTGTGGTAAGTGGAACACATGTCAAGGAAGGATTATGTGGGACCTATTTATTCTAGAGCCATCCTCACAGCATGGGACAATTCACAGCACAGAATTCTCTCTGCCATTTTGTCAAGGAAAATAAGTTTAAAGGAGGTCTCACTAAGTCATCCAGATCCCCATCCAAACTCAAACCAGGATCAACCATATCTTTGTATATAAGGATGTGAAGAGTGGGTGCCAAGAGGATGGAGCCAGGTTCTTCTTGGTGCTGCACAACAGGCCAAGAACCTGGAACACAGAAGTTCCACCTGAACATGAGGAAGAGCTTCTTCACTGTGAAGGTGACTGAGTATGAAACAGGTTTGCCAGAGAGGCTGAGGTATTTCCTTCTCTGGAGATATTCAAGAGTGGTCTGGACACAATCTTGAGTGCCCCAGGAGACCCTGCTTGAACAGGTTGGTTGAACTGGATGACCTCTAATGATCCCTTCCAACCCTGACCATTCTGTGTCTGTGATTCTTTGTGCTCAGTTTTGTTCTAGATATCTAAACTAGTAGATTCTTCAATATTATTTTTTTTCCTCCCTTTACTTACGGTTGACTCAAGTACCACTTCTTTTTGAGTTGTCTGGCTTGTAATGCAGAGACCATACTGCCCGGCAGCAACCCTCGCAGTCTGCTTTAATGTGCACTCCTCATCAGCTTCTCACTTGATTCAAATACCCAGCAAAGAAGATGAAAGAAAACACAGGCCACAATTGCTCACACAGATTATATAATGTCTGCTCTATAATCAGTGGAAAATAATTTGTCTGCCTCATCAACAACATTACTCCCATTTATGTAGAAAAATAAACTGCATGAAAAATGAGTTTCAACCTTGGCAACATCTACTTCTACTTACAATAGAGCAGCAACTGGAAATGAAAGAGATACAGCTGCCTACACTCTTAAGGCATATCTGAGGACATGGATGTGTGTTGCATTCCCGAGCATGACCTGAATTCCCCCTACAGAGCGCAACCTGCTGGAGAAGGCTGTGGGGAAACAAAGAGAGACATAAATGACATGACATGTCATTTTTGTGACAAACAACACAGAGCATGATAAACTAAAGAGAAAGAAACTTTTCTGTAATGAAAAATGAATGGTGTTATATATCACATTTAAAATACTGCTGCAGTTCATGATCTGATAATCAACATTACACAAAAAAGTATGTGCTTTATGAGCTGCTCTTTTACACTGTGTTCCCCCATGCTGAGTGCCAAGAGGCAGGCAGCAGTGTGGCAGATGGGGTCATACATTTGTTTTATGTTTTACCTGGGAGTAGAAGAAATGAAAACTCTCTTTAAATTTTGGAAATATTTATGTCTTAAGAAAATCACCCTGAAGGAGGTCTTCTTCATGTGCAATATAAAAAAAAAGATCTTTGCTTACAACTCTGCCTTGACCTATAAAAAACACTGAATAACATTTTGTTGTCAGCATTGTTTAGTTTTTAAAAAAAGGATTCTTGTTCTGTTAGAACTGGAACTTTTGCTTAAAGTTTTGGGAAGCTCAAGACCTACCTTAGACTCAAAT
>JAWWTY010000077.1:100671679-100691409 GCA_035222235.1 Margarornis squamiger | reverse complement strand
CAGTGGAGCCTGCCTTGGCCTTACCTGGAGAGCACCAAACAATGAGCCCATGAAATGAAGGTTTAGCCAAGTGCCAACCTCACTACCACAACAGAGCTAAGTCATTTTGCTGGAAGTCTCTAAAAAGGACCAAGGAAATAGTGATTAGCAGCAATGAGAAAGTGAAGAGATACTATGAAAAGAAGATAAAGCAGCATTGCAATTAGTCCAAACTGTGTTCCATGCACAGCATGCTGGCATACAGCTTTTTCTACCCTTTTGGTGGGCTTTTATGACACAGAAATACATGCTCACTAACTCCCCAGTGCATCTTGTCCTTTCTGGTGTTTCCAATCACTTGTAGAACTCAGTCTAGGCCTACATTAGTCCCACAGAAACACAACGGTAACATCTGTGATAAGAACTAATGCAAAACCACTGTTGCTGAGGCATTATCATCCATCCCATATGCACCTCATTTTCTTTACATTGACTCTAGCCCATCACCTTGATTTGAATCCCTTGGCCACTGACACACATTATGTATGCCTGCAGGTTATGCCTTTTTTCACACTGAGGGATCCTAGGCTCCTAAAACTGCTCCACAATATAACTTAAGGCACTGTGAATGAAGACAACAGAGACTCACCCAAAAACCACTTTCCTTATCTAAATTGAAATACGCACCCTTTGAAGATGGATCTTTAATTTTTTTCAGATGATGTGTTTCTGAGGATGTGAGACAACCCACGCTTTGTCTTTCTTTCTGTATGGATACTATGCTTATTACTAAAAGTCACATGCAGTGTGTGAGACGAGGGGGGATAAAACTCCTCCTGTCCTCCCCATTTAACATACCTATTCAGAAAGAATCATGATTAGCTTTTAAGACAGTTGTAGAAACCTAAACAGTTACTGTTATATGAATAGTCTGTAATATCCTTTAGTCGTATAAAGGAGAATATTTTATTACTGGCGAGAAGGATGACACTTCCTCTTCTTAGTCCCTCTCAGTGAAAAAACAAACAAACAATCCCCAAACAAAAACAAAACAAAAACCACACACACACACACACACACAAAACCCCCACTCATAAACAGCAGAAAGAGTGGTTTAATATCATAACTGTATTAGCTGACATCCTGCAAGGCAGACAGTACTTCTGTGACACTCATAGATAGCAATAGGCCAAAGTAGCACGTATCAAGTTGCTGAGTGGAAGGCAGAACAGCAATGCCATACACCTAAGCCTGGGCTCTCACCATAGGTTGTCTTTCTTACAATATTTCTCACAACCTATTTCTCTGAGCCCTCAGGAAACCCAGTTTTTCCAAGTGATAGCCAAGAGATCTAGAAATACCCCGCAATCTGTTGCCCCCTGACGAAACAAGGTATTGTGGGCACTGGGAGAAATAAGTAAAGAAACAAAGGCAGCAAGATTACCAATCTCACTGGTTAGTGACAGTTGCAGGGAAATAGGTTTCCAGTTTCAAGCTCACTTTTTTCCTTTATTCTGTGATTGAAACAGAAATGCCTCAGTTGGGTTAGTTTATGGGGAATTTAGCTTACACCATTACTGTAGCTGTGTAACACTTGCCATCTTTTTTTTTTTTTCCCCAAGGTGCTGACAAACCTTTCAACCAAACAGAAAGAGAAAAAATGAGTGCTGAACACTGAAAACAAGGACAATGCTTATTTGATTGAGAGGAATATTTCCATGCCTTAAATCAAGTTTTTACATTGAATGCAATGCAGGTGCAGAAGGCAATGCCTGCCCTGCCTCTAAGTATAGCTCTTTTCTTTATTTTTTTTTTTCTGGTATCTGAGGGAAAATCCATACAGACTGTGTGACTGTGCTACTATGATCATTTGGATCAAAATCCTATGAAGATAAAAATGTTAGAGCAGTCTGTCCAGAATAGTCACCAAAATAACCAAGTAGAAGGCTTGAATTTTAAACAAGCAAAATAGAATAGAGTCCTGTGAAATAGAGTCTGAACTTTTGTCTCCAATTACTCATAACAGAAAAAAATGTGGGAAATGGATGGAAAGTATAGACTTTTTGTCTTTGAGGAAAATAAATGAACTTCAAAGATGACACACAGACCATTCTGTAGAGATGCAATTTCCTGAGTAAAACCCCTGAGTTTGAAAGCTTGATGTTAACAACTTAGAAGATCCTTTATATAATCATTGAGTTAGCCTATAGAAAGTATACTGAAACCAAATGTGAGTCTGTTATTTGTAGATGATGACAGAAAGCAAGTTGGAAAGCAAAGAGGAATCCCCATGCCATGGCCTGTTTCACAGGCAAGTGCAATTGGAGGATGCACCCAGGCTAAACTGACAGCAGAAGAGACTCAATAGGGAGACTTGTTTCTTTAATATGGTGGCAAGAAATGTTTGAGATTTTTCATGGCCATTGCAAAAACTCTGTTTTTAACTTCATCCACATTCAAGGCTCTCCTAGAGCAGAGGGAAGCATCCAGGCCTGGAAAGCCTCTCTGCAACCTGCCCATCCCTTTCCATCTCTGTTAACAGCCCTGCAGTCTGCCAACCTTAGGGTTGCAAACACAGAGCCAGAGGTGAACAGAGCAAAGGAGCAGCTCAAAATGTTATAGGCAAATTAAGGTAAAATAGAGAGGTCTTAACATTTTTATTTTTTTTTTGAGTCAACACAATGTGATGAAATGACTTGATAAAGTAATTCAATTACAACCTACTGTAAGGCACTGAAGTTAATGATGGGTAGAATGACAGGATTTTAGAAGGAAACTATTTCAATTTATAGTAGAGATGGCAAATTTCAAACCTGACTTGATTTCTGAATATCCATGAAAATCTCATGCATTACCTCTTGGGGTAAAAATTAAGGATTAAATCAGCTATGACTGTCTTCTTGCTGATAGAGAAAGTATACCTTTTTCATTCTCATGTTCTGTCACTAATACTGACATATTTAGGCAGATAGAAAGACTATTTGTTACTTTTTTCAACTTTAGGGAATATTTATTTAATCTATACAGGGAATATAATCATTTTTCAGGGGTTCATTTTCTTCATGGTTACACACAATATTAGTATATACAACATGAAATATGAGGAATCCTTGCAACTCCGCTATAACTTCTACATAGAGCTACTGAACAGTGGCTTTGCCTTTTATAACAACTAATGACTTTGGAAAGATGTCCTACAATTTATGCAGCAAGTAGTGGTTTTGGCACTGTTTCTGTTTGTACCAGAATTCACTTTAAAATCTGAATCTGAATATAAAATAATAAGAAATATATATGGATTTGGCAAAAAATAGTGGTGGGCTTTCTACGTATTGATTGATCAATTTCATTTTGTCCATTGTCTATTTTAATAAGTGTCACTGGTGTATTTATTAATACCTTTCAATAGAGTTGGCAAACAAGCAGCCTCCTGTAGCATCTCTGGACAATTCAAGCACCAGTAACTCTGAACTACTCATGAGCATCTTAGTCTTTCTTTGTATGTATAGGGATGGGGCATTCCAGAAGCTGATATCCTTGTTTGTCTTTTTAAGAAGATTCAGCTAAATCTCTTCATCATCCAGATTAAAGACTCTTTTCTGTGGTGTGGAAGATCTATGTACCATTTTCTATGATATAGTCAAGTTTAGAGAGTTAAAATTATCAGTGGTGCATCCTTTTGAATGAAATCAGCTGAGCTGCTCAGTACTAAACTGGAAGAAAATAGAGCTGGTTTGGTTAACGAAGTAACAGGGGAAAGGGTAGCAGAAATAAGATTTCACCTCATTCTTCTAAACGGAAATAAGAGAATAGTTCATATTCTCTACTAATGCATGGACAAAAGGTTATTTATACACTAAATGCAAGACAGATTGTATCAGAATGAAATATCCAATCAAAAGTATTGGTTGATCACATTAGGAAACTTCTTAGGTCTAACTGCTATATGAGATATCAACATCTTTAACAACTGCACCAACTTTGCACCTAACAATCAGTTTGCATCCAGTGCTATTTCCCAGTTATATTGGATCTGAGTAGCTTATTAGTCTTTTCCCTAGACTATCCATTATCACCATTCTATCCCACTTTAATGATGCTCAGGACTTCCTGAAAGTGCTCCTTTCAACTTTCTTCAAATAATCTTCAAATACTTTTATCTGGACAGCGAAAGATGGCATTGCTTTACAAGCTACTTCATTAAGTTGGCATCTTGACAGTGTGGTGGGTGACAGGACTATTAAAGTGAGTATAAGTTTAACCAGTTTAGGTCTTGCTCTGCACTCACAAACTTTCAACCTCTAATTTAATCTGAGTCTGGATCAGCCCTGAATGTCATCTCTGGATAATGAGAAAGGTTAATTCACAGGCTTCCATCTCCCCCACAAGACTACTCTGTTACTATGGCTGCACTGCTGCTGACCTCCCTGAGGCAAAATTAAACCGTCTCTCAGGGTGTATAGCTGCAAGGCTTCTGCAGTCTGGAAGCAGCTCATCAGGATGCAGGTTGCCATAGGTGCTTGCTGTGCCTCCAAGTTACTACCGGTTTTCCAGCCCTCTACAAGGCAAACTGGGCTAAAATCACAAAACACAGTGACCAGGTCTGACTCAAAAACCCTGGCACCATCAGCATTTCTTCCATAGCTTCAATCAGTATGCCTCCTAAAAGCCCAGCATTGTGAAGGATGTGGCCATGAACCCCATTGCCTCCTTTAAATTGGGTTGCTGAAATAAAATGGACTATTCACAAGCTAGAGATACATGCTTCTTTAGATATCTTGCTGGAAAGCATCACAATAAAATGTGTTCAAGTGCACACACACAAGATAATTGTAAAGAAATCTTCCATATGGGCCTCCATATGTGTACATATCCATGTAATATATCTGAGTTCATAAACTACAGCATCTGCAGAATGAGAAAAATTATTATTTACCTCTTGCAAATGCATTTTTTTTTCTCCCCCCTCAGGTCAAACAATTAGAAATGACTGTATTTATTATTTTAGAGAGCATGGAAATGAACCATTTCATTATTGAGACCGAGATCAGAGTTGCAAACACTATTGAGAAACTAGCAAAATTCCTGCACTCTCTGTAGGCCAAAATGTGTGTGTGTTTGTGCTTCACCCTTTTACTGAAAGAGACACAAACGCCAAACCCCTGAGTAACCCAACTACGTGCTCAAGTACTTGGCATTTGGCAGTATTGGTAATAATTTCTTTTAGTTTGACATTATGAACTTTCCTGATAGTGTAACATAAGCAGAATCCAAAAGTGAGCCCAGACCTGGAACCTGTGAGCTGGAACTGCATCATACTGGCTTAGCTACTGCCTCTTGAGCTTTCAGTTTCCAGCTGTCCCTGTAGGCTTCAACATTAAATAACATTGTAGAAGATATTTATACCAAATTGAAAGGGTACCAAATGATAAATGTATTAGATCTGGTGTTTGCTGTCTCAGATGTTAAGGTAAGGTTACAAATACAGTATATATGCCTACTTACATGCAGTCTTTTTACTGTGATGACAGAAATGTGCAGAAAATTCAAACGCATCTGAGTAAATGAAAAGTATTTCTGCCAATTCGCAGTCCAACTGAACTTTTTCAGCTTCATTTAACTTCTTCTACAAACCAAATGCAATTTTCAGAGTAGATAACGATTTTCACTGCAGGAATGCCAAAGCTTCTCAGATAAAATGGGCAACTTTTGCTGGAGACAAGTTTATTAAAAAAATATGCTGTTTATTCTACCACAAAAATTACCAATTTAAAAGGCTTTTCACTGATTAAAATAAAAGATCTGTTTGTTAGAGTGCTGATAAAATAATGTGACAGTTTCTAGAAACATTCCTGAGTGTCAAAGGTATATACAAGATAAAATAGTAATATGGCAAAACTGTCTCTTCACTTACACACCATCAGTAAAGGAAAGGAGTGGGAATTGTCATGCCACAAATAAGCTATTTATCTGAAGCTTTTCAGTAAGTAGGATAGACAGATGTTTCACAGACAGGGAGATGGGTGCACAGTGCATCCAGCACACCAGGACCAGTGTGAAAGGACATGCACTTTGTACATTATGATGCCCCAGAATTAGTAAGGAGGCAGAACAGAAGTACCAAAGTCCATTTTCGGTTAGAAAACTGCAAAACTGAATGCTGCTTTTTATTTTTTTTATTATTATTATCATTTAAACTGAGAAATTCAACCTTGATATTGTTTTTTTGGTGGTTTTGAATACTTTTTTAATCCAAGTAAAAACACCAGTAGCCTAATTATTTTAAATGTAATAGATATTCCTGGTGCTTTTATGTGTGTAAAAATCTGATCAATGTGTTTCATTTTGCTATGCCATTAGCTGCAGTACTAATTGGACTGCACCACAGTAGTACAGATTGACCTCTCTGCAAAAAAATTACTTTAAAGTAATTTTTAACTCTCAGAAGCAGAGAAATTTCTTTTGTACAAAAACTTAAAACATCTTTGAGACTTTGATGGATGTTCTGGAACAGGAGTAGCATAACTACTAAAAGTAGTGTCATTGACATAATTTTCCACATTAAACTAAAAGTAGATAATAACTGATATTTCAAGTCCTCAGACTTCAAAGGATAGTGGTTTACAACAGTGACAAGTGTTTCTGTTTTATAATAAACACATCTATTATAATCTCCTTCAAAATTTTATATATACCACACATTGAATAAATTGCTCAGTAAGGAAAAAGCCTTTTGCCTTTTCCTAATAAAATATGGTACAGGAAAAGGACTATGAATTCCAGAAAACAAGGTGAACAGTAGTTTTAACACTGGATCATTTCTTCAGTGCAGTTTGGTGTGAGTTTGTGGGTTTTTTTTAATAGACTGGGATTTCTCATTTCCACCAGCATAACCATAGTTTCTTAGCTCATATCCAGATTAGATCAAATCCTTTCAAAATTAACCTGACAGAGCTATTGTTATTCAATGGAGGATGAATGTGATCCTAAAAGAAAGTAATAGGAGTTGTTATTATTATTAATAATTGTATCCTGCAATACACTCCAGGAATCCTAGGAATTACTGGATCCTATTGTAAGCTCTAATATGGAGTCATAGTTATCTCATGTTTTCTCCTCCCACACAGCTAAAGCAGCTCTCATATACAAGAGATACAAAGGTTTTTATTTTGCTTAGGTCATTTATCAAGTGCAAAGTCCTGCATCTGGGATGGTATAACCAAAGAGCCCAATACAGGTTGGGATTGGTGTGGATGGGGAGCAGCACTGTTGTACTGGGCAGACAACAAGCTGAACATGAGTCAGCAGAGCATGGCTGCAGCAACAAAGGCAAACTGGATCCTGGGCTACATCCACAGAGGCAATACTGGCAGAGATGGAGATGTGATCGTCTGTCTCAGGGTTGTTCAGGCCACACCTGAAGTCCAGTTTTGGTCCCCCACATTTCGCGAAAGACAGAGATGAACTGGACAGGGTTCAAAGGAAGCCTGCAAAGGTGATCAAAGGTCTAGAGTACCTGCCTCATGAGGGAAGACCAAAGGACTGAGATCTTTCATCCCTGAAGGAGGGAGTAAGGACCTCATCATAGTACTTAAAGTATTCCTGCACTTAAAGGATGGCTACAAAGAGGACAGAGGGACAATGGGCAACAGCCACAAGTTGCACTGAGAGGTTCTATCTTGATGTAAGAAAGAATTTTTCTGCAGAGAGACAGTCAGTCTCTAGAACAACCTCACAAGGGATATAGTAGGGTCCCCATCACTGGAGGTTTCAAGACGTAATGGGACAGGGTGGTACATAATTTCATCTAGGGCATCTTTCCCATGAAAGAATGGATCAGATGATCTTCTGAGAGCCCTTCCAACCTGGGCTGTGTTATGATTTTTTAAGCATTTCTTCCCTGAAAGTCAAGGAGTAACTACAGTGCACAATAAGGGGTTGAATTAGAATTACTGGAAGATTTGAGTTGAAAGGTACCTCTGAAAGTTATTTGGGCCAATCTTGTACTAAGACAGGGTTTCTCAGGTTTCTCAAGGCCTTTTCCAGTTAAGGTTTGAAAATCTCAGAAAAAGCAAATTTCATTGCCTCGCCATGTTGAGCTTGACCACTCCATTATTTTCCCCCCTTGTGTCTAGTAGGAATTTCTTTTGCTTGTGACCATTGTCTCACTCTTCCAGTGTGCATCTCTGA
Source organism: Margarornis squamiger (assembly GCA_035222235.1). NCBI lineage: Eukaryota > Metazoa > Chordata > Aves > Passeriformes > Furnariidae > Margarornis > Margarornis squamiger. The sequence continues at coordinate 100,683,240 of JAWWTY010000077.1, read as the reverse complement.
GAAGACACTGGCTTCATCATCTCTACAACTCCTTTTTAGGTACACAGAGGCAATAAGTAATTTTGCCTCACCCTATTTTCTCTAGGATGAACAAGTCCAGCTCCACAAGCTTATTTGTAAGATATAGGCTCCATGCCCTTGAACATTTTGGTGGATATCGGATGGACTGTCTCTTGTTTGTTGGTATTCCTTTTACACTGGGGAGGAGAGAGCAGAAATGGGATGCAATGCTGAATATATACCTTACCACAATGCCAGGCTAATCACTTACCTCAAACTGCTGTTGATGCTTCTGCCAGTGCATCCCAATATGCTTTTAGCTTTTTTTGCAGAACCAACTAATGGCTTGTGTTCAGTAGCACAAACAGATTCAACTTTACTGGCTTGCATATCAGGGAATAGTGCAGCTGCAGTCTTAATCATATTTAGAACCTGATAGCAGGGCCTGAAAAACCTGATTTAGAGCTAGTTTAGCTGTGTTTTCAAAAGCCAAAGTCACACAGCATTTATTTAGCCGAAGTTTCAGTTATCACAGCAGGAGGCAAAAACATACTGGCTTGAAGACATCACTTCATTGGTAAAAATGCATGGAGAAAGGCAGCACAAGTGATCTAGATGATGGACAGCCCCTTGGGAAAAAGCCATGCTATGTGATACACGACATTGAGAGTGTTGAGAGCTGTTGATGAGGGACACTGCGCAAAGTCAGACAATTCCTGTTTCTTGTTTTGACAAGCTCATCCAATCCACCTTCTTGCCCCAAGGTAGGCTCAGCCATTGCTGACTCCATCACACTTGGCTAATGTTTGTCTCAACTGTAGTTAAAAGCCTCCCATCTGGCAGGTTCTCCAGGCAACTATGTCCTTGCTGTCCTATCATTACAGTTAGAAAAAAATTCCTAATACCTGTCTTGATATAGAGCCATCATTTTAGATTTCAGAAAAAGATATCTATTACAGTAATGGGCAGACATCTTCACGATGTGGTTTAGGAGCAGCTGACCCTGCCTTAGACTGACTTCCACAGACTGAACGACATCTTGGGGGCCTTTCCAACCCCATGTACCAATAACTTTCTCTAGTTATTTTGCTGCTTTAAGGAAAATTATTTGATAGCTAAATCATCTGGAAGTTGTCTTTTGCCACGAGGCTGAAGAGAGTGTTAAAAAATGACAGTGTCACAAATGCCATATTGATGCAGCAAAGGTTAAAATGACACTATAACCATGACCATCTTAGGATGTGATTTTATATTCTCCTACATATTACACCAGCTCAAGTGCAGATGATTTGATCTTTTTTAAAAAAGAAGACTAGATTCTACTTATATATCAGTTTGTAGAAAGAAAAACAACAATTATAGCAATCCAATTTTTTTTGTTTTGTTTTAATCTAAAGACAAGTGTACAGTTAATCCAGAAATAGTGCATTATTTATACAAACATTTTGGAGGAATGTAGTGATGTCCCTAGCCTAACACAAAAAATTTCACTTCAATATTTTTGCAGCTTTATTGCTGTCTCTGGACAAAGTTCACTGAATTGGATTTATCTCAGCATAAATTTCTTTTACATCATATGGACTGTAGTTAAGGGTTAAATTCATGTTGAATTTTGTACTAAACTCAGACTTATAAACTACTCATTTAGAAAGATTTTGAATTGAATACTGTATTGCTCTTACTCTTAGTTCGCTATTAGAAACTTAAAAGGTTTATTTTCTCTCACAAAATCAATGTTACATACATATTAATATTCATGTTTGGTTTCTCAGACTTGGTAAGGATGGTATAACAGACTGCAGAAGCAGATCCTTCTATTTTTCATTCTATCCAAACCATCTAAGAGATGCAGGTGTTGAATGACCAGTGCATTTGAATGCTACCATCTTTTCTCTTTTGCAGTTGCCACAAGCCATCAGGAAGACATGCAGCCTTGGACACACAGAGACACCAAACAGCTGCAAGTGAGGTTGCTGAACCTGAGTGAGATGTGCAAAGAAATCCTTTGAGGATCTGAGATTTAGGGCTCCATCCAGGCCTTAGTGCCATGTTAGCAGAATAGTAGTATTTCCTTTATCCCAACCCTTTGCTTCCTTAAATTGCTTAAATAGAAAAAGCCTTGTGAGTAGAAATTGGCTTTAGGGGTAAGCTGCTGCTCATCTATATGCGTATTTGGAAGGCAACAACCCTTATGTAGGGAGCAACTAAAGATATAGATGGCAATGCACCTGCCCTATGGAAAAAAAAAATCCCAGTGCCCAAAAGTCCTACTGAGCACACTACCAAGACTGTCTGGCTGTACAACAGCCAACTGGAGCCATATGGTCAGGCCTATGAGGCAGCTCAAAAGTAAAACAAAATATCCTGTCTTGTATGATGTAGGTCTACTGGTATTTGTGGCCTCAGTTACTTCAAATTTTTTTCCAAATAACTTTTCAGTGCAACAGTGGAGATGGAGGCACCAGTGCACTACTTTCTTGATCACAACTCCCATTTCACAGTCTTAATTGCTACTTATGAGACCCTTGGTATCTCAGTCCTCACTGAACACCTTAGCAAGCTAGTGGTTGGTACAATTTAAATTAATTAAGCAACATTAAACATTCATAGCCAAGATTTTTAATAGTGCAGTCTTAAAAAAAGGGAATTGTACTAACAGACTTTCTTTTTTTTTTTTCAAATTGCTAATAAGAAGGCAGTGCAGGATGCAAGACCTTGATAATGACTCTCCTACTCAGCTACCAGACTGTTCATACTGCTGTCTGGTACAGTGGATTGCCAGTGCCCACCAGAGACTGAATTGACTTGTAGGTTTCTTCTAGGGAGCAAAAAAGCCAACGTCCCTTCTGCTTTTCAGCACATAGACCATAAAGTAAGAGAATCACAAGACAAACCTTGAAATCTGTATATTTTTTTGCAATCTTTCTCTGTTTAACAATTGCTTAACGAGAAGTTGGTATTTCAGAACCAGTATATGACATAAAAATAACAAGTTGGCAAGTAAAAAAGTGATTTTCTATCATTTAAATACAATACATAAAGCAAAAATAGATTTTTTCTAAACCAAGTAACTTAGAGGGCTACATGATTGAGTAATGAACTACTTAATTCTGAGGGCACAGGTCCTATTGGAAATTATAACAGTTTGCATATAAATTACCTTTAATCAGAGAAACTTGATGCTCTTTACAATTAGTAAGCAAACTGTAAATACCTTATCAGAACAGTTAAATGGTAATTAGATCATTTTAGACAATATATAAATTAAATGCCTAGAAAGGTTAACTTAATTTCCTATTTATGCTTGAATGTAAAAGTTGAGACAATGAAAGGGGCAGATCAGACAAGAAATGGAAAGAAGCATACTAAATACTATGAAATTCAAGAAAGTTTAGCTAAAGATGGGATCTAAAGTCCACTCACTCTGGTAAGAACAGACATTTTTAACAGCCCCTTGTCATACTGTTTTACTTTTTTTATTTCTCCTGAAACCTCATTTAACTTGAACACTCTCAATGGTCTTTTGTTTAGTTTTTCTTCGTCCAAATCTGCAGCCCACTCTTGTTTTTTCACTGACCCTGCTGATGGCTTGAGGATTTTTGCAGGTGCACCTAGTCATATATAAAACATTTCAGTTATCTGAGCTTTGCTTAAAATGAAGAGTGGCCTACTATTTTGAAAAGAATCCCACATATTTCACTGGAAGGTGACAGAAGAACATGTAAATAATGAATATAAAAGAAGCAGAAAAATAAGTGGTTCGAGAAGCATACAAAACCAGGAATTCTGGAAAAGGGAAGAAATTCAAGCTGCAAAGATCTGAAAAGGCGAGAATCAAATCATACTGAGAAAAAAAAAGATACAAGCAAAGGGAATTGAGAATTGTGCTAAACCAGAAGAAGAAAAAAAAGGCTGAAAAGAACTTTTCTTCCCCAAATAAATAATGAAGATGTAAAGGAAAATGGAACAAAGGAAAGAATGACTGAGAAAGAGAATAGAGACAGCATAACATAAAGGGAATGAGCTATGGATTAAATAGAGATAGGAGGGAGAAAAAGTAATGAAAAAACCCCACATTTTGTTTTCAGATAGTGATAAATATTTTTAGCACAAGTTTTATATTTTGTGGCAGCCATAATTATGCAAAATAGCAATCTGCATCCTAAATATCTAGTAAAAGCAGTAGTGGTTTACAGTCTTTCAGAGAACACATAGCATGTGCCATAAATTATGACATTTTTCAGCATGATAGCTGTCATCATCAGTCTGTTCAGAAATTCAGTGATTAAGATTTAGCTAAAGCCTGTGTCATTTTTATAGCACTTATGTTGCAATGCTTTTGTTCAGACATGATGATTTTTAAATAAATGTCTGACACCTGATGATATCCTGAAATCAATAAGCTGAGACATAAGCCAGGAGAAACGGAGGAGTAGAAAAAGAATTGTTTTTCTCTGTGGTGGATTGCAACCATCACTACATCCTCTCAAATAACGCGTTATGTATTGCGCTGTGTCTCTTAGAAGGAGGCTAAGGTGCAAATGAGCACTGGCACCCTAATAGGCTTTGAAGATTTAAATAGCAGGATTCAAACAAGCTGTACTTGTTGTGGGAGAACTTTGACTAAGTGAAAAAGCATCAGTTCTCTACTGCTGTCTCAGAATCTTTCTCCTAACATTTGTTTGTTTATTTGTTGTTACGCTAAGGAATCATCACAGATTTCTCATTGGGCATTACTTAAGAACATGATATGTTGAACTAGTAACTCCAGAAGAAATAAAACAATACTGTTCTGAAGTGTTTAACCCCATGACACCCTCTGGGAATTAAATTGACTGGGATATTTCCCTCAGTACCAGAATTGAAAAGATCTTGAAAGTAGCAGTAGCTATTTACAGCTAGCAGACTCAGTTTCAAGCAGGACAAATCCCCAAGCCCAGTGCATCCCCCAAAAATGTATTAGAAACAACCTGTATGGAATATAAAATTTACATTTCAGCTACAGTGAAACCAAAGGAGTAGCGTAGGAAACTAACATCTTTTCCTTAGAAAGGGGATCTTGATTCTAGTGTTGTGTTGATTATTGTAATCATAAATTGGCTTGATCAAACAGTTTTTCATATGTAAATGATTCCACATCCAGATGTGGAACAAATCTTTTGTGCCAAAAAGTAACCAATAGTCAATCATTACATCAAAACATGTATGGTTTCTCTAAAGAAGTATTTAGATAAACATCATCTAAAATTCAGCTAATATTATATTCAGTCAAACTGTGCTGACTTTCTCCCTCAAGAAGAATAAATAACATGGTAATCCATTTAGAAAACATCCATTTCTTTTTAATTCTCTGCTGATGAATATAAAATATCTTGGCTTGTTGAGAGGTATTAGATATTTCCCAAATATTTAAGTAAAAGGGCTTCATTCTTGATTGGTTACGTTGGGCACATGAGTATTGCTAAAATGGTAACGCTATAGATTTTTTTGTCTGCACTAAGCTTCTCAATTCTCTCTTCAAACATTTGAATAGTGCCATTAGCATCTTCATTTGGCAAGGGAAAATGTTAAAATTCAGATGTAACTGATCTAATTTTAAGCATTATGGAAATTAATATGCAGCTTCCTATAGAATTGAGTTAATCAAGCTCTTATTATTGTGATATCTGCATATATTAATTATAGCTAGTTCCACTGCACACTTCATGGAGAAGTTTGTAAGGATATGCAGAGCATGGCCATTGTCTTTAGTTGAAGAACTTTACTCTGAACACTGTAAGGTCCTTTTTTTGTACAGGACTCTAAAATCAGGAATCAGTTTGCTGGGTGAAATAAAGGTTCCTTTCAAAACAAGTAAAAGTTAGAAGTATCCAGCACTTTCAATTAAAAGTATTCTTTACATTGATAATTAATTTTGTAGTTGTTTTTCTAGTCTACTGTCAAACTGCTTTCTTATTGCTGCTATCTTATTTTCAGTTTGTTTGTCCCAAGTTTGGATACATGTTCTGTTGTGGGGGGAGTTTCTCATATGGTGAGCCTGACAGCTGCTGTTTTGTGGAGAGTTTACTCTTTTAAAATTACCATTAGCACTGTGCTATGGCTCTGCTGCAGACTGAGTGAAATGGAAACAAAGGAAAGGTTCTACTCAAAACAAACAGAAAGCTGATATCATTGCTGGCCCAGCAGCTTCCACTGGAAAAAATGAAAAAGGTGTTTCCAACCCAGCAGCATGGTTACAGTCTATGTCCTGCAGCAAATTCAGACAGTTGAACAGATCTTGATCTCAGGAAACTGAGCTTCTCTTTGGTTCAGTCAGAGATTTCAGAATGGTGCCTGTTTTTTTTCCTAAGAGGAAAATGGCCTGTTGTGAAAGGTTGCAGTTAATTCTGTCACACTCATAAATGTTAAAAACCAGAGGTTTAGATAAGACTTTTCTGGTTTTCATAACCTTTTTTTTTTCCTGACTGTTTTTTTGGTGGGAGGCATTTGTCAGTGTTGGTTTGGGGTTTTTTTGGGAGAGGGAGGGAAAGAGGATGGAGGGAAGACAGAATAACAGAGGTCCAGCATCTCATATTTGAAGACAATAAAAGAAAACTCCATCATCAGCTGTGAAAGGGAATGAGTGAGTATGCTTTTTGCATGTCCCCTTAGAAGAGATGTAAACAGAAGTAAAGGGATTCAGGTCATAAAAACAATTCTGAACTTCTGCCTTGAGGCAGGGCTGCTGGCAGGGAACAGAAGCAGAAACACACCTTTCCAGTTCTTTGGGTAGCTCCTGTGTCACCTTGATGACCCACTAGGACATTCAGTGAAAGACAAATGGTCTCATGACTTCAGAAGAGCTTACAGTGCAGTTTGAGGGAGATCTCTAGAAAATAAAAATGTCTGCTCAACTGAGGAATACGTGGATCCTTCTTCATCTATGCCACATAACTCTGGAATTAAAGATGAAGAGAAGTACATAATGTAAAGCCTGCATCAGTGTTGACATTAAAGTGAGCAGCTGAACTGCTGAAAAATAACAACCCTAAATTTAAAATTCAGCTGTCATATTGATGAATTACGTTAATTTATGTGCATACAGATCTCAAGAAACAACAACAGAATCAGACAACAGCAAAACAGAACACTGATTATATAGGACCTCAGAGTATGCTGAGAACTGTTCACCATAGACATTGGATTTATTTATTCAATAAATTGTTTCATTTTACCTAATATTTCAACTCCTCTGTGTCAAATGCTTCATACAGGCATAAGGAGTAATTTCTTAAGGTACGAGGCAGTGAAACTCTGTAAATAAAGGAAAGGAAGAAACCTGTATACCTGCTATACACATTGCACAGAACTGAGCTGTAATGCAGATACAGTAATATTCATGGCCATGGAACTGTGATATTATAATACAGCATATGTATCTTAATAGCAGTTGTTGGGAAGGACATCTGTCTTGAATAGGCTGACTAATGTATAGTAAATTCAATGCAGATGCTGGTTTCATGTGTCAAGAGACTGGAACCCCATTTTCAATGCTGTAGCGTTATGTAGCTGACATTTGGCAGCTCAGTATTTATCTGACTATTTCAGTAGAAGAATATCGGTTTATTATTTTCATTTAATCACACAAAAAAATTTAGGTCCTTTCTGAAGAAAAATGGTCGCTCAGTTATTACTGAGGGACTTAAAAAAAGTAATATTCTTGCAGCTGAGAACTTTCTTGTTTAACCTTCTCAAGGTACATAAATTCCCTACATGTTTTCCTGCAGACAGGACAGAAGGTCCAACAGTCTACACTTATGGAGTGAGTCTTCCTTTCTTTGTTTTGTTATGCAAAGTGAGACCTTTGCATTGAGGAGAGGGATAAGTTTGATGAGCAGATCTTACAAAAAAAGTTGAGATCTAACAATTCCCTGCCCCAGAACTGCTGTTACACCCTCAGGGTTCAGACGATCACTTGAAAACAGATTTTGGGACCATTGTCTGCTAACCCTGAGCAGGTGCTCCCTTTAAGAACAAGAAACAGCCAAGTCCTGCTGTAAATCTCTGCATTCTTTCAGGTCTTCTAACAGAAATGTCCACGGACATTCTCAGCAAAGGATGTCTTACAGATCTCTGAGCAGAGGATTTAGAGAAAGTTTAGCAGAAATCTTCAACTTAGGAAGATTTGATCAAATTCTGCGAAAAATTCTCTCAAATTAAATATCCATAGAGAAGAAGGGAAACATTAAATTAAAAAAGAGTAATAACAGCTGTGTGTCTTAGTAGGTCTTTTGCATTCCCTGGTGTCTTCTTTCACAGATGGGGTATCAGAATAGAAAAACATTCTTGATGGTGTTCAGTAACGTGGTATATTAAGAGCTGATAATTTCTCAAGTTCTTAAAGTCTCTAGTAACACTATACACCCTTGGCAATCAAATAACAGAATAAAGCTTTGTGAAAAAGTTTGGATAGGAAAGGAGGAGAAGAACACTCAGATATCACAATGAAGCCAGGTTCCATGGTTTATTTAGCTCACACTCAAAAAATAGTGTTAAATTATGTAACAGGATAAACTATATCCAAAAAAAGGTAGCTCTTCAGAAAGAGCAAATGATGACTCAGTAGTACAGTTTTACTGAAACGTGGTATTGTAAAACTGCAATAAGTGGCAAACACCACTACTAAACCGAAGCAAATATTTGGAGAAATTATTTATATCAGGCTACCATACTGGAATCATGTTGTGAAAAAGCAATTTTCAGAAATTACAAAGCATTGTTGTTTTCCATAGGCACAGTCCAGCATATTTCTGAGATTTCTTGACCACATGTGAACTGAAGTTCACGCTTAATTAGAGAAGTCCGATTAATTAGAGAACCCCTAAAGTGGCATCACTGTCGTGACTGCCTAGAAAATAAAAAGAAGGGTCTTGCTGACTATTAAGTACTTTTTGTGACATAAGATGTTGCATCAGGCCATGATATAGAAAATACAGTGTAGGGCTCCAGAGGTGCAAATTTGAGCACTTGCTTAAACTTGGGTTGCAATTGTTGGGATAAGACCATTGTGCTTTCATGAAGACAATACCTCCTAACACATCTCTGTCTACTTCAGAAAGCATTTCAACAATACTTTTGTCTTGACAGAAAGCGAGATGGACTACCTTATTATTTTTCTTTGCATGCTGCCAAAGGGTCATTGATGGTTTACACAGTCAGTAAAAAAAAACAAACAAACAACCAAACAAACAACAACAAAAAAAAAAAAAAAAAAAAAAAAAAAAAAAAAAAAAAAACCAAAACCAAACCAACCAAACAAAAAACCCCCAGGTTTCAGCAATATGAAGCATTTTATAAAGTCAATTTAAAAAAAAAAATAATAATAATAATAATAATAATAATGATAAGGATAGAAATTTTGCAATATTGATGAAATAATGACTCACCTTTTTATATTGTAGCTTTAACATGGTCAGACCCATGGGTTCTGCTATTTTCATCAAAACTTCTTTGTGACCTGTTATTTCCACAGAGGTTTTCATACTCAAAGAGTGTCCAATTTATCATCTTGATGTAGGTGAGAGCCTAGTATCTAATCCTTTCTGAACTATCTGTTTCAGAGCAAAATTTTGCACATCAAAATTCTTTCAGTGGCGATATGAAAAAAAATTGTAATTGTTTCTGGATACAGTGTGGTAGGGTTCCAAACCCCTCCCCTCTTCAAATGTTGAATTCTTTTCTCTTCAAGACAGTTCCGTTTGCAAGGAGTATAATACAGCTGTAGAAGGATGGATCACACCAAAACCATGGCTGAAGTGGAGCCACATGTCCCCTTCACCACCATAATGTTACTGTAGGCATGGTCTTTGGGAAATGGCAATTTTTTTTACTATTGAGGATCCTCCACATGGCTGATATAGGTGAGTTGAGTATAGGGCTCCAATGGCATTGCAGAGTAAGTGAAAGCAGGGCACCTGGAGAGGATGGAAATTTCATCCTCCAGCATTTCTCCAAGCTAGACAATACCCACAGCAATTGTAGCCCATTCTAAAAGGTAATAGACAAACACTGTAAGAACCACATGTCAGCTTCAAAAAGAAGGGAGAGGAATAATTACAGATCCCTGAGAGTCTGATGTTTGCCCAGTTCCTTTTCAGAGTGAAGCCTTAATTGGAAAATACCTCATTTTTTGGTGCTTCTGAAGCACAGTGACTGCAAAGGCTTAAAAGCTTTAATAAGAAAAAGGAAACAGTGCCACCTAACTGTGGAAACTCTATTTTATTTTTTTTAAACTCATTAAAGATTAACATATATTTTGTGTTTTAAAGCTTGGAGGAGGGTAGTTCTTTGTGAAGAACTCCTGCCTGCAATTCGAATATTACTACTGCCTGCCTTTTCCAAAATCATTACTGGGAAAATGTAGTTTTCAGAAGAAAAGCTTTCTTGACCACACTGCATGTGTTAAAATTTTTGTTTTCTCATTCAGAAGACAAACTGGAACAGGATTCATACTTACTTGAGAAAACCATGTATGATCAGGCCACATCTGATGAAGTTTCACCTTAAGAACACTAATTACTCCCTTTTAAACATAATATTTGTATGAATACACAGACATTTGCATGTTTGCTTTCTCTGTATTTCTTTCCATCTAGAATTTGTTTTCAAAATCATCACTTTGCATTCTGTATTGGAAAAAGCAAAGTGTGTTAAGACTAATTACCACAACAGTCCCTCAGCTGAGAACAGAGTGGGAGTTTTATGAAACTTTACACCATACCGACTGAATGTATTTTGCAGTGCCAGGTAGATCTAACTTTAGGTAACTATTGGCAGTGTAAAAGCCCATCCAGACCTGAATTATACATGTGTGAGCTCACAGCCCAGTTTCCAAAACCATTCTCATCACAAGTACCTGTGCAAAAGCAACACACTGAATTTATGAATCTACTACAATTGTCCAAGTGTCTGAATGAAAAACAACAAAGAGGAAATATTTTAAAAAAATTAGTCAGAACATGAGTCATAAAGCTCAGTGAACAACCTAAGTGCTAACCTGTTAACATATAAGCCAGTTCATTTGCAATGAAAAGAATTTTTAGTCTCATTTTTAAAGTATCTGCTATGAATTCAAATGTACACATTTTGAATAAGTTGGTTTGTGGTTGCAACAAAGAAAAATGTGACACAGTGGGCCCTGGAGTTAATTCATGTTTGCTCTGTGAAGAGGAAAAATCTTCCTCTTTTTTGGCATTTTATGCTTGTACCTTCTCTGAATCTATCGCTTATCATGTTACACTTGTGCTTTTTCATATCATAAATCTCTCACAAAGAAGAGAGTGAAAATGTGCAACAAAATGTCCATCAGATGAAAATGAAAATTATTTTTTTTTTAACGAAACCCAGCTAATAGTATGCTCTCAGGCATGGGATTTTTAGCTACTTGCTTTGATGTTTCCACTGTAAACAAAATTTAATCTCGGTGCCATTTTGCATGATTTTACCTGTTGCCATAAGAAAGGGGGAAAAAAACTTCCAAGACAACTTTATGTGGGTAAAGTAGAGAAGAGTTCTTTTACTTA
>JAWWTY010000077.1:100655306-100671579 GCA_035222235.1 Margarornis squamiger | reverse complement strand
TTTCCCAAGCATGGTGTTCCAGCTATTATCTGACCCTTAAGACAGCTAGCACAGGGTTAGAGGTTGCTAGCTGCTCTCTATGTGAGAAACTGCCTAGAAGTATAAAAATCTTCAAATTCATGAAAACCCTAAGGCATCATACCCAACAATGAGCTTTGCTGACTAACAATGTTATAGATGAGAATCTCTTTACTTCAAAGACCAGAACCCATCTGACATTTTCAAATAGCATTGAAGTATTTAGAAAAGCAAACTGTTGCAAAAAGAATTACACTTGAGTCTGATGCTAAGCATGAGATATCATTCCTACATTTGACTTTTGATATATGCTCTTTATCCAGTACAAACGCATGCAATTATTTCACTATGAGATGTTTAGCTTGACAGGAAAACATCTATAAAATATTCCTATTAATCATAACATTTTTATGCAACTCTTTTTTTCAATTTTCTCTCACTTTTTACTTAGAAATGTGCTGGGAATAATGCAAACATACAATTCTGGGGATTAATCCTTGAAAGATTGCATGTATTTGCACATCTAGGAGAAGCTTCAGTTTATTTCTGTAATATGAATGCCATGAAGAGAAGCCTGCCTATTTCAGGGCTGTGTATTTTAGGTATGAAGTAGTCATATCTAAGAGCAAATTGTGGCAGTGGAAACAGGAGTCATAATCTGTGAAACTGGCTGTGAAAAAGATCTCAGAAAAACTAAACTGGGTTTTGGGTTATTTTTGAGAGGTTTAAAATTAAAAAAAAAAAAAACCAAAAAAAAAAAAAAAAAAAAAAAAAAAAAAAAAAAAAAAAAAAAAACAACCAAGAGAGATTCCATGCATCTAATGCAAAAAGTAATTTTATCATTAAGAAAAAAACCACAGAAAATGTTGCTATTTCATTATGTTTCTGAATTAGGTATAGCCATTCTATTAACATACACAGAAAAAAGTCTTGCCTTGGATTGGTGTTTAGTTTATTTCTTTCCTTCTTCAGTTAATAAGCTGGAAAAATTCAGCAAATCCCAGTTTATACTGAAGTAAGTGCCACTGGGCACCTCCCAGCAGGTGGTTAGTAACTGTATTGGACATCACTTGTTTTTCTTGTGTTTTATTCTTTTTCTCTCTCCTCTTTTCATTACTGTTATTATTATTTTGAATAGGTAGTAGTCTCATTAGTATAATTAATATCATTAGTAGTATTATTATATTTTACTTTGTTTCACTTATTAAACTATTTATATGTCAATCCCTGAGTTTTTGGGGGGTTTTCAAATTCACCTTCCCATCTCACCTGGGGGCCAGGTGTGTGTGAGTGATTACCTGGTGCTTAGTTCCTGGTTGGGGTTAAAGCACGACAGCCCTTTTGGGCACCCAGTGTGGGGTTGCCTCACACACATCACCTCCTCCTCTAGAGGCATTTCAAAATCATTGCCTTCTGGCCAGTCAGTTAACGCTTCCAAGATTCCTGTATGACTGGGATTTCCTGTTGGACCTTGTGTTATCAGTGTGACCCACTTACTCCACATAGCATCAATTGCATGACATGTTGTGGAGACCCCTGGAACATCCAGCCCTGAACCGCCAGCTGCAGTGCCAGGAGGAGTTGTGCTAGTGTCTGGCTCTTGGGTGAATGACCTTCTATGGGACATACCTTCAAAACCAGGTTATCCACCCTGGGCAGCAATATCTTGCCACAATTTGGCAGCACAGTTGGGTTTACTCCTGTGCTGCCAGTTATCTTGCTCCCATTGCTGCAGCCACCCTCAGCAGGGCATTTGTCAGCATCCATGAGTCAACATAGAGGTAAAGTATTGTCCATTTTTCTCATTCAGCATCTCGTTCAGACTTCATGCTGCTTCAAAAGAAAAAAAAAAAGACACTCCATTTGTCTAATACAAACCATAATTCTCTCATTAAGATAAAACAGACAACAAATGTTGCTGTTTTATTCTATTTCTGTATTAGGTGTTAGCTACGCTATCAAGGTACACACAGAAAAGTCTTTCCATGGGCTGGTATTTACTTTATTGCTTTTCTTCTTCAGTTCATAAGTTCGAAAAATGCAGCAAAAGCCAGTTTATGCTGAAGTAAGCGCACCAAGTAGTGAAGCAAGTTTACATTTCAAGAAAATATGATACCAGTGCCCAAATGCAGCACACACCAAACAAGGGCCTTAGAATATCATTCTGACCTTCCATCTTGCTCTCACACTTGCAGTCCCCCACCTTCCCCACCTCTCTGTGCACAAACACACACAGACGTAGTCAATTGCTGCATAACAAAAGCATTGCAAGAGATGGAAGCGATTGCAACCTTTCTTCAAAAGGATTTTTTTTAAAAACCCGTGTTTATGTATATGTCCTTCATGTATGTACATAAACACAGAGACATGTATATACTAATACTGGAAGATATACCAGACTGTTTACTTGCACTAGGGAAAATAAGGCATGAGCATTATCCACAAAAGAATACAGATTGAGCTAGGCTCTCGCACTGTGATCTGGAAGTCATAACTTGTGTGCTTTATAGGAAAAGGGCACTTGAGAAGTGCCAGCTTGTACTTTCCCTTTTCTTCTGCCTCTCTTCTCTCCCCTAACACGAACAGAAGCAACCTGTCATCCTGACACAGTCTGAATGTGGTTACCTTTACAAGACTTCCAAGATAACAAACCCCATACAATTCAAGGCCTCTCAATTACTTTGCCACTGCTGTTCTCTGATTTACTTTCTCCTCTGTAATTATTCAGCCCACAAGAGGGGTTCATTCGTCATATTATCTTTTTTGTCTCACCAATACTCAGGTTCTTGCTGTCTTTACCTTAGTCTCTTTTGTCTTTCAAAAATCAAAGCCACTACATCTAGTGTTTTTATCAAGATACAAATCAGTCACCTCTCATTTTCTCTCAAAATAGATTTTCTAAGTAGGAATAACAATCTGCATGGATATTTCTGAAGCAGTATATAAACAAATAAATTTGCATCCTGAAAAATTACAATTTGAACACCACAAGTCAAAGTTAATTAGTTAAGGAAAGATTGCTCTTCTACTTCCAAAAGCACTCGCATATTTTCAGTCTGAAGTAGAAATGAGTTTGAAAAAAAACAATAAAGAAAACAAGAGAAAAAAGATCTCCACACAAGGGACACAGTGCCTGTCTTCATTGGAATCACCTGAACTGATTTAGCACTAAGTAAAAATCATGGTTTGTATCTGTAGAATCCTTGGCATAGCCTAAGCTCTGTTAAAAAACAAGTTCAGAATCACTGAAGACGTACATATCATTTTTACCTTGACTAGCAGAACAGAAGATTTGTCATGCAATGGAGAACAGATGTGCTGTTTAATGACAGACACTCACAGTCTGAAACAAAAAGAATTTGACTTTCATGTAATTTATTTCAATGCAATTACACTGCTAATTTTGTTGTTGTTATTTAAAATAAAAAAACATTCCTAGTTACTTTATATTATAAATACTATCAGACTCAGAATCCCCTGTGTGCAAGATTTAGCCACATTGTAGCTGCTAGGCTACTTCGATGTTAGGATTGCACAGTGCAGTTTTTTACTCTATATATTTTCTGCTGATAGCTCTATAAAAGTTTCTGGTGCGTTACAAATGTTGCCATGGGAAGGAGGAACAGTCTACTGGTCAGATCCCAAGTGGTTCTTAGAACTTGCTGTATTTTAATGGGAGTCAGTGGGGTGCAGGTATACTGAAAATGCTTATTATCACTCAGGCTGTGTACGAAATTGAAGACAAGATACAACAAGAACTGCTGACTAATGCCAGCAAAAAGAAGATGAAAAGCAGAAAACAAGATTTTGCTGTAGGTAATACAATAGATTTGGGAAAATCTATGGCAGTGTATAGGATTGGAGACTGCTGCTTGTCCAGCAAAATAACAAGAGACAGCTGAACTTGGTATTAGAAGACTTCCTGTGTGTAAATGGAACCAGCAGGTGACATATCAGATATCAAGGCCAAGGGGGAGAAAGTAAAGTCAAAGGCCCTTTTGTTCTGTCTGGTTTTGGCTGCAAAATTGTCCTGTGGGTGGTAGGCAGCTTGAGGTGAGTTATAGCAGTGTGAAAGTATTCTCACTCATTATCTAGAACTGGAGAGCTGCAAATCTGAGAGTTCAGCTGCGTTATTTCTTCTCACCCTCCAAGCACCTGCTATGATTTTAGCTTTGCTGGTCCCAAGTGTGGTGACTGACATGGAATCCACTAACAACACAGCCTGGCCTCAAGAGGAGCTGTAGGCTGACACTGTGTCCCTTGTGAAATAAGCCACCACTGAGATCAAGGGACTGAATTTGGGTCACATAACTGAGCAGGAGCTATAAGTTGGTAAAGTGTGGCTTAGCATTATTATTATTAAGCATTATTCAAGCATTACACCATGGCTTGTGGAGAGGTCCTCTCATTCAAAAGAGCACTCAGGAGAAGAGTTTCTCTTGTCCTTGCTATGGTTATCATTGAAATCATTAGAAGTGTCAAGAATTATTCTCTTTCCTAACCTCTGAATCTACTTCTTCCTCATATTTATACATTTCATTAATGAGAGCTTGTCTTCTTGCCTTCCTTTCTATTTCATCATGGGCTTTCACAGTTCTGTATTTCCAGGATGTCTGAATGACAGCCAAAGTGACATGAATTTTCCTAAATACCTGCCACATCACTTCACATGGACACTATTTCAAAATGAAATGGTGCTGGTATTTATCACATCTTTTTATGTGAAGAATCTCTGGAGCTGTAATTTTGCTGTCAGAGCTGCTGGTCTGCTTCTGTTTCTTTTGGGTTTTTGACACAATGACCAATCTACTCATTTAGAAAACATGCCAATGATTTCTGTAATGACACTGTCTTTGATGCTTTCTGTGCTTCTCTTCATGCAGCTTACTAATAGCTCAATAATACAGCCTAATATTCTTTCCAGCAAATCTCTGAAGATACAAAGACATGCTGTTAGAGATTTTCAGCAATTTTTGAAAATCCTTTTTCATCTAAATTAATCATGTTCAAAATCACTCCTCAGCATTCACTGAATTACACGTCTAAACAGTTTCCCCAGCTGTTAGAAGGGTTCATTTATTAATTTGGTAGAATCAGCTGACAAAGAACACTCTTCTCCTTGCCGGCCAATTATTTGTTTCATGTCTACAGGAGGAGTCAGGAGTCTGAGGCTGCAACTTGACAACTAAGATGTTTAAACCCAGAATAATTTGTCATGAGGCCATTCAGTTTTTGTCTTTTGTTAGAAGTTCTTGCCATGAATTGCAGAGAATAATGTGATTGATAAAAGAGGGATATTCAACATGTGACTCTACTGACAAACATAAGCCTTAAAATGCCCTTAACTATGAAAGTGTATATTAAAATTCATTTTTTTCCTAGATAAGAAAACAGCATTAATTTTTAACAATCACTTGCATTAATACCAGCTTATTGACGGTTTAGATTCATAAATAAATGTGAGCTTCTTGGAAAACACTTCTGAATATGCTATCTACTACTTCAGCATTTGTTGCAAAAGGATGTCTACAAATACATTTCATAATCCCTAGGCCTTTTGGAAACCTTTCCAGAAAACTCACAGTATAAGCAAGGATGAAATGCTGATCCTTTTGAAGTTTTGTCATGGACTTCAATTAATTCAGGATTCATTTCCTATGTGACTGCTGTTTAAGAAAATAGAAAATAACTTCCTCGGGGACATTAATTAAGTGAAAACAAGAAAATGTTAAAGCTACTAATATGATTTCCTTATGTTTATTGTTATAGGTTTGGCTAGTTTTTAATAAGGATAGAATCCATCAGTTGCTCATAATGCCGTATTTTTGTTAGTTTATTAAAAAAGAATAGGTAGTTTTGGATCCATATCCTCAAAGTGATATAGCAGGGCTAATTTTGTTAAAGAATAGTGTATGCAGAACTGGTCTCAACTGCATGAATACATATTTCAGAACCTCATTCAAATCAAAATTAGCCTTGCTGTAGAGGTTGTCAGCCATCTCCTTCATGTTTACCCTAAGGTCCTTTTTACAATCCTGAAACAGTGATAAACAATGTTCAAATGGCTACAGTTCTACATATATGCTCACATTTCAGTTTTATATTGTCAGAGGGGACTTTGAATGCAGAACAGATTTTTGTGAAGCAGCCATCTTTCATGGAATATTCAACTTCCCATTTCGTTCAGTGTATTTATGTTAACAGAAGCTTAAAGTATTAATGTTACTCTTGGAAGATGGCTTAGCTGTTATTCATGACACATTTCCTGTAAGCTATATAATACAAAATTAGCACAGATACAGTTTGTTAATATATCTGGCACAAAACATGGATACTTGGGATTACTGGGGTTTTTGGCAGCAAAGTACCAGTAATACCATATGACTGGTTCGGTAGCCTTGTGATTATCACCCCATGATACTTTCAGAATTCAACCTGTTAGCCCATTTTTCTACTTAACTGGTGAAAATACCACAGACTTAGTGTTTTTTCAGACTGTAGTTGGCCACCAAGATTGTTTCAGTGAGCTAAAAGCTCCTAACTGTTCTTTTTATGGCAAAAAAACAATTCGTTCCATTTAAAGACTTTAAAAGTGACAAACAGAGAACTGTGTGGCCTCTGCTTTTTCCAGAGGCAGTTATTTAGTTCTAGAAGACTAAGATTCAGCACTGGCCAGTATTTTGTAATGCCATGGTAGTATTGTCACCAGTTCATGTTTCTTGCCACAGTACAGCATTCACAAACAGTTTGCAGAGACAGACATCAGTCTGGCTCTCAATTATTTAGTGCAAGCTCATTGCATACAGACTAGTGTGTTTTCCCAAGGTTCACACACTGCATCCACATACAGTTTCCCCATTTATTCTGATGTTTTCACAAATGCCAACAAGACTGACAATGCTTGAGCTAAATGAGTGTCTTCCTCATGTGTGCAGAAACAGTAATACGCACAGCACCTGTCATGTGCAGCTCTGATTCAGAGCTCATGGAAAGAACCAGGAAAACATTTAACTATATGCTTGAAAATCAGTCTGCTTTTCTCCAGGTTTATTCTCCCTTTTTCATGAGTTCCAAACAAAAAACCTTTAGAAATTTCACTGTGACAATAGCACCCCTTTATCTGTAAAACTGTTCCATTTAATCTTAAAGCCATGATTGAAAGTGCCAGACTATGTTCATTTTCTGGAGAAGTAAAAGATTTCTGCTTCCTTTGAAAGCATTTTTTTTTTTATTCTGTAAAACAAAATGCCATGTTACACTGTCAGATGAATGAATTCTGATTACTCTATATCAAAACCGTCTGCAGTTGCTTCTCCAGAGATCAAGCTGCAGATATTATACCACTCTTAAGCAATAGTCCCCTGTACCAAGCAAGGTCAGCTGTGAGATCCAACCAGGTTTCCCAGGGCTTTGTCCAGTTGGGTCATGAAAACATCCAAGTACAGAGACTGCACAGCCTCTCTGGGCAGCCTGTGCCCTGCCTGACTGTTCTCAGTCTAAAAGCCTTTCTTGCCTGTTGCTTCTCATCCTCCCACCGTGTGCCCTTTGATGAGTTGTGTTTTTGTTTTGTTTTTTTCTGGGTAACTCTGTGTGTACCACAAGCTGCTGTTAGGAGCCCCCAGAATCTTCTTATCTCCAGGCTGAACCAGTCCCAGTCCCTCAACCTCACCCTACAGGACAAGTGCAACAGTCCTAACCATCCTGGTGGTCCTCCATCCAGCCTGTAATAGCCTAACTTGTACACAAGAACGTAGCAGAAGTGTCAAAAGCTCTGCTATAGTCACATTAAATTACACCTGCTGCCCATCCTTTATCCATCCAGACTGTCACTGTATCACCATGGGCAGTCAGGCTGCTCAGCTGGCAACCAGCCTTGGTAGATCCATGAAGTCTCCTCCCCATCACTTTCTTCTCCTTCACATATCCAGACCTCATTCATAATTAGTGCTTCTGCAAACTTTCATCAAAACTAAAAAATTAGGAAGTTGTTAATTTTATTCTACATTTGTGCTATGGAAGTTATTTTAATACTGTGGACTCTGTGTGCAGAGCTATTTAAATATTTTGCATTAAATAAAATATCTAAAAATGGGAATTCTCTAAAGAAAGAGATTATAATTCATATAGATCCTGTTAGAGGAAATATTCATGTAAAATGAAAAATCTGCAAACCATATCTTACTGCAGTATTTCTTTACTGGTTTTAAAATCCACTCCCTATTTCAGCACAATAAAGCTTTATTTATTATGCTTATTGGTGTTATGCTCCAAAAATAGTTACTGAGGATGAAATATAGTCTTAATTCTGTACATCTTTGATGTAGATATTACTCCAATGGATTACAGAGTAATTTACAAAAGAATAAATTATACAAAAGGATTGGGTTAAATAAATCTATTTTATTATGATATTTAGTTACAATACTTATAACAGCACAATATAATCCATGTGAAAACTAGTAACATTAGGACTTTTCACATATATATTATTCCATCATTTTGCATTTCTGACCTCAGTTGTTCCTGATATTAATGTGCCATGCTGTGCAGATGTAGTTTAGTAATTGGATAAAGTTTTTGGATCCCTGTAATTTCATCAGAAAGCTGTAAGTATTGAAAACCTTTTAATGTTACAAAATTGCAGTTTCCTGGAAAAGCAATATTCACAATATTATATTATTCAAATGGATAATCAGATAGTTACCTGATGCGTGCCTTCATAATTCTCACTGCTTCTCCTGGCCATGCTCTTCTTTCCTTGTCTGCGTGTTCACCATGAATCATTGTCATCCCCTAAACAGTCCACTCACAAAGAGGCTAAATTTTCTAAGTTTTCAGAATTGTTAAAATTATTTTCCAGTGTATACTCTTTTTCTTCCTAGTTGCTTTTCAAGTCCTGACTTCTAATGAACATCACTGAGACCAGGAGTAT
Organism: Margarornis squamiger; assembly: GCA_035222235.1. Classification (NCBI taxonomy): domain Eukaryota; kingdom Metazoa; phylum Chordata; class Aves; order Passeriformes; family Furnariidae; genus Margarornis; species Margarornis squamiger. The sequence continues at coordinate 100,662,629 of JAWWTY010000077.1, read as the reverse complement.
GAAATACTTACTAATCCGTATTCAGAAAGACAAACAGTACACCAAAGTTGATTACAAAGTATAACTTAATTAATTGCAGGAAAGGAGCTTCTTTGATGGGAAAAAAATCCCATCAAATTGGGAATAAATTATCCCCAAGGATTTAAAAAAAAAAAAAAGTTTCAAAAAGAACATAGAAGCAGCTTCCAGCAACAGAAAAGATGGGATATTACATTGAAGTGTATAAATGAAGAAGTAATTAAGTAATTTCAGAAATGACTAAACCCCAAGTCATCCCTTTCCCAAGTGACTGATGTAAACAACAGGTTATAATCTTGCCCTGATTAGGGCAAGTTGTAGTCATGGTAGAGTGAATCAACTCTGATGATTAAAGCATATTTCTCAGTAAGTGAAGGTTCACATCTTCTTAGAGTAGACTCAGTCATAGTTTCATAATATTCTGAATAATCAAAATTCAGCTCTGCTTATGGTAGTGGCAGCAGCTGGTTGGTTATTTAGCATTCAGAGTTTAGCTGGAATGATAGAGAGGAAGTAATCTATTAAACTAGAGAGACTAAATAAAATTAGAATTATTAAATATTTGCAGTCTACATAATGTATATCCTGTGTAAATAACATGAAGGCTCATAAATCTGATTTTATTGCAGGCACTTCGGTAAAATGTATCTTATCTACTTAGAAACATTTAGCTAGCAAAATACCTTCTCATGTGTATCTTCAGGACAAGTGTGTTAAAATAAATTACCTCAAATCAACCTTAGATTTGGTGTCTATTTACAAAGAATGATCATTGTTGATTACTAAATGACTGCATAGGTGGTAAATAAAATGGAAATATTTTGGATTATCTGACAGATGTCAAAAAGCTGAAAAAGGTGTGAAATTTTCCATCACACATATTATGATAAAAGTTCATCTGTGTCAAAGATGTTATATTGTTTGCTACTGTTTTTACTGTGTGTATAAATGAAGTTCTAGCTATTGCAACTGCTGCAGTAAACTGATCTCAGTACCCTTGTGTAATACTCTACAGATGTAGTGATATGGTTTTCAATCTTGTGAACTATAAATTAGGCCTCGAAGTGAATTTGCAACTGCAAATGGGTGCCTGTGTTCTCTTGTTAAGCTATGGAATAGTCACAAAATCAAAGAATGGGTCAGGCTGGAAGGGACCACAGTGTCTCCTCTCATCCAGCTTCCCTGCTCAAGCAGGGTCGTCTTTGAGCATAGTGCACAGGAGTCAGTGAGTCCAGGCATCTTTTAGTTATCTTCAGGCAAGAAGACTTCACAGCCTCTCCGGGCAATTCCAGTGCTTGTTCACCTGTACAGCAAAAAAGTTTTTCCTCATATTCTGGTGGAACTTGTTGTGCATCAGTTTCTGCCCGTTGCCTTTTGCCCTATTGCTTGGCACCACCAAGAAGAACCTGGCTCCACCCTCTTGACTCCATCCCTTCAGATACTTACAGACATTGATGAGACCCCCCCTCAGTCATCTCTTCTCAAGGCTGAGCAGGCCCAACTCTCTCAGCCTTTCCTCATAAGAGAGTTGCTCCAGTCCCTTAATCATCTCTGTTGCCCTTCACTGCACCCGCACCAGGAGCTGCATGTCTCTCTGGTCCTGAAGAGCCCAGAACTGGATACTGTAGTCCAGATGCAGCTTCACTCGAGCTGAGTATAAAGAAAGGATCATCTTTCTCAACCTTTGTCACTTAGAAGCAAATGTAAATTAATAACATTTTTGAAACTGTCACATTTTACTAAAACAGCTTTAGAAACTAGGGCAGTTATTTCATCAAGCTCTTTATGATTCTAAAAATAGTCTAAATAATCTAAAACAGTGATGACTTTAGAATAAGATTAGATAATCAGGGAAATTATTTTCTTCCAAAGTTATGTAATCCCCCTAATGTAACTCAGTGTAACGCACAAAAAGTAGCTATGTAATGATGACAGTATAAAATCAAATAAATTCGTTGTTTATAGGTGTCCTCTTACAACAACATTTTTTTGTCAATTAAAAAAAAAAATATGGAAATCTGTTTTGATTAGTATGCACTCCAAAATAAACTAAACTACTTCCATTAGAAATAAGATTTTAATACAATTCCACACTTTAAGTAAGATATTTTAAAACTAGAACACTGAATACTCATGGGATGAGAAATTAAGTCACAGAAAGCAGTGATTCTGATAAGTGCTGGGTAATGACCTCAGAATTTCTCATAAGGAATGTAGTTACCTGATTGTGTCTCTACAATGAAGGGAAGCTTTAGCTATCGAAAGTGGGATGGTGACATGAAAGTAAGGAATTTATTTACAAACAGCTTTGTTTGCAGCAGCAGATTGTGCTTCAGGATGACTATGAAAACTGGAGAAATTTCAAAATACACTGAATGATGTGGGAATTGGAAAACAACACTTTGTGTATGTAAGGACCTTTGTTCATTTAGATGCCCAAGAAGACCACAAGAAACCTGACCACTTTGTTTAGGTACAGGAACAAATATGAGGTCTTCTTAAGTGTCTGATGAGCTGATGAGAAGGTCCAGCTGCTGCAACTAGAAGCTATGGAAACTAATCTGGTCTAACATTCAGCCAGTTTAACCATGGAAAGAGGTGAATAGGCCATTACTGAAAATTCTTAGCATGAAACAGCAGTTTTTCGAAATATCTTCAGAGTGCATTTTGGCATAGAAGCATGGATGATCACATATTGTGTGAGAAATGTGTCTGGTGAGAGCCTAGACAAATAATAATCATAGTCTACTCAGGCTTGAAATTTGGGATTATGAGTCCACTTGTTCATCCATCTCCTTTGGAGCTCTTAACCTGATCCTGACACTGGTAGGATTTTGTTAAAACAAATATTATAATGAAAACTCAAGTCCAGAGTTTCATTCACTGTCTTGACAAAGCTGAAGTGGATGTTTTTCCCACAGCATCACTTCTGTTTTGCTTCTGCTTTTTTATTAGCCTTCTCTTGAAGCATCAGTAGCTGGCCACCTCTGAAGGCAGACCAAGCTGGATTGCCACTGGCCTGAGACAGTACTAAGAATTCATGGAATAGCATGTCATTTCTTACACTACTCTCTGTCTGCTTTGATTGTATTACTTTATTGAGCCTCTAATGTGTGAATTACTAAGTAAACATTTAGCAGACAATAGGCATTTTTGATGAGGTAGTTCAAAACATCTTGCTCAATACTTCCTGTGTTTTGTCTGTGTTTCTTCTTCCTGCTGCTTTTGATTCTGTCCAGTGTAGAAAGGCTTTTAGGCTACTCTTAAAATCTCTGTTCCTATCAAGTAGAATTTTCCAGTTTTCTTAATTTCTTGCTCTGATTTGCTGCAGTGATCTCACCAACTAGTTCATTGACTATGGGCTCTAACTCATGTTCTTTCCCCATAAGCTTAGGACCATTTAGATTCTATTGTCAGAGTAATTCTGGAGCACAGTTGCCATTTTAGTGGTTAGGGCGTACCAGCTGGTGTGCTGTTTTGCTTTTCTTCATGTTCACTAAAAAATATGTTATATATATTTTCACCTTAAAGATACATATAAGCAATACAAGTATATGCATTTTTTGTGACAATTGTGCCTTTTCTAATTGCAGGATTCAGTGAAGTGGCTGAATTGCCAGATGTTTTTTATCAGCATGTTCTAAGATTTTTTTGCTCAATTTTATATCTAGACAAGTCCCTCTATTTCTTTTTCTTATCACTTAAGATACAAATCAGTGTATCCTTCTAGTGCAGTTGGAATTCCCTTTTTGATTTCTCTACTCAATGTTATTTAATATGTGTAGCTCAAAGAAAAGATCACAATGAAATCAAAAACTTACCTGCTTGTGTAATGCAGTAATGACAGAAACAAAAATCAAATCTTGATTGATTGTAGGGAAAAAAGTCCTCATGACAAATTGTTGCAGCTTCCTCTATAAAGGAAGAAAGTCCAGACAAAGCTGGTATTAAATGGTTTCTTACCCAAAGTCCTTGAAAACAGAGGAAATCTGGAAATGTGTTGAAAGCAAGAGGCATTGGGAAAGCTCTGACACACTCCTGCAACCTCCAGTATAAAGCTCACTTCAAATGCATAATCCTAAAACCACTGAGCTTTCTGACACAATTGCTTATGATTAGGCTAGCAATGGACAGCTGTGGCTGGCTAAAAGTCTGTTTTATTCTCCCATTTCTCAGTGGTTGTGCACAGGGAAGAGGGAACATCTGATTTGAGGGGAGGGCTGCTGTAGGAAGGTAATTCATGAAATGCGATTTCATTGCTGCGATATACCTGTGCATACTAAACAAATCCTGTCCTCAACAAGTTACAATTCTGATCCCATGGCACTAAATTCCCTCTAAATATCTTTGAGGGGATATGGCTGTTATTCCTCACCAAAGGATGCAAGAAATCTGAGAGCTAGATGATGGGCAGCTGTCAAAAATATCTTTTCTAAAGTCAGAAAGAAATATAAATACTTGCATTTCAAAGGAAGTTTGAAAATTTCAAAAGTTGTCTAAGAAACTACAGTGAATACATTGCTGTAAATTTATTTGAAGATGAGCTTCTGTAAAAATAACTGGGACCTTGTTATGGATGAAATACAGTGAAAGAAAGAAGGAAAGAAAAAAGAGAGAAATAAGTGAGAAAGCAAGAAAGAAAGTGAGAAAGCAAAAAAGAAAGTGAGAAAGCAAGAAGGCAAGAAAGGAAGAAAGTAATAAAGCAAGAAAACAAGAGAGCAAGAAAGAAAGAAAAAGAAGACTCACTTCCAAAGTCAGAGTCCTCTACACATAAATACATTCATGCACAGCTATTATTCTGAGCAGCATGTACTGCAGTCTCTTTCTGTAGAGACTCTTTCTGAACTCTAATTAGAAATGTGCTATCTGTTGCACTTCTGCCAAAAGAAAAATCATTTATTAGGCAGTAAAAGAGACTTGACTTACCTCACCTGCTGTCAGAAACACATTACATCAATTCAATGCTTCTGTACCAGAGCCGCCAGACAGTCTGTAGTCAACTTTCGAATTGTGGAGTCAGGTTGATGCTCAGTGTAAAAATGTGAAGGGATTTAAAAGGAGAGGGGATGCCACTGCTGAGGGAGCCATTCCCTGAACAGTGGGACATTTTGGGAACTGATCTTTAGTGCCACCTTTTTTCAGAGCATTTTGCTGCATTGTACTTGATTAGTTGACTTCCACATAAAAATAAGTACTTGAGAGAAAAGAAAGGAACATCAGTACACATACGAATGTGTGGTTTAAAATTATTCTGTCAAAGTAATGCCTGTTTGGCCACCAGTTGCTTAAACTTACATGTTTTTTGGAGGAAAATATGTATTTCGTTTAAAAAACCTGGTGAGAAAAGGCAGGTGTTGGGCAGGAACTGACAACAGAAGGCATACTGTGTTCAAGTGTATTCTGTAGTAGAAAGATAGCGTCACAGCACTCGACATTGCAATTGATACTAACTTATACAAGAATCTGTTTGACCAAAATTGTCTTCTGTTCAGATTCTCAAAGGTGTTTAATCACCCAAAGATGCACAAAGTAGGCATTTTTTCTTAGAACTCTTCAGAAACCATCAAATATTAAGCACAAGGAAATTAGGAGAGGAGCAAGAAAATGCCTCTGGGTACCCTCTGTATAAGTAGGGCACATCTGCAGCTCTATTATATCCTTATGATGTAACTCTATGAGGAATTGCCATGAGCTCTCCACAGTGCAAAGATATACCAGGAGTGCTCAGAAGCTCTGCAGATTTAATACCATATTCATTCACAGGAGGAAAAGAGTAAGTGTAATTTCATTATCCTTTTATTTGACATTCATTTTCTTTCATCAGTAAAAAATTCTTCGTAATAGCAACTACTAGTTCCTGATTCTTAATAAAGCATGAAGGATATTTCATTGGACTTCATAATTGAAAGTATCTTCAAACATGTTCAAAAAAGGCTAATGCTATTTAACCAATTAGATCATAATAACCATCACCAGTGGCGAGGGTGCTTCTTACAGCATCCCTCACTTCTCTGATGAAATTTCAAACAATTCCAGCATAAGGCTTTGGGAAGAAGGAGAGAGGGAAACTTTTTTCAAAGCCCAAAAACTTTCAGTTGTCTGTTATCACATGTGACTTTCACAAGGGCAAGATTTTTTTCTTTTTTTTTTTTCTTCACTTTTGAACTGCCTAATTCTTATGCAACCCCCAACTACAAAAATGAAAATATACAGAATTGCCCCACACAGTCCTGGCTGTTTTGTGACCATTCATGTCAGACCTGCTTCCCATGCTTGCCCAAGCTTGGGTCCACAATACCGGGTGCTACAGCTGCTGAAAGCAAACAGCAGTCCAATTTACAACTGGATAGACTGCCTCTGCAATTCCAGTTTCATGTCAGGATTTAACATGGTGAGAGGTAGGCACAAGTCCAGACACAGTTTCAACTCCTGTGACTTCTATTAACAAGATAAAAACTTCCACCAGTGAGTGTTTTTTATTCTCTTGACCATTAGTGGACCATCTGTGACATATGATACTTGCTGCAGGTCAAGTGAGGGACCATCTTTCTGTCCGGTGTTGGGTGCTGAGACTGTGGGGCAGAGGAGATAGCAGAGGATACTCACACCCACTCTGACTGGCTTACCCATAGCTTTTCATCAAGTGAGCTCTCGGGTTTCAACTGGATATCTGGCAAGTTCAACACTGAGCCCAGTCTAAACATCAAGCATAATCCCTACGTAGCTTTAAAGAGATAGAGAAAAAAACTATTTGTTATTTATTAAGCTCTCACGATTTTAAACACAGAAGCTGTTATTGTAAATTATTAAAATAAATGCTGGAACAACTATCCAGGAAAAGATGAGAACCAAGAACTACAGTCCGTTCATGCTGCTGCCAGCTACCACAGTCATACCACAGTCTCGCAAACACACCTCAAAGGAATCATTCCCAAAGAGCCTCTGAAATAACTCCTCTGAAATAATTTCCAAACATCCAGTTCAGCCAAAATATCTGTGACTTTATGACCAAGAAAAGCAAAATGCTTGATAATAATACTAGCTCATAAGTTTGAAGCCTGAGACATTGCAATTGAGAAGACAGGCAAAAGAAGATATTACAGGTCCAATGATATAGGTGTTTTTGACAATTTCTGGGGTTTGGACTGCTCAAAGTTTGCACTAGTTCAGGTATCAAATCCAATCAAAAAATGGACTTTGCTGAAAGGTAACAGCAATTCCAGTTAAAAGTGTGTCACCTCTGATGGAAATAAATTCATGCAATGTGTCACTGATAGCATTTTTCTTCATTTATTCCTGATTTTC
>JAWWTY010000077.1:100611545-100655206 GCA_035222235.1 Margarornis squamiger | reverse complement strand
AGTGTGTCACCTCTGATGGAAATAAATTCATGCAATGTGTCACTGATAGCATTTTTCTTCATTTATTCCTGATTTTCTCCAGTTTGCAAGGGCAGACCACTGAAGTTGTTAATTCTGTCAAGTACTGTCTATGCATACATCAGGTGAAGATTTTCATGTACATGTACAGATTTTTCATGGAATACATACATAAAGTTTCTTTGCTTTTACAAAATTTCTTAGGCTTTTGATTCAATCACTTATGTTTGTAAAAGCAGGTTAGAGCTCCATGTGTCTAAGGACCTGTAGTTCCAGTGTTGTTGGATTCTTTTAATAAAGTCCCAGAGGGCTTTTTCACAAAGGGGTAGAAGTTTAAAGCAGCAATCAAGTTCTCAAGGCCCAATCTCTTTTATCAGTACTGTTTACAAGATAAGGCTGGATTTGCCTCTCTGTAAAAGGATAAAATAGACTACCCTTATGCAGCCCACATGGGGAAGAGAAAATGTAACAAAAAAACCAATATAATAAACACAGAGCAAAGAATCTGCTCACTGCAATTTTCCCAGGGCTGCTTCAAAGTCCTGCCTAGAGTCTTCACTTTTTTCACCTTTAGATGTGTCTGAGTCACTCAGTCTTTACAAAATTTTGGTACCCAGTACACCATCATTTCACATTTCAGTAGGACCCTCATCCCCTTTATTCCTGTTGTCAGATGAACTGTAGATCACCCTTGATGTTAGGAAAAATTAAAGCAATTTATTATCTGAGAGCTACAGACCACTGAAGAGAATAGCAAAGACTTATGAATGTATCTACTCTACTATAAATCCTGAAGTGAAGAATATAGTTAAGGAAATGGTCAGTAGATACACTTTCAGCACACTGGTCTTAGGAGTATTAAGTACAGCACTCACAATTCTGTATGTCTTCTAATTTACACTCACTACCACAGTCAACATGTAGGGGTAATGAGACAGCTCTACACTTGTTTCTGACATTTTACTTCTGCCAGCACTCTGCAAGTAAACAACAGACCACCAAAGTACCTCCTTTTTCATATATACAACTGCAGGGGGCCTCAGAACTTCTTTGATTATCTAGAAAGCTTTGAAAAGTCCTGCTTGTTAAGTCTTGTTCTTGTCAGCTCTTGTTGACATAAAAGAATTTATTGCTGAGGGGCCAGGTGTGATGACGAACACCCGGGAATTTGATGATACTCATAATTAAAAGCTAAGAAAATGCAGCTTATTGTAAGGCCTATCATCAGAGGAAATACCTTCTGCTAGACCAACTGGCATAAGGTTGTTAGTAGTGGTCAGTCTGATGTTTCCATCTCCATAGGTCATACTGAAGCCAAGATGTTCTGTTAAAATTGGGAGTGTTGGATAAGTTGCAATGCAATGCTGACTTCAATAAAAAATAGTCTGTGATGGATACAATTATTTGAACAAATGGAAATTTAGATATTTCTTTATTTGTGCATGTCTTGATCATTACATATCAATGGCTTTTATTTGCTCAATGTGGAGAAACAGAAGTATGTTAACAATTTTCACAGGGGTATGAAAGACACTTATTAGCTGGAACTTTGATAATGTTAAACTGGCTGTGATCATCACGATCACAAAAGCAAAAAAAAAAAATCCACAAAAACAAAAACCCACGAAAAAACCCCCACAAAACCACAAAAAACCAAACCAACCAACCAACAAAAAACTAAACAAAAAAGCAAAAAAACTTACAAATAAAAACGAAGCTCCAAAAACCAAAACCAAAACCAACAAAAAAAACCACCACGAAAAACCCAACCCTACCACCACCACTAGATGGCATTGATTCAGCATCCAAATTTAGGAACTTACTTCAGCTTTACCACAATTAAACTTTATCCTAGAGACAGCTTCAATATTTAAAGCTCTCATAATCATTGTTCTTTACTTTCCTTTAAGTTTACACTATCTATCCCATAATTCTATTTTTTTCCATCTATCTATCTATTTATCTATCTATCTATCTAGCTAGCTAGCTCATGGTGTAACATTGGTATGCATTGTCAAACAACATAATTGCTGAGATAGATATATATTTAAAGACAGATGTCAGAAAATTTTCATATGATGATATTCAACTACTGATACCACTTGCAGAGTTTGGGAAACCTCTGAAATTGTCATAGTCTACATTAAAATCCAGTGCAACATGCAGTGAACTTTGTCAGCAACTGCAGGATGTCAGAGTTGTGTTGCCTTGGCATCAATAACCTCAAGATCTGCTGCTGCTCTGGTGATCTTCAAGCCTCAGATTTTTACAAATGGCAGCTGCCTCAATAACCATAGAATTACTTTGCATGGGCTGGAGGAGACTCTTCCATCTGTAGACAAGAAACCAGAACTGGGGATTTAGTCCCAGTCTTTCCCATCTTTCCCACTGACATTCTGGAGGCATATATCAGGTCCTACCACTGCCTCCTGTATGAGCTCTGATGTGAAACAAGAAATTATTTCTGTTCTTGCTCGTTCTGTGCCTGTTATTTAAGGAGTGGAATCACAGTGCCTACTGTCTGCACCATTCCTGGCTCCATTTTCATACTTGATCCATTAAACACACCTTGGAGAAGGGTAATGGGAAAGGGAATGGTGACTTTTTTCTTTTTTCTTCAGGGGGTGGCAGCTCCCCTTAAAGGACACCACTTGAGAAGACAGACCTTCCTACAAGGTGATGGTGTCTATGTGACTTACTGGACACAAATATTCCCCATATCCTCCGAATTTAGACCTCTGATGTGCTCTGTACAACCACCTAGAGGTTTTGTTCCTCTGCTTGGGACTGGGATGCCACAGACCAGGTGGGCAGTATATTGGGATGGCATGCATTTTCAGAATGTGGTTTGGGCCTTCACTTCAGAAGGCACAGGCATGCCAAATGTCCCCACACATGCACATGGTACAATTCAATCTACCACTCACTGTTACAGTGATACAGTCCTTTCAAGCCTCTGTGTCTTCTTTTATCCTTTTCTGTGTGCTGGGATGTGTGGTATCACCAGCCTTGGGGACACGAGAGAGGACTAGGTCTGAATGCTCGGCCAGGGAAAATGTTGCTGACAAGGAGCGGCAGTGCACAGTGCAGGAGAAAGGAATTTACTTGTTTTCTGCTCCATGCAGAGCTGCCAGGATAGGGGGAAGCTGTGGGGAAAGGAAATTTGATAAGGCCTGTGTTGGTTTGGGAAATGAGACTGAATAAGGGCTGGCAGGCAGAGCCTGAAGGTACCTCCTGCTAAGAAAATCCTCTCTTCCACCTCCCACCATGAATTCAAGAGCTTCTGGCCTCTTCCTCTCTCCCCAGCCGCCTCCAAGGCAGGGGGGTTGGAACTAGGTGATCCTTTAAGTCCCTTCCAACCCAAACCACTTTATGATTCAATGATTCCATGCTCTGAAATTGCCATCTGTGTTCTTCCCTGCACACTTCCCAGATTGTTTCTTGACAGGCAAGAACACATTAAAACTTTGGTAATGCTGAAGGGCAAGGTAGCTACCTCAGACTTAGAATACATTAGGTTTCAAAAAAAAAAAAAAAAAAAGAAAGAAATACCTAGAGGACTCAAACCAGTTTGTCTTTCTCAGACTACACATACCAGATTTGGTTCTAAAGAAATCTCAGGGTGTAGGCAAGCTGAAGGCAGAGCAGATAAACACCTGTATCCTGTAAACTGTAAGGAAATCAGAGCACCTTCCTGTAATATGAGAGATTCAGTTTCAGGTCACTTTTCTGTTTGTAAGAACTTCTTCCCTCATTTCCCTGCTGAAGGCCCCAAGTTTCTGGCACCATTAAGTTTCTTTTGTGGCTTTCTGGTGGGTTGACCCTGGCTGCATGCCCAGAGCCCACCAATGGCATTCTATCATTTCCCTCCTCAGATGGGCAGGGGAGAGAAAATACAATGGGTCAAGCGGGAAAATACAATGGGCTAGTGGGTCGAGATAAGGGCAGGGAGACATTTACCAACTACCATCATGGGCAAAACAGACTCTACTTGGGGAAACTAATCTAATTTACTACCAACCAAATCAGAGTAGGGTAATGAGAAACAAAAACTAAATCTTCCTCCTCCTACTCCCCAGGCTCGACTTCACTCCCAGTTTTCTCTTCTTCCTCCCCTCCAGCAGCGCATTACACCATGACTCTGTTGCTCCCTCCCCCTGAGACAGAGGAATCCTCACACTCTTCCTCTGCTCCAGCGTGGGGCCCCTCCCATGGGGGACAGTCCTTCGGGCACAGAGTCCCCTGTGGAGTCACAAGTGCCGCCAGGTAACCTGCTTCAGTGTGGGCTTCTCTCTCTGTGGGTCCATGGGTCCTGACAGGAGCCTTCAGCAGGGTGGGCTTCCCGTGGGGTCACAGGCTCTTTCAGCACCCACCCTGGTCAGGCATGGGGACCTCCTCAGGCTGCAGGTAGATACCTACTCCACTGTGGACCTCCATGTGCTTCAGGGGGACAGCCAGATTCACCATGGTCTTCACCCTGGTCTGCAGGAGAATCTCTGCTCCGGTACCTTGAGCACCTCATCCTTCTTCTTCACTGATTTCAGTGACTTCAGGGCTGTTTTTCTCATGTATTCTCACTCCTCTTCCCAGCTGCATTTGCCCTTTTATTTTTTTTTTTCACCTCTCTCTCCTTCTTATCTGTGCCATCTCAGAGGTGCTACCACTGCTGCTGATGGGCTCACCTTTGGCCAGCTGCAAGTCCATCCTATAGCCAGCTGATGTTGTCTCTGTTGGACACTGGGGAAGCTTCTATCTGCCTCTAACCCAAGCTACTCCTGTAGCTGCCTGTCTCCTACCAAAACCTTGCCAGGTACATGCAATGCAGGCTTTCACTTTTACTGCCAAATTCAAGTCCAAAAACGCACATAGGCTATGCAGACCTTGGTAATGTGCTGCTCAAAGATCTACACAAAGTTAGACTCTGAAATTAATATTAATTTCAGTACTTTTATGGGATTGTTTCCAAGGAATTTAGATCCCATCTTCCAAAATAGCTAGGGTGAATTTTTGGGGTTTATTCCTTCAGAAAACTGTTCATAGCATGTTGCCACAGAAATATCCACCTAGTCTCTACTACAGAGATAGACTAATCCCAGCTCATAAATTCTGCCAATAACAAAAGCTAAATTTACTACAAATTTCATCCACATGGGATGAGAGGATGAGTTGGATGGATATAACACTGAGGGCGGATGATTCCTGGTGGCAAAACTTGCCAAGGAGTGCAAATGAAATGGGAGAGACATGGAAGGAAGAGCAGTCAGCTTTTGTGATGTTTCATTGTGACTCCTTATAGCTCTACCGAGAAGCCTGTCAGTAATCAGCAAGTGTTACATGACAGATTTCGGGATTTCCAGATGTGTGTCACTTGTTGGATCGTGTGTGAAGCTTGATCCTTGCCTGATGCAAGAAACATGGAATACACAGCCAAAAAGCACTGTCCCAAATGCTCTTTTCTTTAACGGCAGAAATATTAAGCCCTGGGTGGAGAGGAGGTGTGAGGGGAAGTGCTCAGAGAGAGGCAGTTTTCATTCCTGCTAGCAATAGATCACAACTCTTTTTAGAAAGTGATTTTACTTACTGTGAATTGTTTGTTTGCAAACAGAGAAATTATTATCTTGGTTGTTTAAATGTTGAGATGTTTTGCATGCTGGTGAATATCTGTCATCTGCCCCTCTCTTCCGGTGTTTAATTACTGGCCTCCATGTGCCCTCACATGCCAACAACAATCCTTTTTTTCCTCTCATGTATTTCAGTATCCATAGTATCTGTAGCTCTGAAAAACCTCCACCTCAGGCTATTTTTTCTTATTTGTACTTTGGCACTGAAATTATTATTGTTTTTATGAGTTATCAACTACATGGCTACAAAATCAAAAAAAAAATATTTTGTGAAGAGACATTATTAATTTTAAATTCCCATGTTCCTTGCCAACCTTTAGATTTCTACTTCCAGAAGAACAAATCAAAAATATAAAACATGCAAGAGAACCTCCACTTTTGACCTAAGGGAAATTAAAAACTTTTGTTCTCAACATCAGTCTTACAACCAAAATGTGATTATCTGTTTTAACCTTCAAAATGCATCTGGGACTTGAGGTAAATTGTGCTTGGCTAATAAGGTTATCTAACGTACGCCAGTGAATTTGTCAAAGTTAATGATGATCAGTATACAAGCTTAAGGGATTTTTACATCAAACTACAAATCTCTCATAATTTTTTTATGAAATTGTTACTCTATCTGTTGATCATTTTATACAAAAAATTACTTTCAAATTGTCTTCTTTTGTGTTACCTTACAGAAGTATCATACTCCTAAAATCTAGTTCACTGATGAATCTGAGGACTATATAATAAAGTAGATTGATGTCACTGCAGCATTTAATGTACTGTGAACTAAAAACATGGGTAATGTATTTAAGTATAGTGGTTGAATAATTCATAATTTAAGGGACATGCAGAAAAAGAGATTTTTATTTTTTTTCCACAGAAGTCAATAGAAAAACAGTTTGGAGGTTTTCCAAATGTCAGTGAGAGGAGAGAGGACAAAAAAAGAAAGCTGAGACTCACCTATCACTCAGGCATATGTATAGTTGACCACGTAGGACACAAATTACTGAAATTATAGGCCAAGACAAATTGATGAATATTAGCATTTTATGTTGCCATGAACACAAAATATGACAAGAGGGTGCAAGGCAAGTGTGAAAAGAAATATAAAAATAAAAGATGCAGATTACAAATGGAGATAGAAAATCTGAATATGTTTGATCTAAAATACACCATATTAAATTACCCTGAATAAAGCCATCTTAAGTGTTCATTTTGTAAAAAATACAACCTTTTGGTCTACGGAGTGCTTCCCTTATACTCTGAGGTGCTTTCCTATCCACCCTCATTGGTACAAGGATTGGCCCCTTCAGAACTCTTTGTGATTCTTGAGAATATTTCAGACAACCTAAAAACATATTACATAAAGTACAAACTTGTTCATACAGTTGTGTTCTACCACAAATTATTGCTACCTATCCCTCAGACAAAGCACCTTTGTAACGCAAGTAGCAAACCACCATCACACACAGTAATTCAAGAAACTCCTTTTCACCCAGAAATAAATGTTATTAATAACAGGCCTCCTTAGTCTAATTATTTACCACATCTCTTCTTACTTGGGTTTTTCAGTAGATCATATTTATGATGAAGTACCACTCACAGTTGCATGGTTTTTTTATTTTTCTTCTGTGTAGGCAGACACCAGAATGGCTATAAACTGCAATACAGCTATCTTCTGAAAGAGGAGGCAGAGATATTTATATATTATATACATTTTTATATATTAACATGTATTCATGTCATAGGATTCTGTGCCAGCATGACAGGTGACATAGTAACAAGAAACTTCCAGTGACATTTGTAAACTCTTAGACAGACATCTGTATAAAGTCTGGTGCGTATTACTGCAGCATATGATTTTTTTTCAGTAAGTTAATAGCTGGGAGACATGTACTGAAAATGTCATCTACTCTTCAAAGATTGACTTAGTTTGGCATTTTTCTGACTATTGGATTTCCTTACTTACTAATCTTGACTGAAAGGATAATTTTCCCAAATTATGCTCTCTGCTTTTATGATTTTCAGCTTCAGGTCCATACTGAAATTAATTTTGTGTAAGGAATCCAATTGTACTGTATTGAAAAGTCATAAAAACCTCCTAAAATCACATCTACAGCCCCCCAAATGTGGTTTCAAATTTTCTATGCATTTGTACAAATATCACATATTTAGGTAGAATATTTTTTTAGGCTCCTCGAGGACTCAGAGAAATTGCTGGCATATTTGAGAAAGCTGTGAATATCTCTCTCCCTTTCTCTTTTTTTTTTTAATAGGATAAAGCACATTTGTAGAACCGTGAAATGAGAGCTTTGTGTAATACACACTACAGGGCATTAGTTTGAAAAGTGCCTGCCACTGATGGAGGGCTCTAACTTTGCTATCTATAATAATTTTCCTCATTGTTCTGACAGACTTGTTCTTCTTATATCTGATAGGGGAGCAACATCAGAATAGATAGGTACCAAGAAATATAGAAAATTAAAGTATATGAAAGCATTCAATTTAGCTGTCTGTCATCTGTCTGATAGTAGTTCATTTACTGTCTATGTGTCACAGAGCAGATAACAAAACATCCTGTGCAGTCTGATGCACTTTTGGGGCAGAATCCAAGAGCATGTCATCACTAGAGAATGTGCCCTTTCCAGAACTGCCAATAAAATAAGACATACACCAAAACCATCTGAACATGTAAACAAACATGGTAATGTTTTTGCAGAGAATTGAAGAAGATTCTGCCTGACTATGACACTGTTTGTTGGTAATGCTATATTGAAGTTACAGGCAGAAGCAGTTATGGACCTCAGCTTCTGAGAAATATGTTCTTTTTCTTCTTAGGAAAAATTCCTGCATTTCTGTGGAAGTTTGGATGAAAAAAACAGGTATGTAAAGGTAGCTATAACTAGTACAAATACTATTGCTGACTGTAAACAAAGGCTCTTTGAAATGGGAAAGTGAATGTTTGTGAGTCAAAAGAGTATTGGTACCTTGGAAGATTTTTACAGACACCATTTACCGGAAAAACTCTTTTTAAATGACCACTAGAGTCAGATGCAAAACATATAAACTTTTTCTAGGTAAAATTTGAGAACATTTAGAAAATTATGCACAGTACTGCTTTCTACTTTACCTTTATGCAGTTATTTGCATTTTCTTGTTGACTGATAAGTGTATTTAACATGTTGAAGGTTGAAATGTATCAAGCATCCATTTTTTCTTACCTCTATAAAGAATAAGTTCATATGCCCACTCAGATATTAGAATTAATAATAAATTCATTCACTCAGATATTAGGATTAATGTTGTGAATTTAGTAATTTTGCAAGAGTCAAAACATAAGCATTACACAGCTTACAGGTTTCAATTTAGGGAAGAGGTGGTTTGACGCTCTAGTTCAAGATAAAAACTTATTTCTGAGAGCAAATGTGTCACACTTGTTTAAACAGAATCAAGAGAGGGTTGTTTCCACTTCTTCTGTCCCTTCCCAAAGGAAGCCCTTTGCCCCAAGGAGGTGCAACCAGCACCCCCTGCAGAAGTCCCCTGGCCCCATCCATGCTGCCTGTTCCAGAAATGGCCCAGGCTACCCATAAACCGTGTCCAGGATGTGTTTGGGAGAGGGTAAGTTGACACTGGCAGTTTCTATGTACAGATGCTTGCACCCACACTTTGCTCCTCCTTACCTTGCCAGCACTGCATCTTACAGGGTATAGTAATAGTACCAACTCTTAGTGCTTTGTTATCATTACACGTCTTGCACATTCAGAATTCCATAACAGTGGTGATTTTTCTACATTGCCTTTCCGTCATGAATAACAGCGCTTAGGTCTCCGCCTGATCCTGTAGAGAGCTTGCAAACAAGATTAGGTAAAACACCTTTGCTTGAAGAGGAAGCCTTTTGAAACACAAATCTCCTGTCAGTATTCTTTTCATCTCTCAGATGGTTTCTTTCAGCCCCTTATTTTGCTCTCTTTATTTCACCTTAACAAGAAAATCCTAGCCAAAAAAAAATCTTGCTTCACAAAAATTAGCCTGATAATGAGAGTCACTAAAAGAGGTGACCCAGACAGCTGCCGGTGCTATGGCAGTTTGCATGTGCAGAAGGCAAACATGTTCAAACCCCAACTTCTTGTCAACACTTACCCCATAAGCCACTAGCACCTATGATATCTTGTCCCCTCCTTCTCATTTTTGCGTGCAACATTTTATAATCACATGCACAGCAAGCTACTAAAAGATCTCTTCTGTAAGATCCTCCTCTGTGCACTGGAGTATGAATTTCCTACTGCTCATCCGCATCTCTGCTTCATGGTTCAGAAAACATATAGCATTCATATTGCTTTTTGCCTGGGTAGCCTTTTCAGAAATTGCCTACTTATCTTCCCTCTGTGTGATGTTTCCTATTTCTTGTAAGTGTGAAGTACATTACTTCCAAACTCCCAAATTTGAATCAATGTCGCATATTGCAAAGGGTTTGGCAGATTTTATCATCATGGCCTGCTAAAAAGGAAGTATGGCTTAAATAATTATCTCTTTTCCCTTCTTTTCTTTATCCACTTATGCTATTATGGCTTTTTTTACTGGACTGCCTGATTTCATGGATTTTTTCCAAATCTTCCCTCTTCACCTACTCCAAAATGCCCTTTTCACTAAATTCCATGTCTCCGCTTTATTGTCACTGCTTTCTTCTACGTGGTTAGTCATTTCACACTCCTGCTGTAAATTCTTTTAGTCCTTTATTTTGCAGTCTTTTCAGACCAACCAAAGCATCATAGCCAAAAATCTTAGTCTGCAGTGGTTTGTTCTTCAAATCTCATTACTAGTTAAGGTCTTGTTTTTCAGCTCACTTTCAAAGCTCACCTTCACTCTGACTTGTGAGTCAGTTCTCTTCTCCTCATGAGAAAACCTATTCTTTATGGAGATTTCAGCTTTTCTAAGCTAGGAAAAGAAGCTGTGGATAATATTGTGGTCCCTATGAGTAATAATGAAGGAATATTACTCCTTTTCATAGATACAGAGAGACTTTGAGGTCAAACATAATGAAAAACTGTTACATTTGCTGCTCCAAAAAGCTATAGTGAAGGCAGAGAGAAAAATACTCATGAATGGGGTGGAATTTTCCCAAGGTTTATGTGTGCACTCATTAGTATTCCTACATTTTTGCATATGGCTGCATTTATGCATATCTCTAGCTCTTCCCCTACTGAGCAACAAGGTGTCCTTTTTCTCTGTGTGTCTCAGTTTACAGGCTATTTTGAACTTTTACTTCTACAAACCATGAAATTTTACAATTGTCAAAGGAAAGAGTGGTGAAGAAGACATAATGTTTTTCAAAGCAAACCTGAAGCTTCTGACTACAACTGTAATTAAAACAAAGCCCTAAGACACAAAATAAACCTGTCCAAGTTGTAGAATTGTTATAGCAGCCTTTGAAATATATTAATAGAATTAAGGCTCTGAGGAAAAGGGAAATATTTCTAAGGCTTCTTGGTGATTTTAGCAAAAATTGAACTTGGGGCAAAAGAAAGAGAAGATCTTCCTGATTTAAGGTATCGAGTTGTTGAATATTAACCTACAATTAAAAAAAACACAAAACCAAATCACAGGGAGGAGGTACATGAGGGGTTGAGAAACTATGGCTCTGAACTATCAAAATCTGTGGAATAATGCTGACATCTTATGCACGTATGTTCACAAATATATAATGAGTATATCTATCAATTAATGCTATTCAGACTTGGCCTTGGTTTGTTAGTGGCTTATAGAAATGAATTCTGCATTTTTTTATACCCAGAATTTCAAATATGGGAGATACTGAATCAGAGTACATGAGAAAAATTAGTTTTGTTAGTTTGCACGTTTTCCTTTGGTTTTGTTGAACCCAGCTTAGTTCACATTGCTGTTATGAGGAAACAATTGTTTATATCTCTCATCTTGTGTGTATTGGAAAATTGGCAGCACTACCTTGTAATTCATCACTTATTGTGAGTCAGGGGACAATGCATCTTCAACTTCAGGGCAAAGGATTACACAGAGTCATAAAAGTGAAATATCACATCCCTCCGAGGTGAATCAACCTAATAACAGAGGCCTTACACAAACTGCCAAAATATGCAGAAGATCTAGGGGGTTCTTATAGACATTAGATTGTATAAGAGTATCTTTTCTTTAATCTGTTTAGATTTTATTCAGCCAGCTGATGAGTCATGATAAGAAACACCCTCTGTGAAAAGGAGACTTTCTGAGAGAGCAGTGCTTGGAAATGGGAAATGGAACTAACTTAGCTGGTTTCGACTTAAAGTTGCTGTGTGTTTGCACTCAACTTCATGCAGTGTCAATACCAAGATACAGTATGCAGCAATGACACTACTCTTTAAAATTCACAAAGCACTTACATAGTACTTATATTGCCGGCAAATTGTTCAGTGGTAATGCAGTTAATGTTTCGCCTTGTCTGTGTAATTACCCTCCTTACGAGCAAGGGTGCAGTAATTTGTAAAAATCAGTAACACTTGCCAGTTTGTCAATGCATTACCCATCAAATAATTATCATAAACCTAAAAGCATTTCAAGTCCCCAAGAGAGGTGAATGTTCAGACATAGCAAAGAGTCCATCTTGAAACTTGTATTTTCTATCTTGGGGAGCACAGAATTTACTACCCCCTCATTTGGGCAGCATATTAGTGTTATAAACTGCTTGATTATCCATCATGAGCTACTGTGTGCCAGTTGCTTAATAAATGTGAATTCTAGCCTTATGTATGTTTCAATATTCAATTTTCATTGTCAATTGTTTAAAGGAAAGAACATCTTTCTACAATATTTATGTTGCAAGTCATTAGTAGGTGCTAGCAAATATTAACAGTTAGAATGAATGAAAGCTCTGAGGTGTGAATAGTTATAATTCACATTAATGGTGATTATGACTCCGGAAATGTGTATTACAGGCAAACTAAGTTTTCTGTTTAATGATGCCTATGACAATAGAAACAATATTATTACTTAGATAGCTTTGGCAAATCCAATAAGAATCTCACGTCTGGAAAAGAAATTACACATCTTCTGTTCATATTGTTTCTTTTAGGTGAAGGAAAATAGCTCAATTCTGTTCTAATTTTGTTTGCTGTCACTTTCTATCCTAAGTGGAAATAAAAATTCCAAGACCTTTTTTTTTTTCCTGTAAACATGGTATTCCATCTCCTACTTCACACGTTTGTAGCGTGTGAAGTATAAATCCAACATCCTCTTCCACCAGCATGCATAGCAAGTTTATTTGTCTCATTATCTCTCCCCACTAAGCTGATAGTAAAGAATAGAAATATTAAAAATTTAAAAAAAAATCTTTAGCTTTCATTCTATAGCATTGTTTTAATAAATCTAGTCATATACATTTAACAATGAAGTAATTTATTTTTAGAATTATGTTTGTTCTTTACTTTTTAAACCACTGTAGTTCTTAGTACAGTTCTGGAGTTTCTCATAAAAGCTTTTTGTCTCCCTCACCCATACCTGACATTCACCGGAAAGTTTAATGAACTAGAGGGCAAAGGAGTACATTGACTCCCAACTGCTCTGCGCATTGCTCTTGTCAGTGCTTTCTGAGCCTCTATTAAGAAACAGCTAAACTTAGCTGAACCTGCAGCTATTAGCAAGGTTTTAGCAACCTCTTTATTGAAGCTAGCCATTAAATTGAGGAAGATATTGGCCACTGGGAAGGAATAGCAACCTCTATGTTACGTACCTATGTGCTCTGGTGCATAATAAAGAACTTTGCTTATAAAACCCCTCCATACATTTCCTTATCTCTCAAGTGCTAGCAAAGCTATCTCTGAGACAGAAAGTCTCTAGCCTGCATTAACATGGTTAAGTCATCGTGTCACTAATGGAAAAGAAACAGCTAAGCAAAGACCTTTTTTGTTTTGTCACAAAAGGACAAGGCACTGAGTATGCTGGTGGAAATTATCATAATTGCGTACTACTGAGCCAAAAATAACAGAAACTCTACATTTTACATCACATCTGACTTTAATATAAGCAGATCAGGTTTCTGTAGGGATTATATTTTGTTTAGTCTCTGATAGAAAGCTAGTATTAAAGTAAATAGTAACCAGAAATATGTCAATCAGCTTTGCCGTAAAATAGCGCATGGCGAGTTAAATCAGGAAATCTATTGCTGCTCGCTGAGAAATCCAGCCTACTTTTCATGATTTCTCTTGTTAATAAAGTGGTGATCAAATTAATCTTGTGTTCAATTAACTGTAACCTCATGAAAGATCCTTAATAAAAGCAAGAAGCAAAAGAAGTACCAAATTAAAGGTCACAAGTTTTCCAAATATAGGTACTTATACGTGAGCATATGTGTCTGTTAACATGCTCCTCTGAGACCACAAGCTCATGCACACATGCAAAGAGCACTGAAAGCTGAAAGATCTCTGCAAGATATTTTGCAGCACAAAATCCTATCAATCTAACATTAAGTAGATAATCGCAGAGCTATTTTGTAATGCTTCTGTTGCTTGACACAAATTCAGCCCTAACTCTTCTTTAACCACATTCAAAGAGTTTCTTACCCTTTTCTGGGCCTCCTCCTTGACTCCAGTAAGTGCTGGAGGCCTTGGACAAAGACAACGATCATAGCAGCTGCACTACCAAGGGCCCATGGATGCAATTGTGGGCAACACAGGTTAGCAGGAAGGCAGGTGGGGAAGGCATTATTGTTATGTCCAAGGCCATTAGATGTGTGGGCTGTTGACTGTGCAGGCAGCAAGAAAAGGACTGATTGTAGAAAGAAGGAGAACAAGTGGGTTTAGACCTGGTTTTTATCTTACAGTATTAATGATGAAACATTTTACCCATTGACTCTTCTCTTGGTGCTTTAGGCTACTGGTTAGTGCCCACCACTAATCAAAATCCTAAATTCTCACTCCGCTTACTTCATTCAAGGAAGTCCCTACAAGCTACCATGGCAAACCCCACAGTGTTACCAGTGCATGGAGAGACAATATTAGAAGACCTTATTAAAACTTCTGAAGCAGGGCTGGCCTTGCTGGTCCTGGGGCCATGGATGATTCATGTGAGGAAAGAGCACCCATCACATCAGCCCAGGTGGAGAGGAGAAGGAAGGGGAGAGGTCATACCTTATTTGGCCAATGTGTGAACCGATTCACTGTAAGAGACGAATCAGCCAGCTGCTCACAGATGAGAATAAACCTGAGCCTCTGATTCTCTGGGACCCAAAGTACCACTACAACACTATTATTTCACAGAGCTCATATTTACAGGGCCTATATACCCACAATTTATAAGTGATGGAAGAATCAAGAACACAGCCACAGTGATAACTTTTGGCAGCAGACATAGATTTTGTTTGAGCTCTGATAATAGAGGACATGGCTCCTATTAGGACATTCTCCTGGAAGGTGGTGAGGTATTCAGAATTATTTCTGCAGCCTGTGCAGAATGTGAGGATATCCTAATTTTAAGAGATCACTGCAAGAACTCCCCAGCAGAATGACACACCTCTATATTTTACTTTCTGAAGCTCGGGGGAGCTTGAAAAAAAAAAGGCAAATTATTTTTTTTTAAAGTGTCAGGGTGCAGTTCTCATTAGATGTCTTGTGGAAGCTGTCCCAGAACTGCACTGCTTTCCTTACTCCCAGTCTGAAATCTGAGTAACTCTCTCTGCAAAAATTTTTGTTGAATCTAAACCAAAACTGTCAATCTGCTAAAGTTTATACTTGCTGGAATAAATAGACTATAATGCAAGTATCTGGATGCCATGTCTAAAAGGTTCTTTAGTTTGAACCATGTCTGTTTTATTAAAAGTGATGATTTTTGTTTTTCAGTATAATATTAAAACATGTTAAACATCGCTTAAGTTATGAATTAGGGGGTTCAGCAGCACTCAGGAGGCCAAGGTTGCCATGTGTAACTTCCGAAATTAAACCAGGAAGGAAGTCTGCAGTTTCACCCTGAGAGAGAGCAGGACTGTCTCATATTGTGTCTGGGCCTTGGAAACAAGAGTTGGGATGTTACACGACCATGGTGAAAAGAAACTAAATCTTACATATAGACTATTATCCCTGAGAGAATCTTTATGCACCACTGAAGAACTTGCTGTTAAAATCAGAGATTGAAACACTTTTGAGCTTAAGAACTGCTCGTCATCAAAACTATTTTACATGCAATGACCATGTACCTGCATATAATTTAAATCATTAATTGCAAGATGGATTATATCATGGTAATGAGTAAAAACTTGGTAGAAATATAATCATGTAAAGGATATGTAGAAGATTGTCCCAGTATTCCCTAGCAAACTAATATACACTATTTTCATGCAATTATGAGGCAATTCTTATAATGCAAACACAGTAAGTTTTATAGCTTATAAATGTTAGTTTCAGCTTTCATTTCACATTCTGTTATTGCAAAGGTCTTTGCAGTGTAACAGCGTTTTGCCCAGAAACCAGGGTAAAATTTCTGCTATTCACAGAAGCTATTGAATTCTTTATAGGACTATTCTGCAATTATTTGTCAAGCTTTTCATTTCAGAAACGAACCAATTATCAGTTAATACAAGGAAAGGCTGTTTTTTACTTTGGTGAATGAAAGACTGAAGCAATCAAGTTACACAATTCATCAAGACTGCTGCAGTATTGCAATTCATCATTTTACCATTGCTCAGTGTTATTTGCCAACAATTTCCAGTCAGAAGATTGTGCCAAAGATTTCTGGAGCTTACAGTGACTTTGAAGACAATTTTGAGTTGGATTACTACATTAACAAGGGGCTTCAGCAGTTGTCACCTCCTTGGAAGTACTAGACTACAAAAAGAGCTGTATTTTTTCTGTTGTTCCAGCTTCACCTTACTCAGGATTTCCTTCCACCAGAGACTCAAGTCAGGCATCTGCCTCATGGCAGTTTTGCAGCAAAAAAAATAAAAAAAGACCCTCCAAGGCTTTCTGATGATAACCTGATCAAGAAATTTCATCTGGCAGCATACAAAATTTTCTTTTTTACATTTTTGCCGATGATGGGAACCTAACCTAAGCTGTCTGGATAGAAATGTGTGTTCTTCTATGATCCTCACAAAGAAGCATAGAAAGCCTTGGTACAACTACTTGGTGAAAATTCCACTTGTATAGCCATGCTTTTGTTCCAGAAATCTTGCTCCCTTGTTATGTGAGTCTTACCTGGTTTCACATGACTATTCAAATACATAAAATCTGAAGAAATACTGAACTGAAGGAGACAAAGAACCATCTAGAAACATCTAGAGAGTACAGCTGGGAAAAGTAGAAAGGCAAGGCATGCACTACAAGATCTGCCTCCTTTCAGCTTCCAGGCAGCAGAACTCTCAAGATTTCAAAGCAGAGTCTGCATCAGGAAGGTGCAACTAATCTCCTTTGAAACACCTGGGATCCAGCAGAAAGCCCGCCTCAAGGATCTCCTCTGCTTGTTCATTAATTTACTGCATAATAAACTCTTCAAGACTCATGAGGTTATGTCATTCAGCAGGAGATGGGAAGTCAATTAATATTACTTAAACTCCATTTTTTGACCACACATAACAGTGAGATTGGTCCAAGCACAAGTAGGTTTGCATCATCCTGGTTGGTACAGCATGAAGACAGTATGTTCTATCTTTCAATGTTCCTTCAGCTAATAAAAATAGGGATTATCATTTGCTACTAGCATTGCACAGGCAAAACAAGAATTTAGCATTTAGCATCCACACCCACTTTTATCAACAGAATATAGAAGATCCTTGTGTAAAAAGAAATCTAGGGTCAGTTCACATTTGATTTTGCAAATACATTAGCAACAATCATTTTCAGAATATTAGTTTTTCACAGTACATGGCCAATAATAGTGTTATAACTAATGTTCTTTCCAATGATTTATCACATTAAACTGAAATATCTAATTATGGATATATTTAATATGCCATGAATTATTGTTCAGTATTTTATTTCATAATGTTAATTCTTAATTATTCCTTACCCTACATGCCTTCATTAAGTATAATTATACACTTTAGCTGTGGAAAATAAATCTTTCCCTTTGTGAAGGACAGCTGCCATGCATTTTCACCTCTTCTATGCTGACATTTAAGAATTTCAGATTAGCCCATACAACAAAGAGTTCACCACTGTCTTCATATTCGTAACAGTAGCTGTTGTCTTAAAGCGCATCCTGTCTGAAAGAACAGCTTCTAATTAAATGTTCAATAACAGCAGGTTTAGCCTTACGTAGACATTTAAAAAGTATTGGTACAATAGTTCAGAGGTGCTTCTTAAGAAATTAAGGTGTTTCTGTCATAAAAAAAAAGCTACTGTCAACTGCACACATAACATATTCTGATAGGAATGGACACCTAGTGACAGTGACAAGATGATATCTCAGCTACTAACGTGTGTTTACCATTTCATTGTAGTCTGAAATATTGCACCTTAATCTTCAATATTCAATTATAAGCATCTTGGATTTTTAAAAAAGATAGATAGATAGATAGATAGATAGATAGATAGATAGATAGATAGACAGACAGATAGATAATCCAAAGATTATTGAAAGAATCTAGCACTATAAACTGTGCATAGCTTTTTTTTTCTGAACATGCTTTTTCTGATAGGATAGCATAAGAAATGTTATGAATGGGTGGGTCAGTATCATTTCACGTTTTTGAAGACATGATCCAAAGCTCACCAGAGTCTTTGGGAGTCACCTTAGAACATTCCAAATACTTAGTTACATTAGCAATTATTTTGGTTAATAGATCAAGTTTAAAAATTCACTTAATACTAGCCATTGATTGCATTTATATTATACAAATCTAATGGTTATCCCTCTGTTCGAAAAAGTTATTCTGCATTTAAACTTCTTCAACAAACCCTTACTTTTCAAACATTTCTTTTCAGATACTGCAAGGCAGTTAAACACCAATCAACACACCTGAGGACACAGATAAACATGTATAAGCTCACACACTTTCATAAATCACTATTGCTTCTTCAGTGTTCGGGGATATCACAGGATTGTATTCATGCAAGCCTAAGTGAAATGTAATGACAGAATAACTAAAGAGAGCTTAAGTTAATCACTTAAGTTAATTTCTTGGTTGGCTATTGAACATCCTTGGATAAGGACAAGAAAATTAATAATTCATGCATCAGAAGAACAATCTCCTGCTTCGTTTCTTTCCATGTCACTATAAACAACTCTAATTTCTGCAGAAAAAAAGTCCTTGTAACAGTCTTGAGATAAGAGCCTTCAAATCTAAGCTCTTATGAATTGATTTGTGTTATGTATAACATTGTTTCAGATATCTTCACTCTAAAATTCACATTCTATTCCCTATTCCATAATCTAAATGCACATTGATTAAAAGATTAAGATAACCATTTCCATTAGTATGACCTCCTGTAGAGCATACTTCTCCCATCCAACAGAAAACCTGACTAACTTTTGGCTAAAAAGGTTAAACTGTATGTTGCATTGCTAAAATGTAGTAGTCCTGTATTTTGTTATGCAGTCCTTCTGATATTATTTAATTTGAATTCCATTTAAGATGCACATTTTTTTTGATGCTGTAAGTGAACAGATAATCCATTGACTTTTTGTCAATTATTAATGACAGTTGTCCACAAAGTATCAATAACTACTAAGAATTCTCACCTTCTGGCTATTAATTTGACACTTCTAGGCCAGATAACCAACCCTCTTGTAGCTCAAATACTCAGAAGTTTTCTACCTGGTTGCTTCCATGTTAAAGAAATTCCCTAGTAAAGGAATAAATAGCTGGGTAACAATCAGTGGCATCTGTCTGTCACACAGAGGAGCTCATAGTTCCCTCTTGACTGCAGCCTCCTGAGTTGCGGACTGCATTTCCTTCACAGCTCTTGTGATTGGTCTTTTATTGTGGGTTGTTTTGTTGGTTTTTTTTAATGACTAAGCTCAACTGGGAAGTGTTAGATTAAAAAGCATATATTATGCTAAAAAAAAATTAAAATACTACATTTCTTACCTGCATACATTCTGTGAATTTAAAACAGGAATTAAGCCTAAATTTAATTGACTCTTGATTGCTAAACTTGCACATATTCTGTTTCAATTTCCGGTGATCATCATGTATAATTAGGCATGCCTTGCTCAGGAGTCAGTAACATAGATTTACTAACCCCTGAATTGTACAACTTGTACTACATTTAACTAGGAAATTCTGATTGTCAGCACAGTGCTTTCTTTATATAAAGAGCACAGCACATTAAACTATTGAGTTTCTCTTTGAGAGCCCACCTAGAAATCTTTTATCCTGTGTTACAAAATTTATGACTGCAATAAGTGACTAGAAAAAGTCATTAAAAGTCTGTAGATTTCAAAGCTGTGAATGCACTCACACTGCAAGGTATAAAATATATATTCCCGAATTTCAGAAACAATTGTATGTTTTTTTTCTAAAATCACTATAGTATTTTTCTATCCATTTTCAAATGGTTATCTGTTGCAACTATAAGAGATTTATTAATCTCTAAGGAAGGATACAGGAGGGGAGAAGAATCCCGGTCAGTGTCTTGTGAAAGGTCGATTTTATCCTGGGTGGAGCATGAGAAAAGAAAATACTTTCTTTTTACAAGTTAAATGGATTATTTCAATACTCTTCCACAGCAGGAATTTAATTTTTTTAAATTGGTCCAGACATAAGAACCTATAATTATACTTAATTGTATATCTTATCACACATAAGTGATAAAGTTTTCAGATAGTGAATACCATGGTCTTGACGCACTAAAGATTAGTCATGTATATCTGCCTGGGCTGTGAGTTAAAACTCTATATAGTCAGTGTCATTTATTTTAATGAGACACTGGTGGGTTTAAAATCAAGGTAAACCTGCTAATAGGATTGTTAAGGTCAATGGAGTTATTCCTTACTTCCAGCAATGTACTTAATGAGTTGGCTGACTCAGATTCTGCATCTGAAATTTGGTATTAACTTGAACCTGTGGACACATTCTGTCAGTGCCTCTTGAGAGTTTATGTACATGTTAAAATTATTACATTTAGAACTTACTCTATTTTGGAGACATAAAAGATCTTGTCCTTGTCTAGAAAAAGGAATAAAAAACTAGATTAACAAAAAAACAAAGACTTCCCCAGTTATAAATGACCATTATAATGTAAGAAATATTTCTCTATCAAAAAGGTCCAACTTTAACAATATTTTCTGTATTTTCTTTCAGCAAGAAAAACACTATTGACATATTGCAGCTGTGGTTTCAGTTTCATATGAGTATTCTGCTCTTTCTTCTTTCTTTTCAATTTTTTCTTAAACACTTTGTTACTGCAGTTATGTAAGAGCCTTTTTTTTTTTTTTTTTTTAAAGCTGTGATTCACTGGTTACTGTGAGAGGGAAAATCTTGGGAGCACTAATTTCAGTTCCAAAACTAAGGGAGACAAGAAGAATCTTTGTTTCTTTGGGGCTATGCTATGGAGGTAGCAATGTGACCTCCTATGCAGCAAGGTATATGCTTGAGCAAGAGCAGAGGAAGGAGACAGACCAAGCAGAGACAGTGATGAAAAAGGGAAAAGATAGAAGGATTAAGAATTAGGCAAGGTGCAAGACTTAGAAGTCAATAAATGGAGGTGATGCTTGAAGTGTTGCACTTTCTTCTCTCATGACAAGGAAAACCATCAACTGAATAGATATGGTGACAGCTAGTAAGGAGCAACTCTGCTGTGCACTTGAGCACTTCCAAGGCAGAACACATCTTCTCTGGAAGCCTAAACAGACTTAGCATGAGATATTGGAGCTATTAAAACTATCACTGTACAAGCTGACAGCTGGATAACAGCTTTATAGCCAGAGTGGCAGAGCTGGCTCAGGGCTTCACAGAAAATGTGGAAAGCTGTAAAGGCAGACTTCACAACCTGACAAAAAGCAAGGCAAAATCCAGTATTTCTGAGAATTTTTCCCCAAAGTAAATTGATTTCTTTGAAAAAACCTTTCCTTTTCAGTAAGGCTGGACTCTGGAAGGAAAATTAACTCAGCACTGTGGATTCTGGAATATGCATGTCGCTTTGGATGCCTGCACCCGAGTTACTACTACAGGGCTGGTTCTAAAATAAGTTATATTATCCTTTCTCTTGCAGGGAAAGTCCCATGCAAACTAAATCTACACCATAAGTTTACTACCAGAGATATGTTCAAATCTTCCAGTACAGCATTAATATGAATATTTCTCAGTAGTTTAAGATGAGACCTCTTCCAATAAAAATACCGAGCCTTTCCTGTACCATAAGTGTTCATTGGACGTAATAAAGTGGATTTTGTTTCAAACTTAAATTTTAAAGCATTGCATTTTAATAACACATAGTTTTCATCTCAGTTATGCTAACCTGTTCAGTCAGATAATGGCTTTTAAGAATGATCAAATTTCTGCTCTTCATCATGAGACTTAATATGTTTTTAATTAGGATATTCATATTAATGTTATAGAATATAAAATCATGTAATTAAATGACATTATTTACTTTTATTTATTAAAGTCAGTACAACATTGTGGCAAATAAAACAGCAAGGAGAACAAGACATCTCCCGAAGAAGTTAGGAATGCATTGATAAACATCTCATAGCTAATAGTTCAAATTTACTATGTAATTCAGAATTTTTATGTTCCATAATAGGTCAAGTAAACAGGAACATCCCAAATTCACAGAAATGCCTAGTGGACCAGGTTGTATAGGCAGATCTTCGGAAACAGCTCACAGTCACAACAAACTGTCTGTATTCCCTCAAACTGATCACCATCAATTAGCTTCAAAGTCAGTTGATATTCATAATCAAATGCCTTTCCAAAGAAAGAAAGAAAAAGCCTATATCCTATGCTAGCAGGATGAAAGCTGGGTAAGCTAACCAGGCTCCTTCAAGGGAAGAACCGTAATTGAGACACAAAGATGAAATCAAACTGTGATCAAGCTTAGTGAAGTGTGACTGGGAAGTACATAATAGAGGAAAACATCCTGGTTGTAGCTTACTTTTAAATCTGTGTTTCTACATCTGGTTTTGCCTTGATGCTTTTTACAGTAGAACCTGTAAGAAAACACCAGACAGCAGCTTTTTTGTTTCAATATAGCCAAATTTCTTCTCATATCCCAAGAAAGACTTCATTTTGAGCATTCTTGAGACTGTTCAGATTTTCAAGGTTTTGAATTTTTTGATTTGTGATAGTTTTTTAAGACTGGAAGATCTGTGATGCTCTGAAAGGATCTATGCTGAGCATTGTGACATATTTCTAAGAGGAAGAGATTGGAACAAAAATACTTTTGGAACACAAGAAACTTCATGTTGCAACAGAATTGTTTCACTTCATTTTGTTTGCTTTTTTTTTTTAATTGATGCCTTTAAACTAAAGTAGGTTTAGAATGAATAATTTCACAGAATCACAGATGGAAAGGACCTCTGGAGATCATCTATTCCAAGTCCTCTACCAAGGCAGGGTCACCTAGAGCAGCTTACACAGAACACCTCCAATGTGCTTTGAAAGTCTCCCAGGAGAGGAACTCCATGATCTCCCTGGGCAGTCTGCTCCAGTGCTCTGCCACTCTCAATGTGAAGATCTTCCTTATGTTGAGGTAAAATTTGTGTTTTAGTTTATGGCCATTGCTCCTTGTCCTGTCACTGGACACCACTAAAAAGAGTCTGGCACCAACCTCTGGGCACCAGCCTGTGAGATACTTATATGCATTAATGAGATCCCTACTCAGTCTTCTCTTCTCTACACTAAACAGACCCTGCTCTCTCAGTCTCTCTTCATGTGAGAGATGTTCCAGACCCCTCATCATATTTGTGGCCTCCACTGGACCCTTTCCAGTAGTTCCTTTTCTTTCTTTTACTGAGGAACCCAGAATGGACACAGCACTCCAGATGTGGCCTCACTAGAGTTGAGTAAAGGGGCAGGATCACCTCCCTCGATCTGCTGTCCACACTCTTCCCGATACACCCCAGGATACCATTGTCCCTCCTGGCCACTAGAGCACACTGCCAGCTCATGGTCAACTTGTCATCCACCAACACTCACAGTTTCTTCTCAGGAGAACTGTTTGCTAGTAGGTCAGTCCACAATCTGTACTAGCACTTGGGGTTATTCCTGCCCAGGTACAGGACACTACACTTGCCCTTGTTGAACCTCATTAGGTTTCTCTCTGCCCAGCTCTTCAGGCTACCAAGGTTCCTCTGGATGGCCATGCAGCCTTCAGGTGTATCAGCCACTCCCCCCAGCTTCATATCATCAGCAAACTTGCTTAGGGTGCATTCAATCCCTTTGTCCAGATCATTGCTAAGCAAGTGGAACAAGACTGGACCCAGTATCAATCCCTGGGGAACACCACTGACTACAGTCCTTCAAATGGATTCTGCTCCACCCATCATGACCCTCTGAGTTCTGCCATTCAGCCAGATTTTGATCCATCTCACTGTCCATTCATCTAACTCAATTTCTTAAGCTTACCTACAAGGATGTTATTGGAGGCAGTGTCAAAAGCCTTGCTGAAGCCAAGGTAGCCAATATCCACTTCTCTCTCCTCATCAACTTGTCCTCCTGTGTCATCATAGAAGGCTATCAGACTGGTCAAACATGATTTCCCCTTGGTGAATACAGGCTGACTACTCCCAATGATCTTTTATTCTTCTACATGCTTGGTGATAACCACCAGAATGACCATCATCTTTCCATGGACAGAGGTGAGGCTGACTGGCCAGCAGTTTCCCTGGTCCTATTTTTTGCCCTCCTTAAAGACAGGAGTAACATTGGCCTTCCTACAGTCATGGGGCACCTCTCCCATTATTCACTATTTTTCAAAGATGATGGAGAGCAGTGGAGCAACATCATCTTCCACCTTCCTCAGCACACATGGGTGCATTCCATCAGAGCCCATGGATTTATGGGTGTTTAGTTTACCTAGCTGGTCTTTAATACAACCCTCTACAACCAGGGGTAAGTCTTCCAGTGCAAGATCCTGAGTTCCAATATCTCATGGTCACTAGAGCCAAGGCTGCCTCCAACCTTCATGTCTTCAACCAGTCCCTTCTGGTTTGTCAGTACAAGGTTCAGCAAAACACTTTTCCTCATTGGCTCCTCCAGCACTTGCATCAAAAAGTTGTCCTCAATAATCTGCAGGAACTTCCTGGACTGTGTGTGCTGAGCCATGTTGTCCCTCCAACAAATATCAGGGTGGCTGAAGTCCCCCAGGAGAACAAGGGCCTGTGAATGCAAGGCTATTTCCAGTTGTCCATAGAGAGCCTTACCAACTTTCTCCTCCTGATCAGGTGGCCTGCAATAAACACCCACAACAGTGTCACCCATACCAGCCTGTCCCTTAATTCTCACCCATAAGCTCTCAACTCATTTGTCTGTCCCTGGGTAAAGCTCAATACATTTCGCTCACGTAAAGAGCAACTGCATCTGCTTGCATCTCTGACCTGTCCTTTCTAAAAAGTCATCCATGGCAATATTCTAGTCATGTGATCTATTCCACCATGTCTCTGTAATTGTGATGAGATCATGGCACTGTGACCACACAGTTCTTATTGTTTATTTCCTGTTCTTCATGTTTATTCCCCATGCTGTGCACATTTGTATACAGGCACTTCACAGAGGTAATCAAGCAGCCAAGTTCCCTACAAGGGAAATTTATAACTTTGGAACTTTTTCTGCTGTTTTGCTGTGAAATCAGGTTCTGGGGAAATCTACCTCACTCCATGAAGCATTTCCTTCTTGAGAGATTTACTTTTTATAAAAACAAGCATATGGAGTTAAATCAAAAAAGCCATTTGCCTCGATATCCTGTCTTAGACAGTGATTGGTATGCTTAGGGAGGTATAGATGAGATGGAGAATGCATAAAGGGTAATATTTCCCCTGGTACACCATCTCAGTTTTCAGCAATTAGATAATGACTTCCTGAGCTGGAGATCCTATCTGGACCATCATTCTCCATCACAGCTGACACAAATACCACTCAAGAAGTCGTCCAGTCCATTTCTGTTGAATCATGTCAGTTTTAACATACAGGAATTGGTGTTATGGGAGCACAATTTGTGGCCTCATGCACCTTACTGCCGAAGAAAATTATTCCACATGCAAAACAACTTCCAGTTCATGCATTATTTCTTGAAGTCATGAAGAAACAGAACTATGTAAAAATAAGGAAGCCTGTGAAAAGGGTGTTTGAAAGAAGGAGCTAAGAAAGTTAAATTCTTACAGCTGATGTCATATTGCACTGTAGTAAGAAAGGCTTAAATTAAGATGAAAACAAGACAGAATAGCAAGGAACAGAGTTTGCTAAAAACAGGGAAACATCCTTTGAATTGCTGAATTCATGCATTTTCTAGCTAAATAAACAAAGGGGGTGACAGAAACTCAGGCATAACAAATGAGAAGAAAAACAATGCAGAAAGAAACAAACCAGAAATTGAAGTTAATAACAAGAAAATAAAATAAAAACTAATACTAAATCCTTCAAACACATCAGGAGAAGAAACCCACTAACATTTAAGAGACAGCTGATGATCAGGATATAATGCTACACAAATTATTTGTCTTGATATTCACTGTAAAAATAAGAGAAATTACCATCTGTAACCTTCTCATTGTGGGCTCAGTAAAGGGTCTGTCTGAAAGTGAAGTGGTTGAAGGATGAGACATGCAGAAAAACAACAAAACAAAGAGTCAAAACATCACCAGGCCTGGATCATGTGCCCCCAAGAGCTCTAAGAGATCTCAAAGACAAAACAGCCAAATTAATAACAGTACTATCTAACTTCTGGCTTAGGTTTCCAAGGTGCCTGAGAATTGGAGTGTAACATCTGTGGTATCACACATGTGGAACTTTTTTAAAGATCTGTTGGGATCAAGAAAGCTCTAAGTCTGACTTTCTTACTGGGGAAATTAGTACAACTACAAACTAAGTGTAAAATTAGTGGATACCTTGAGAAATATGTCCTGGCTGGTAAAAGCTAGTGTGGCTTCAGTAAGATGAATATTCACCACTTTGTTGATAAGTATTCATGCATACCAGAACTACACTTGTCATTTTCATTTATCCTTAAAACCCCACACTTGAAGAAAATGGACAAAACCAAAATTTATTTGAATACCTTTTTGGCATCTAAGAATTAGGGGGAAAAACTGTGCTCAAAAATGTATTATACATTTAATATATTTGTATATTTTAATGAAATAACATTTTTTCAAAGCTTTTAGAAAAGTACAGTTTCCAGTTTCCAGTACTGGGTTATGTCCCAGGACACAACCTTATGAAGTTAAACAAGGGGAACTGCCAAGTCCTGTAAAAAAGGGAAAGAATAGCGCCAGGCACCAGGACATGCCTGGGGCCATCCTGCTTAAAAGCAGCTCTGCAGAAAAGGCCCTGGGATTGGACACCAGACTGACCATGAGCCAGGAATGTGTCCTTGTTGCAAAGAAGGCTAGTGGTATCCTGGGCTGCACGAGACAGTGTTGTCAGCAGGCTGAGGGAGACAATCCTTTCCATCTTCAGAACAGAGCAGGACAATCCCCTCCCTTGGGAGAACCCTCTTAAGTTCTTTTCTCGGGCACTGCTTTCCAGCACCTCATTCCCCAGTCTGTCCATACATCTGGGGTTGCCCTGTCTCAGGTGCAAAATCCAGCACTTTTCTTTGTTGAACTTCATAGGGTTGGTGATTGCCCAGACCTC
Source organism: Margarornis squamiger (assembly GCA_035222235.1). Lineage (NCBI taxonomy): Eukaryota > Metazoa > Chordata > Aves > Passeriformes > Furnariidae > Margarornis > Margarornis squamiger. The sequence continues at coordinate 100,627,846 of JAWWTY010000077.1, read as the reverse complement.
TAATTTGTCGAGGTCTCTCTGCAGGGCCTCCCTGCCTTCGAGGGAGTAAACAGCTCCTCCCAGTTTTGTGTCATCTGCAAACTTGCTTAGTATCCCCTTCAGTCCTGCAGCCTAGTCATTTATGAAGATGTTGAAGAGCACAGGGCCCAGGATGGAATCCTGCAAAACCCCACTAGTGACAGGTGGCCAGCCTGATGTCACCCCATTCACTATGACCCTCTGTGCTCGACCCGTGAGCCAACTGCTCACCCACCACATGATGTGTTTATCCAGCTGTGTGCTGGACATTTTCCTGTCCTGGCCATCATAACCAGAGCTATTGTGATTTCACTTACGCTGAGAAACATCAGTATCAAGCTGGGGCTGTGGTGAAAGCCTTTCCAATTTTGGGGGATAAGAAATTCCTAACCGTTTGCCCTACACTTTTTCTTTATTAAAATTTAAGAGTCTTATTTCGTCAAGGTCACCTGACTGTATGTGGGTTGCACAGGTCACAAATATTTTTTCCCCTCCTCTATACTCAGTGGTTTCCTGTCAGATGGAATTTGCCAGGGAAAATTGGCAGTGCATGACTTTAAAACATGGAAAGTTTATGCTATTACCCTACAATTGTATCAATCTACTCCACTCTGAATAATTTGCCATTATGCACGTATTACTTACTTACAAACATTCTATGTTCCTTCTTTTAAAAAGACAAATTTCATGCTTATCTGACATTTTTTGAACAACTTTACAGAGAAAATACAACTCTAGGTTCACAGCTTTTGGTGGTGGTTTTTGTGTTGTTTTGTGGGTTTTTTTTCATTTTTATCCAGGAAATCTGAATTAAGCTGTTACAATTCCACCTCACAGTTTAATTACCTTGGCTTTAAGAGTGCAGAAAAACTATCTTGCATTTCTGCTTTCCTGAAGCATTCAGCCAGACTGAGTCGCTGTAACTGTGCTGCCTCCAGTCTGCAGCAGCCCTCCAGCTGAACCAGGCAGGCCAAAAGGAAATAGCTTGAAAGCATTTGTAACTAGGATCTGTTTGGCTGATTAATAATATGTTTTGCTTCTAGTTTCTTTTAAGCTCTCTTTTCATAAGCAGCCTTCTTGCAATTCTCTAACCATGATTTTGAACAACATGTCAGGCTTGGATCTCATTAGTTTATTCTTAAAATCCTTATCCCACTCCGTGCACAGGCAAGGAATGGAGCTGGCTGCTCTTTGTTTCCCAAATCCCTTTCTTCTTCATAGGTGTTACCTGGAGCAAGCTCCAGTAATAAAAACGAGCAGCAAAGATCTGCAGGAGAGCAGAGTTGCTGTAAGGATGCATCAGACCCCAGGACCTGACAGATACATCAGGTGGGGAGTCAGGCTGAGGAGAGCACTCCCAGATTGTGGGGAAGCAAAAAAGAGTAGAATTTTACATAGGGTTTCTGCAGCCTTTCTACAAGATTTCCCCCTTACAAATAGTTGGATATTGAGGTGCACAAAGAACAGTGAAGATTTATTGATCCCTGTTCTGAAAGCTTAATATACCATGACACTTACTGTTAAGATGTCTTTTTTATATCAACTGGCCCTTTCAGTTGGTAAACACAAGCATTCTCTTTAAAGGACTGTAAGTGCTGGAATTTTTTTATAAAATATCTTTCAAGTCTCTAAAATGTGGGATTTTTAACCCAAGTAAATTCTGTGTGTGCCTTACAATCACTGAATGTTACAGTTTAGAGAAGCCCTGTGCAAACATTTGTTTTGGCAAAGTAGGTTGCCTGCTCAGTTTGGGGTGGGAGTAGATTAAGTCCGGGTAATGAATAGAGTAGCTCCCTCTGAGGGAAAGCAAGAAGGAGTAAAGATTTTGCATTAGGGATTCTCATAAATTCAGCATTTATAGCAATAGCGTGTGAGAGAGCATTTTCCTCAATGGTAGGAGTACATTCAGAGAGAGAGACGATCTTGGCAAAGATTTTGGCTGCTGTGCTGGACTAACTAACCTTACCAATTCAGACCGAATATTACCATATGTCATTTGCAGTAGTCAACATGTTACTGCTGACTCTGTGTCACACATTCATACCCAGCATACTGGCCCAGGATTCACAAACACGCCAAGTTTTCTCTCAACTTTAGTATATCAAATGTAGACGGGCTCTTTGGCACAATCCAAAAGGAGGCCATTAATACAGCTGTTTTGATCAATTATACAATAACCTCATTTCCCTTATCTAATCTGGATAAAGGGAGATAGACAGATTACCCTGCCAACTTCAGGGACAATTTAGTGCTGCTAGAGAAAGCAGGCAGAATATTTGTTTTAAAACCATGATTTTAAGATTTTTTTTGGCAATAATTTTGTGTTCTTCTGGAGGATCACACTGCCAAAAGCCCAGGGAACGTTGCATTTTTTTAGCTCTGTCGATTGTCATAGCACTGAAAAGCTCAAAGGGAGAGCACTCTGTTACTGCCTCTGTCACTCTGGAACGCGTGGGTGGTTTCTCCCTTACCTCTGTTTCTCATAAAACACAAGCTGCTAAAACAGCTTTGTTTTGTCCTTCTGTTATACTTCAACATAACTTCATTTAACTGAAATTTCCTGTAGTGATTGTTAAGCATTAAGGATCTTTATAAAATAACCATGTGGATTCCAAAAGGAATTCAAAGCCCTCTCAATATCATGGAAGTTCAAAGCTTCTTTATTGTATACCTGATGAATGGTGTGCAGTTATTTGCAAGTGAAAACTCCAGCCTGAAGAGTATAACCATAACATGCAAAATCAGTAAGTGTGAGGAACCGCTGAAAAGTTGCAGATTAAAACTACCAAATAAAGTAGAATTAGAAATGCTAAACCTCAGGTTTTTTAATTAAAGGGACTAATTTGGTTAGAGGGTAAAGTGAACTGGATCATTATTTTTGATCATTAGAAGACAGTTTACAGTAATGGAATTCAATAGTGGTTCTGCTGAAAGCAAGGGAAATACATTTATAAATGATTTTCCAAAATTGCCTTTGTATGATTCACTACTGTATGACCCACTACTGTGTTTGCATAAGGATGTAAGCAGGCTTAGTTTTGTCCTACTATTGTTCTCCTCCAAAGCAGTTATCAGTGGATTTGCACAAAGAATTTCTGCTGCATGCAACTTCAGTGACTTTGTCTAAGGAAAACAGGAAAGTTGGCTTATTTGCTTCATTAAGTATAAATTGCTAAATAGCAACCATAGCTAATTTCCAGCACCAACTTTCAGAACTTCATTTCTGCGTCAGACTTTGCAGAAAACTAAAGTGAAGAACAATGACAGGTTCAGTGCAGGACTTGAGCAGGCATAAAGAGGGATATTCTGTCACGCAAATAACAATGATTTGTCGACAGATATGTCTGTTGAACTGAATTGTCTGATTTATGTATTTTAGTACTGTTCACCTGAGAGAACTTATATTTTCAGACATCTGAAAAACCTTCAGTAGACTTTTTAGTAGATCTCTTTTGTAGAGCACTGAAGTCAAGGTTCACTTATATCAACCAAGTTAAAAGTTGACTACTATACCTAGAAATAATTTATAGATTCCAAAATCAGTCTTCTGTCAAATCTTTAGAATATACGAAGAATCTTTGGTTCTAGAAACTTTACAGTAAGTAAATATGTTAAACATCATAGCAACAAATATTGTTTCTAGCACCAAAGGTTTAGACAATGGAGCACTTCTAATTTTTTTTCTTTTTAGGCAGTTTTTCCTTCCTATATTGAAGATTAATGTTGAATCACCAAATTTGACAACACTTCATAGCTCATTAGGTAATTATCCACTTTAATATCTTTTATATCTTTTTCCTTTGAGGAAGAATTCAAGTTTTAAAGATGACTTACCACTTTTCATTGAGAAAAAAGGCCTGTCCTTGGGTTACTGCTACTTACTATACTGTTGTTATTCTTGTTTTTCTTAAATTAATCTGTGCTCTATGCTAAAAGTAGAATAATGCTGGAAGGGATTAAGTAGGATCAGCCTGGTGAGACAAATACTGAGTGTATAAATAATTACTCAGTCATTACTGCATTTGTGAATTTTGTGCTTGTCTTTTGGTTTTGTCAATTATAAACACTCACCTAATAAAGCACACTTGCCTGGCTTTTTCCCCAACAGGGACCACCATAACTTGACTTTCCCACCACTCATATATGAGATCAGGAGATAGTTCATCTGTTCAAGAGCCTTTCTAACTTTGCACAGGCATAACCATGTCCTTGACTCCTTTGAGCACAATAGCACTTCACAGGAGAACTTTGACATTTTGTTGGCCCCAAGTTTTTGGCCCACACTTATGCTCTTGTCTGCGTGGTGTGCCAGTTCAGGTCATGATCACATCACATCCAGAACAGCCTTTCCATATTTCAGGGCATAAGTACTGTCAGTGCCTCTTTTCTCTTCCTTGGATTTGAGGGGGTAATGCAAGGGAAAATGTATCCATGCTCCAGATGTAGTGCAGCTTCTGAGTTTTAGTGAGATTTGGAAACCTGAGACTGGAAGTATATTGTTATATTGAAGAAAATCCCCAGTCTGAGAGGTATGAGCCATGAAAAGTGTAAGTTACTTAATTATTGATATATTCCTTGAAAATAACTAGAAAAAGTCAATAATAGACATGTCTATGCTTGCAAGCTATAAAAAAATAGTAGAAAAAAAAAATTCAAAAATATTTTATTCCAGTGAGCGAGCAGGGAGAACTTGGAAAAATGCAATTTTTTTTCAAAAATGCGTTCTTGGCTTCTAATAATGGACAGAGCAAATAGTTGATGCTTCTGCTCTCTGGAATCATTTTGGGGTTATACCTAAAGAACCATTATTTTCCCAATATTTTAGTATTGTCTGAATTATTGGTGATCTGTTGAGAATATCAATGTTGCCGGCAGAAATAGGTCCTGAACTGAATGTTTTTCTTATTTACATTGGATAGTATGTGCTAGAATTTTTTCTAGAATAACTAAACACCAGCTTGGATTCCTCTAAGTGTGAACACTAAATACAGCTTCTTTTATTTCTTAAGTATGTTATTGCACAAAACACTGTGCTTTTGTATGTAGTTCCTGAAGAAGCTTATTCTGGAAACTTACACTTATTAAAATAAAGCTTTATATTCTCATTACTTACTTGCAGAGATAAGACCATAACTGGAATCTCATCTATCTGGGAATGAGATTAAATATTTTGATTTGTGTTGCAGATATGTATCAGCAGCAGTTAATAAAATAAATTATTTAACTAGAAGCTTAAAGACACATTTTCTTGCAAAACCAGAAGGAACATAAGTATCAGAAGCTTTGCAAATCAATCTTTTGTTTAATTTTTATTCAGATTATATAGAAAGATATTGTATTTGTTATTCCACACTACACTAGCATATCATAGAATCTTATCACAAAATCACAGAATCATGGAATGATTTGGGTTGGAAGGGACCTTTAAGATCATCTAGTCCCAACATTCTACCATGGGTAGTGAACCTTCCATGAGACCAGGTTACTGAAAGCCCCATGCAATGTGGCCTGGTCAGGGCAACAAGCATAAAGAACAAGGATTGCTCCCTTTGAAGTAGGTCTTTTCTGTTATCCCGAGGGCAATGCTGACAACCTCAGGACCTTGTTTGTCCAGATGCAAGGGTTTTCATACATTCTGTCTCTAACTTGACACTTATTCTACCTTTCTGAATTCTGGAGTGGGAAATTTATGGAGTAACCTGTTCAAAGAGCAAGTGACTCCTTGATGAAGAAGCTGGCATACACATTCATCAGCAATTCTTCAAAAAAATTTTTTAAACCTTATTCATGTCATTTAGCTTGCTCTTACTGCACTCAGTGCTGTCTTTGAGCTTCTCCTAAGCTTTCTCACACTAGCAAAGCTCATCAACACAAATGTTAGCATTAAGGCTTTTACAAAAAAACACCAAAAAACATAAAATTATACAAAAAATTGTGAACAAGGCTATGAACAAGGTAAAATGGAACAAGGCTAATGCACATTAAAAAAATAAAAAACAAAAAAGACCACTAAAACCCCACATAGAACCTGGTGCAACAGAAATATTTGGTTTTGTTTAATAGTTCAACAGAGTCCACTCCATATTTCCATCCTCTGGGTGTCTCCCTTTTAATTTTCATGACCTCTTACACAGTCCAGTCCTATTCATAAATGGATGAGGATTTACTGACATAATGAAAGGGATTTTTTCTGAAGGTGCTCAAACTGTACCAGGTCTTTCTGTGAATAAGCTTTCTTTTCTGAGAGCTTATGATTAATGTACAAAAAAAGGATAATTGTGTACAAATTAAGATAAATACCACAACAATCAAAAAGTCATGGATTTGGCAATATTACACATTTAAATTAATGGTCTGGACAGTAAAGATATATACTTTTCAAATTAAGCCTGTAGGGGGTTCCAAGCAATCTAGAAGACTAAATATGAGTTCAAAATATGAGTACATATCTTTCAATAAGTAGAACTGTTTAGTTATACAAATAGAGACACAGAAAGGAATTCAAGGTAAAAAAGGCTACATGGCTCACATGGAACCCAAATTGCACACAGATTAACAGTTGAAACCGCTATACTCTTGAAAGAACAACAGCGGTGGGAAAGGCCAAACCAGGATCTAGATATTATCCTCTACCAGACATAGGAACCTGTCCTTTCTCCTGCAGAAGCAAGAGAAAAGTCTTAGGTGAAATTCCTCAGCAAAGGGATGAACTAGGTGGTCAAAGTTACTTTTAGGTCTGTTACTACCACTATTATTATTTTCTGAATATAAGAACTATTTTGTGTGTTACTGGGAAATTTGTCTGGCCAATGTCAAACAACTAAGAAGTCATACTATGCTTTCTGAAGTCTGTCTGCGCTATACTAGATGTGGCAAAATATTCTTACATGTGTTACATGTAACACATCAGGTTCAGTAAGTCTTTGGGAATCAGGAGGGAGGCACTTCGTAATCAAACTTGTCAGCAGTGGTGCTCTGTCACTTCTATTAACTCTTCAAGAACTAAAATTAGATTCGTTAGTTTAGTCTAAGGTCAGATTTCTGGCAATACATAGTTTATTTGTATCAAAGATAGTTAATCTAATTGCTGTTTACCTACTTTTCATGTTAAAGATGTACCAATGCATTTGTTATCATAATAATTGAGTTGATGAGAATTTAGTTTCCCACCATGCTTACACAGACTTGACAATACTGGTGATTTTGGTCTCCTGGATTATTCTGTATCTAAGGGCCATGGCAGTGCCAATGCCTGCAGTGATTTTCCTGGCAGGGACTGTGCTCTCTTTTTGCCTTATCTGTGCCTTGCAGCACTGCAGTTTTACCTTTTCTACTTCCATCAGCAGTTACCTGAAATTTCTCAGATATATCACCTATTGCTTGTATTTTTAGCTTCACTTAAGCTCTCGTGGCTCAAAATATGTCTCTAGGAGATAAGACTATGGTAGACTGATTTGTTAGACTGATTTTTAACTCTTTCTCACTGAAAATCTGGCTTGATGATTCCGTCTTTATCGTTCTTAATGCATTGTACCTTTCTTGTAACTTCATTGTCTGTTACCACTTCAAGTCCTGCTTGATTGCTTTTTAATGTATTTAGGTCTAATAATAATACCAAATGAACATGGTTTAAATGCAAAACACTTGAATAATATATAAAACAAACAAGAATGTGAAGCCTGTCTTTCTCAATGGAGATCCCACATCGTACTTAGATTTACTGAAGTCTCTTTCTGGGAGTCCTGTACTGCCACAGGAAATCTTTGAGATAATGTTTAAATTGTAAAGTTTTATTAAAATCTGTGTGCATCACTCAGACTCATTTTGTCCTTGCAAATACACTCAGCAACTAACTCAAGATGCTGGTTTTTCTATCTTCTAATTCATAAAGTTATTTGCTTTCACTTTTTATCACAATTTGTCTTTATTCTGATGATTGGAAGAAATGAGGTTTTTTTGGGAAAAGACTGCTGAAATAAATTACATTTTAGAATTTAGAAAAAAAACCCCCAGGATATGCAGAATAGTCTCTTCACAATGAACATGGCTCTTTGGCATTTACAGCAATCTCATTTTTAACTGTCTTACCAGAATATAAGGTTAACAGCTTAAGAGAAGGAATACAACAACATCTCCTGTTTAGAAAGCGTTAATACCAAAAATATATATTTGAGTAGATGCATGTAATCTTAATGCTTTTACATCTGGAACATGAAATAAATTTTGCCTTAAGATTCTCTATTGTCTCCATAGTTTAAATAAAAGATAATTTCCTCAGAATAACATTGCACTGCACTTTTGTATCCATTTCAAACCATATGGTTCTGCAATTAATGTTTGCTTCATTTTGCATTACACTCTAAATCACCATTGCTCTGTTTCTTCAGCATTCATTGGAAGAATAAATGTCTGGAAAATTTTCTCTTTTGCCCTTCTGAACAAATGCAGGGTGATCCTGTGGCTCATTTCCTCACTTGTCTAAAGGAAATTTTGTCAATTCAGAAGTCTTTTTTTCAGCTGGGAAAAATTGCCCCTTTGGGAGTATTTATCATTGACTTGGAGTGATAGACAACATAGACACCTAACTTTAAATAAATAAGTTATTTTACAGCATTAAAATAAGATAGCATACATCCTAATATGTCCTACCTCGAGAACACAGGTAGCATTGCATAGATTTTGTTTTCAAACGATGGTTTCTTATTTTTGCTGATTCCACAGGCTCGAGTTAAAGTTAAACAAGCTCCTTTTTAACAACACTCAGCTGAGTGTAATCACACTCTGTAAACAAACCCAGCTTAATCTTTTCTCCGTTCAAAAAGGAGAAAAAGGGGAATTTTTTGGCAAAAAGATTGCCATTTTTCAACCTGTTGTAAACATGTCCTATATTGGAAGAGTTGCACAATTACCTAATATACCATTAATAATGTTGTGTTTCATTACAAACATTATATATAATAGGTTTCAGGACTTCATTACCTCTACTCTTATCTGAGCCAGATCACATTTTTAATACAGGCCCATGTCCAGCACTGGTCTGGATGTCTGTACAGCTTCAGCTCCAATATTTACCAAGGTGTGTGTATTTCTGTTTCCACGGTTTCTGTCACAGAATATTCCTTTGAGTCAAAGAAGGTAGTTATCCCAACTGATTAACTCTTCAATGCTATAAATATCACACAACATTTATTTTTCAATTTATAAAAAAATTATTGTGTATCCCAAGTGATTTATTATTTAATGCTATAAATATCTCAGAGACACTTTATTTATGTTTCTATGTGATTTTTATCTGTATTTTAAAACAATTGAATCTTAAAAATCCCAGTTCTAAATATAAGTGGCCCTATGCTTGAAGGTGTACTTGCTTCAAGGACTGAAGTCCCAGAAATTGTGTTCATACTGCACAAGTAGATATGCTCCTCCTAACGCAATCCTGTTTCCATGACCATATGGATCCTGTATGAGTGTCCATGCTCCTGTGCAACCAAGGATGGAAGGGAGTAGGTTCCCACCAGATGCTGCCATCAAAACATTTAGGCAGGATCTCGCAGGTCTGCATCCCTACAGAGGACCTCAGAGATATTCCCAGATGTGCTTACATTATAGATGAAATTTAAGCCAAATTCCATGAACCAAATGCCTGCAAGGAGACATGAACTAAATGTCTTGGTGGCCAGAAATAGCTGCAATCTACAGACAGTTTAGTGTTAGGAAATACGTTCTTTTTAGTTCTGGAGAAGAAAACTGTATGCTCACAACTGGAGATTTTTTCTTCTTTAGCTCCATTTAGCTGGATCTAACTCCATCACAGCTCATGGAAAAGAATTTTGAAATCTATCCAAAATGGTTTTACTGAAAGAGAATCAGCCATTTCCTCACTGAAGAGGTGAAATATTTACCTGATTAAACTCCTAATTTATGTGCACCATAATTACCTAAATGAATGCAATGACCTTAAAAGTACCAAATCAAGTTGATTAACCTAATTAACAAAAGATAAAGATTTGACCTATTAAAATCAGGATGATATTTCACCCCATACCCTTAAGTAGAAAGGAAATGACCTGAAAGTTCAAGTAAGACTTAAAGTTTAACATGTTTAACAAATTCTGAACAATAAGAAAAACCTAACTCCAGGATACAAATGTATTAAAAACACTGAAACACCAGACTAGTTAGAATTTTTAATGGAAAACAATCCACTTATGACCAGAAAACACATTTTTCTCATAAAATTTTATTACCGTAAGAATACTAGTGCTTTTTCATATGGCTATCACTTTCTGAAACTTCTGAAGCTTTAGGTTTGCATTCATGTTTTGAGAAAATAAGTTGATATTTCACATGTTTTTCAATGCATTTCAAAAACTACATGCCAAAGTCCCTTTTCTAATTCTGTGGAGAGGAACCTTGATGACTAATTTCCAAAATGATTGAAAGTGTGAATACAGAAAAACAGAAAAGGAAAATAGAAAGTCTCTGGTAATCATACCTCATGCAAGATGAATCTTAGCTGAAATTTTCTGCAATCAATACAAGTTTCTCCAAGAAGCAGAGTATTCCAATGAGTCACGTGGGCACAGAGCTCTTGGAAATCTATCCTAAAGTTGTGATTTCTGGAAATTTGTCATCCTAGGAGTTTAAAATTAATGCACATCTATATAATTTAATCTCAGACATCACATTAGCACTTTGTTCATTAAGAATCTTTACCTTCTTTATAGAGAGCATGTAGGTTTCTGTAAAAATCCTATTAAAACTATATATCTGTAACTACTTCAGTGATGGAAAGGTGCTGAATTTTATATAACTGTCTTTAAATAATTTAAAAGTCTAAAGTATTCCTTACGTGTAGATTTGACACGAAACAGCTTTATCTCGTGTGTGTAACTTTGGCAAAAGCAAAAAGGCATCTCCATGATGGGCAGCAATGTAACTCTATTATTCAAAGCATCTCTGTGGGAAATTCCTAGCACATGCTTTTCTTCCTGACACAGTTGTTTTTTAACAGCTGTGATCATTGGCTTGATTATCTTGTTTGTTATCTGTGTGTGAAGGATACATCAAACAGAAGTGATTTTGTGAACAAATCTACTTTCCAAAGTGCCAATCTCTTGTCCTGCAAGTTTGCAGAAAAATCAAAGCTTTTTCAATTGAACATCTGTCTGCAAGAAAAGTTTTGAAAACACCCTGCCACATCAGCTGGCTTTCTTCATAAAGATGCCACTGCTGTTCCACAAATGATTACACTCATTTTCTTCTCAGGACTTAGCCTCCCTTTTAAATGTTGCTAGGATATCAAGTGCTTGATCGAATTTAAAGCAGGACAGCTTGGGATCACCATTTGTTAATACATCAGCAAATTCCTTTCGGGAATGTGCTGTTCAGCATATTGTACTCTGGGATCAATTGGTTCCTGCAAATGAGGTTATGAATCACTTTATCAGGATACAGTACTTCTTAAGAACACTCCAGCATTTTAGACACCTCAACACTGTGCTTTTCATGTGCCTGGGGTTGCTAATGCCATAGTCAAATCTATTTGACACAGACAGATACAGCTGTAAGATTTCACATGAGAGTATGCTTTTTTTACACTAGCCATAAGTAATTGCTCTAAGGTGGTAATGCAAGGTAGAAACCAGAATGATACACACACTAATTAGTTCTGGGGTTCTGGAAATAAAAATACCTTGTATGAACCAACAGCCTATTTTATAGGTTTCTCAAAGAAAACATTGACCAAGTCTGTAAACAAATTAGTTGTTTTTCTATTTCCTACCTTCTCATCCTTTATCATCAAGTGATGCCACTGTTACAATCTTTCTAGCTATCAAAAGTCAGAATAAGCACAGCATTGGTCTAAATCTGATCCTTTGGGTCAGATAACAGACTCAGGATAAAACAAAATCAAAGAGAGCTAAGCATTTATATTGGACTTAACATAGTTAAGCCTTGTTTGGCAGTAAACTGTAGGACATTTACTTCCTGCTCTACTGCCCTAATTCCACATTAGTATATTGAATTTAATGACAAAACTACTATGATCTTCAGATGTCCTGTAACTAAAATAAACTGTCATGTGTAAACTAAATAGGGCATTATAACTGAAGTTATGTTATAAATTAAGAAACAGAAAAATAGCAAAGCATTGGGAATTAAAAGCTCCATTCACACTGATCTAAGGAAAAGGAAATATATTCAGAATCTATTTCTGTATAAGACTTTGCCAGGCAAAGTTCTTATAATTGTTTCCATGATACAGTATGACTTCTTAATCTTTTACTGAAAATAATAAATATCACTTATGATTGTTCTGGATCAATTCTGTTAAAGAAAACCAGCTCAGATAGCTTTAAGAATGAGCATGATAGTGCAGGACACACTTTTGTCTCCTGGTCAGACTGAAAATACTAAGCTCTTCATTTGTGCTGTAGTAGCAGCAGATTATGTGAATATCTCCAACCCTCAGTGGATTCATTCATGGTGCGTATGAAGTGTCTCCTAGAGACAAAAATACTCCCCCACCTACATTACCTATATGTCAGATTCCCTTTGGGGGTGGCAGCTAGAAGTCTTGTTGGTGATTTTGTGCTATTATGTTCTCCTAAAGCAACTCCCTGAGTGCCAGTGTGCTCACTTCAGCATGCTTGCTCAAGTGTGAATAGATCTTCAGTTTAGCTCTCTGTTTCTGAGATAGGAGACACTACATTCCTGTGGGAAATGTCCTTATCAATCTTCTATACTTGACATTATCTGCACAAGGGGCAATAGAGGCCCTAAAACATCTTGTGCCTCTGGACAATCCTGTCACCAGTTGTGGAGTGAGCCTGTCCTCACTGTTTTTCCTTGCTGTAGCTCTTTGAAGATTTTTAACCCATGCTGGCTACAGGCAGCTAATCTGGACCCTACATCCAGTAATGCTGCCCGTAGCCTTCTCACCTGCAGGTTCATCACAACCACACATTCTCCATGTAAATAAATCATAGGGAAAATCACCTTCATCATGGAAACTGACATTTTCTCATCAAGCTATTAACACAACAAATATATCAAGTTACTTATTTTTCCCAAATAGTTGAAAACATATTCCTTACCAGAAACTTGGATTAGACTTTGATCTCACTGGCATAAATCTGTATTGATTATATTACCTGCCTTGGTCTTACTTTTATGTAATTGAAAGAAGAACTGGGCCCTTGATATATTAAGACAGCCCTGAAACAGCTTTCAGATTCTAATTAAGAATGCACTGAAAGGAAAAAGTGTTTGTTATGATAAATACTGACAGAAACGTAGTAACACAAGCCAAGCAGTCATGGTGTAATAACACTACCCACCTGTAACTCAGCCAAACAGAAGGCTAATGCCAGACAGAGAAACAAAGAGTGATCAGAAGGCTCAGACAGAACAGGAACTGGAAGACCATTTGTCAAGCAGTGACCTTTTTCTTAGTCAAAATTGGCTAGGAAAAATCCTGATACATAATGGATCCATAAAACAATTAGGGGTGAAAGACTGAATGATCTAGCTCAGCTTCACAGATCAGTTGCCATGTGCTATATTTCCTCACTGCAGTTTCCCCTCTGACTGGAAAAAAAAGTCCCAAGAATTTGTGCCTTAAATTTTGAAGTCTCATTCCTTGCTTCCGATACTCACAATTACTAGAAGTTCAAAGGAAAGTGAAAGAATCTCAGTAGTAAGTTGTTTTAGGAATAATCACACAAAAGTTTATTTCTACTCTTTCTGTGTAATTTATTCTTCAATACAGAATTTATATTCTATTTAGATTAGGTTTGGTTTTAACTGATTTCTTTGGAGGAAAGGTGTATTGCAATCACATCTTTTATGTCAAGCCCCCACTCCCCCAGGCAATTTGACTTAATTAGGCAATGTAAAGAGGTGTGATGGAAGATTGAAAATATTAGACAGTCACATTCCTACAAATTTCTTGAAAACTGTTACATGACTAGAGAAGACAAACACAGTTAGTATTCTTCCTGAGCAAAAGTGTGAGTTAACTAATCATCTCTTGTGTTTTGCCTGTTTATGAGCCAGTTGGTGCACAAGCTGCTGGCCAAGCTAAGGCACATACCTCACAGACCACCCACAGAGTAAAAAGGGCAACTAGAATTGCTGAGAAATTCTGAAAATTCCCAGAAAAGATGCATGAGAATGGATATGAAGGTATTAAGGCAGATTTCTGAGGCTGAGGTACAGGCACAAAGGACAGGAACTGATGGGAAAGAAAGCTGAATAGTTTGACTTTCTGTCATAAAAAGGCTCAGGAATGCCATAAATGCCATAAAATGCCATAGGAAAAGATTAATATTCTGCCACAGCTCTATTGGGTGTATCAATAGGTGGGTCAACTAATCAGCCAGTGCACCAGATTCCCATAAAATAGTGATACAGGTTATAGTGAGGTCATGGGCAGACATAATGTCTATTTAATGTAATGAACTAACACTAAATTTGGCTCATCAAAATTCACTCACTAAAAATCTACATCTAAAGCCATCAAGCATCAGGCATTTCCTTTTCTGTGTGCCTTCTTGTCCTTCAATTGTGGACCCTTGCTGATCATCTCCTCTGCAAAACAGGCCCTTGAAAGACAACCACCTGATAGTGAGCCCAACACAGGCTTCCCAGAGAAACACTTCACCCATCCTTCTCAGGATCTTCATGAAGTTTTGAGTACTTCTTCTTTATACAGTTGCCATTCACAAATCTCTAGCACTTTTTTTCTTCTAAAAACAACAGCCATCCTAAAAGTAAAAGGTATTCTGCCCTTCTTCAAGGGAATCCTTTGAAGTACAGCAACTACACTCAAGAAGACTCATGTTGTCTTCTAGACTTCTACTGTGAAAGTCGGTCCATTTTCTTCCACTCTCCTGCTGCCCAAAGATTTCCATGTCTGCTTGAGGCTTACTTGTTATGAATCCTTATTTGAATCTGTGCTTTACTTTTTGGCTTCTGTGTACAATTTTGGCAGGCTCAGTAGCCACGACAGACCAACTGCCTACTCTGGTTTCTGTCGGATGGGTCTGTCTGACTTTCAGGATACTGTCATTTCAGTAACCACAAATTAAAATGCAGTATCTTATTACTACATCCAATCTGGGAACAAGGCAAGATATTTTTATAGAGGCAAGTTCTACATATGTGTATAGAGGCATTTAGAACACAGCGGATGTCAGAGAAGCAAGAGTGGGTTAAAGTAATTAGTTAAATCTGCAGTTCAGAGTTCTCTCAATAAGTTCAAACACCTATACTTTCCTCTGTCTTCCTGGATATCTCGGTACATTTCTGATCAGACCAAGTAGATGTATCATCATTCATGTTTGGTCAAAAAGCTTTTATGTTTGAAATACTTACAGTGGTATCATAAGAATATTAACAATAAATTCTGACAACTGAGGTATAGAGAACAAGGATTATGCTACATCCTTGCAGGCTCACCAAGGATCTTTAATATGGTAACCACTGACAACTGTTGGCATGTGGTGTGGGTTGTAACTGAAGCTTTGTTAATAATTAGGGTAGTTCTTCTGGAGTGCTTCCCTGCAGATTCTTGAGATTTTGTGGAGGTCATTCTTCATAGTATTACAACTACCATAAATACCTTTGGTTGTCTTTCTAACTCTCAAATTAGCAGCTGCTATTCTCTTTCTAAAATGACCTTGTCCACTCCAGAGATACCAACACTTAAAATAGCAATATAGGCTAAAGAATTTAAATGCTTTGAATTTTATTTTTTCCCTCTCAGTGAAAAGGGTTTCTCATCTAGCAAATTTGTTTTTGCTGTGGCTTTTTGGTCCTTTCATCACATTTGGAAACAGTTGTCATTCTGGTACGTCATTCCCCAAAGTTTGGTAAAAATTCTATTTTCTGAAAATCCATTCAAAAAACTATTCTTAAAACAAAAAATTATCATTTCAAGTTAGTAATGTAAGAAACCACTTCTAGTCTAAAAGCAGCCTGTATCAATTATTTCAGAATAGTCTGAGGACTATAAAATAAGATTAATTACAGTAGGAAAGAAAAAAGGCTGCAAAGGCTTGTCATTACTAATTCTTTATAAGATGTGTAAGCTAAATCCAAAATATGGATCCTGTTACATACCAGATCTCTTAGCACAGAAGAGTAATATTGTTACATCAATTTATATTTTCATCATAATCACTATATTTAACTGGCCTTATTTTATAGGCCATTTTATAGGTTTTATATTTTATAGGTTTTGATTAATATCAAAACTTTTGTTCAGTTTGACATTG
>JAWWTY010000077.1:100588090-100611445 GCA_035222235.1 Margarornis squamiger | reverse complement strand
ATTTTATAGGCCATTTTATAGGTTTTATATTTTATAGGTTTTGATTAATATCAAAACTTTTGTTCAGTTTGACATTGTTTGATTGATCTCTCTTACACTGAAAGCCATCTGCCCGCGTTCTTATAAGCACCAGGATAGCAAAAATTGATAATTCGTTAGTATTAAAAATTGAAAACATCATGTTTTCCTGATGTCCTTACACCGTCCAAGCCCAGTTCCGTCCTCTACAAAATGTAGCATATCAAACTACTGTTCAGTATTCATTATGTTCTGATCAACGATTTCCATATTTTATACCCAGGTTTCTTTTCAGCCCAGGGAGGTTGAAAAGTATATTAAGCTTAATATTTCATGCAAAACTAGGTTATGTAATGGTTTCACATATAAAGTAGGTGAACAGATGGATTTATGCTCTTGTGAGCTGAACTAGATTAAATTAGAACTAGATTTAACTAGGTTAAATTATGTGATCCTAATAAGGTCATTTAGAAGTAAAATAAAAAATTAAATAAAGGGATCATTAATTCCATCACAAAAAAATTTAATCAACTTTTATTTGAAGTAAAATAATTAGAACTTTTTAGCAATAAATCTTTTTTTTTTCTAAGTAGGAATAAGAAAAGTTTAAGAACATATTCCATGCTCAATAAGCTATCTTCTACTATCTTCTGCTGTTGGAATTTTCTCTTACGAGGTTAATTTCTTTCAATCTAGTCTCATGTCCTGTGTTACAGAGGGTTAGCAGCTGCTCATAAGCAGATGCTTATATTTGTCACAGGTATTTTGGCCCACAGGCAGCAGTAGACAGACAGGTGCTTCATAGAAACCACACATCTGCATTACAGGAAGAGACTAGTGTCTGATGACTGCCTAATAGCTACTCCTCTCAGACAAAATGAGTATTAGAGCCACATCTGCTACTCCTTTTATGTTGCAGTAGTTCCATTTGAAACTCAAAAACTTTCTAAGTTAACACACTTTTTCTTGATCAAATTCTTCAGCATTTTTCATGCACCATGTAGCTGATTTGTCACACTGCACGATGCATGAACTAAGTCATTCTGGTTAACCTCAGCTAAATGAGAAGAGGATTTACATAGTTTGATAAATTTACATTTCTTCAAATAGAGGCCAAAATATATTTCTTAATTATTGCTGTTTTGAATATGGATTTTAGTAGGAAGAATAATAAATATCAACAGTCCAAAAAGAGCGCTTTGTATTGTTCAAAGGATTGGAGGTTAATTTTTCACACTGCAGCAAGCAATGAACAAGTAGACAAGGACAGATAACATTTTTGAACAAAGGAAAAATCTAATGTAGATCAGGATGTGTAGAGAATATTGACCTTATTTCAAAAGATAACTAGAAAACTATTTTCTAAAGTTATGACCAGTAGCCAAGTATTTTTCCCTTCATTTTGCTCTTTAAATGTAGTCAGAAAAACTTCCAAAACCAGTGCTCCTACTCTCAAAAGTTCTTTAGATTTGCAACAGGGGTGCATGAATTAGGAACTTCAGATTACAAAGCATTTTGGGGGGATTATTTCTCAAAGAACCAAATTTTAAACTACCCCAACTCTAAAACTGAGTCTTAGAAGATTGCTGGGAAGTTCAGACACTCACAGCAAAACACATGTAAGAAAAAGCAAAATAGACAAGAATTTTCCCTCTTCTAAGGGAAAAACGCGATGAAAGAAGAAAGTAATGCTGAGATGCCTCTGAGGAGCAGAGTGAACTGTTTTGGTTGATTTACAGAGGAGGGTTTAGAAAAAAAAAGAAAAAAATCCTTAAAAGGATTCCTTAAAAGGAGCTTTTATCTCAGTTATAGCCTTTTACAGTGGTGTTTTTGGGGATTTCTCTGAAGCAAGGAAGTTCTGCTTTCATTGGGGTGTTTGGAAACATCATCAAGAAGAACCACACAAAATCCTTGGAGAAGAAGTATTTTTAATTTTTATAGTATTTTTTGATCTTATGGGGAGATAAAGAGTGTTGGGGTTGGAGTTGGAAGAGTTGAAAAAAAAAGAGAAAGAGTTCTTAGGGAGGAGAAGAAATATCATCTTTGCTTTTTACTGCTTAAACTCAGCTCTCAAACCAGAATTACTTTGATCAGAAAGGTGAGATGAAAAATCCCTGTTATGCAAAGATTCATTTTTTCTTACTTATAAAGTTTAATTTTTCTTTTTGGCTGTTTGTTTTCACAAGGACCTTGAAAATCAGAGATGAAATCAGTGTTTTAAAGAAAATCCATTTATGTAAACATTTTTTGTTTTCACACCTTTGCAGTTTCTTTGACCTAATCCAGAAAAAGCTAAGCAACTCACATTTTTATCACAGTAGTATTGTTTTAAATAGGTTATGAGTGATTCCGTGTTGCAGACAATCAGATTTGAGGGATTCTAGTCAAAATTTTTTAAAGTTATTCCAAATATTCAAGAGGATTCCATAATTTTGTTTACTACACACTTACTTGCATTTTTCTAATGTTTCCCCTCTTACTATTTTAAGTAGCCTGTATAAAATTATGTTTCAGTGTCAGGAAACACAAAGGCAATCCCAATTGTCTGAATTCTTCCCCCTGAAGAAAAAAGAAAAGAAGAGGAATTCCGTTCTTTTCCATGACTTGTTCTGCCTGTGTCTGCCAGCCTTTTTTGGAAGTTATATCTGCCAAACCTTGCTGCACTCAAAGAGGTAGGATAAGGTGGTAGGTTTTACTGCATAAGCAGAACCCACTGTGTCATGAATCTTTGGTAACACTGTACTTATCAAGGAAGAAAAAATGAATGGAATTACACTGCCAAGTACTTCGTGTACTGACGCTACTTTTATTTTTATCTAATTTCATGCAAGAAGGAATGGGATTGGGAAAGATCCTAGTTGTGTATGTCACATCTGAGTTCTGGAGGGGTGTAATCAAATTTGTTAGCATTCCAGAGACAGATACTCCTCCTCCTCCTCAAGCCTGTAATCTACATGAATGCATCAGAGTATAAAGACCAGAAACAGCAAGGTATAACATGCATGACTGATGGTACTTCATTCCATAAGTGTCCATACTATTCCCATAGCCTTAGTTAATATCTTTTAGTTTTGTGACTTTGTCTCCAATTTCAGTTTCAACTAAGCAGAAAACCTCATGAATATGCAGTATCAGAATCAAGTGCTTTTTTATAATGACAGGGTTTAAAATACTTTATTAGTGGTGCACTGGTTGAAAGGCGGTTCATCAGCATGATCTGTAGCTGCACAGACCAGGGCCTGTGAACTACTCATTTATTTCCACCCTCTTCTGGAGTGCCTGGAGCCCTGGAAGAAAATAGCAAGGAAAAATCATTCCTACCTAC
This sequence comes from Margarornis squamiger, assembly GCA_035222235.1. Taxonomy (NCBI): domain Eukaryota; kingdom Metazoa; phylum Chordata; class Aves; order Passeriformes; family Furnariidae; genus Margarornis; species Margarornis squamiger. The sequence continues at coordinate 100,608,102 of JAWWTY010000077.1, read as the reverse complement.
TAAAGAGCACAATAAGTGGAAAGGTGTTGAACAGTTGGATGGGAACACACTGTGCTAATAAATACAAGCCTAGGTAGGATGCAGAAGCCAAACTATCCATCACACTTCGCACATTCAGGTTAAGTGAGAAAAACAATGTTAAGTGTGAGAAAACAGGTGCTCATTTTCTGCAGTTGCCTTTCAGAGTTAGATTTCACATAGCATTTTTCCAACTCACATGACATCACCTTAGCCCCATAGTAGTTCATTGCAGTATATAATAATGAGCTGTGAAAACTCTTGCAGCCTTTTTCTCGTATGTGACATAGGACTGAATCAGAAATAATAGCTCACAAGACTAAACAAAGTGGAATTATATAAATTAATAAAACTAGTTGAGAGACCATTGTAAAGCAAGAATATTAATAGAAGCATAAAAAAAATAATCAGTCATACCTGTCAAGAATGACGTGCTGAGCTTTTATCATTTTGTTTCAGCAAGGTATTTGGCACAGGAATGCTTAATGATAGTCAGTGTTGGTTTCTGGTTTATGTTTAACCTCTGAATGTGCTAACCAGGAATGTAGGGAATCATTCTGATTTTGAAATACAACTGAGCAGTTATGTGGGAGGGGCTGTACAGAGTTGTGATCATAAGGTAGAAAAATGATAGGGAGTAGATTTTGCTGTGGAACTTTCCTTTAACACCATCCTGGAATATTATTCATCTGTGCTATCACAAGCAAACCTAAAAAATGCAGATAATGCTCAGATGACAGATTCTTAACAGCAGCCAAGAATACTGTATATGATGGGTACATTTTTAACTCATCCACCTCAGCTTAGTTCTATTTCCTTCTGCAGAAATTTTGTATGTTGGGATTGTCCTACTAGCATCATCAGAACAGTTGTGCAGGGGGTCCTTCAAATGTTGTCTTTGAGCTGCTGTGTCACTGTAGGACAGCACTAAGATCTCCACTATGCTTTATGTTTTAATAGATGCATACACTTGGTTTATTTCATTCCTTTTACATATCACAGGTTTCTCTAACTGAATAAAAATTACGCGAAAATTACTGTTTACACATTTTGTCTGCTTACGGAGGGTCACCTGTCATGTAAGAAGGTTTCAAATGAATGATACATTTGGAAGTAGCAAATACTTCAGCCTCACAAGACCAGAAGCGGGGTCCAAAATATATAAAATCTTTAGTTTGGTGAGATTCAACCTGAAGAAAGAGAAAGAAGATTCAAGCATAAGGTCCATTTCAGGACATCTCAGTAATTTCTCATTTATTTACTGGAAAAAGTTAACATAGTTCCTCTTCAGACAGAAGAGCTCTTAAAAAAAGGTAATTTGGTGGAAGTCTGAAAGAAGGAAGGATTTTTACTTCTGTTCATTGTCAATGCAATGATTGACACAGGAATGTGATATTAGTCTCCTAGCACATTTCTTTCAGCTGAAGTATTTTTGTGGAACTCTCTGTGTTTGTATTTAAGACAACATTTCAGCTTCCAGGACATCCTAATTTTTTACCTACACCAGAGAAAGGCCTCATGGTCAAGCCACTATTTACCAGTGCAGTCTGATAATATTGTTTCTAAAATCAGATGACACATTGTGAATACTAGTTTCAAGGACTGGTTAAAACACTCAAGGCTGTGCCCTCCTTGAACCTTTGAATTCTCAAATAGGAAGATTATTAAAAGAGCATGATCAAGGTTAGCAGCCCCTAAAATTAGACCTTACAGCTGTGTTTTGACTTTGCTGTCTGTGTACAAACAAAAGATCATCTGTGCATTTGGACTTCTTTTTAGTACAAGAACTGTAAAAGGGCAACACATCCTACTGATGTGATGAAATGATACTTCTAGCTCTGAAAACTCAAAGAGATGAGCCATCCTTATTCTTGTTTATTTTTAATTTGACCACTTATAACTCTTCTGCTTCTACAGCAGTTTCAATTTCCAAGAGGACATAAGGATTCCTCTAAATTACAGTGGCTTCTAATGACCCCAAGGTTGTCTAGAAACTGAGGAACTGCAATGCTGCGTTTGCTCATTGCATCCATGGTGTCCTCTCCAAGCCAAAATCCTGTATTTGGTGGTGGAGGCTGGTGAACTAGGACTGGGCTCAGTAGACCTAAGCTAAAGCAGGTAGTATTTGCTCAACAAAGGGGGGCAGCATGCCCTGCACAGAGGGCTGGGCATCTGCCCTGATGGCAGAGTCTAGCTGAGCCACTTCACACACTTTGATATCCAAAGAGCAGCATTAATATCGGTAAAGTGAATTAAAAATGTCAATTTTAAGCCAATAAAGTCAACAAATGTAACATTTTACAAATTTATGTGACGAGGACAAAGCAGTGATGAGAGTTTTTACTTCCACAAAGTAAATAGACACTTTGTTCACCATATAGTTAACTGAAACTGTTTGAGACAGCTGAGAACAGTGTTCAGCTTTGTAAGTGCTCTCCTCTCAAGGCTGGTAGCTTGGAACCTGCAGGAGAGAGCAATCAAGACCATGGTCCTGAAATCCCTGTAAGAACTAAACCACTATTGTCACCTTAACACTTTGCTACTCTTACTTTTCCTAGAAGCCACCCAGCAGCTGTCCCTAGATTCCTTTATTCTGTGTCAAAGGGAAATAATGTGGTAAAACAGGATTTAGCAGGCTGGTTATATCCCTATTTAAATGTTAGGAGAATAGAAATTCCAATTTTCAGTATGTGCTTGCCCTTGGACACACCAGTCTTTACAGAAACCTTTGGACTGCAGAGGTTTTAAAGGTGTTTCAAAATCAAGAATCCTCTGTGCAAATGTGAGCATATATAAATATGTAGTAGGGGTTTTGTTTGTTTGGGGGAGTTTCTTGTTTTGTTTTGGTGGTATGTTTTCTTTGTCCAAAGGTCAGTAATGTAAATAGTCATGTGAGAGAAGGAAGTGGTAAAAGGGGTAAAAGGCACCAGACTGGAACTGCTGGCTGGGTTCAGCTCCTGGCTCTGTTTCAGTTTGTGACTGCAAGCAATTCTTATAGGTATAGTATTTCACTACCTCAGCAGGCTGCTATTAATTAATGTCTGTGTCTGAGGTCTGTGTTAGGAGGGCTGAGAGCAGGGAGTCCCCTCTGTGAAGCAGCAGCTGTGTTGCTTTCTGTGCCCAAGGAACCTCTTTCAAAGTTGATACGGGTGTCTCTGCACAGCTCTCCACAGGTAGTCCAGGCAGTTACCTCCTTCCTGGGGCTGAGCTTCACTTCTCCTGCTCTCTGTGAGCTACATTCCCTGTAGTTATAAAATTATCATTTCAGACTATGAGAATCAGTTACAGGACTATGAAAATCTGTCACGGGGGGAAAGAAAAAGAGCTCATACTACAAGAATGAGGGGATGGATTCTTTACTTCAGCACATATGAATTCAATTTCAGACAGAAAAATGAATCTCAGACTGTAAGCACACAAGGAGACATATGAGGAGTCAGAACAAAGGGCCTCTTAAATGATAATCAGTCATTCTATCAACCCATGATTGTAGCAAAATGTTTTTGTTGTAAAACATTTGTCTGACACATGCTTGTATACTTGCCAAAAAAGGATATCCCACCTAAACAAAACAGACATTTGCCTCAAAAGTGGGGTTTCAGTTCAAGATACCCCTGATTTTTTCAAAACTTTTGTTTAGTTCATGCAAATGCCTAGACTGTCTAGGCATTAATTAATGCCATTAATACCATTAATTTAAACAAGTCTATCGTTAAAGTCACTATGTTTAAACAGCAATTGTTATACTATTGATGCTACAGAAGCCATCAGTCATGGAGGACACCGCAAGCCCAGCTGATCTGTGTCCTGGCACGGCAGAGGAGAGAACAGGGCTGCTGCAAGCCCTCAAATGAGGATACTGAAGGGGGATTCCTACTCCTCGGACACCACTGTGTAAGTGGTGCCCATGAGCCATGATTTTCAGGGCTGCAAAAGCTCCCGGTTAACTCAGTGCTAGTGGACAGCCAGAGCCTCACTGTAGACGTGGAAGGTATGGGGAAGGAACTGAAAGGTCACTCACTACACAGTGGGAGGTGCCTGGCAGCAACAGAGATGGAGTCAGCCCAGATGGCTCTTCAGCTCAGGAACAACAAGTGTTGAGTATGTACTTTGCAAGCACAGGTGAAATTACTAAAAAAATATATTATTCCAGAGTAAACTTAAGGAATGCTTATGGTTATGCAAGTGAAAAAGCAGTTGGCATGCTGGGACTTCCAGAATGTTATGGAAACAAACAAACAAAAAACCAAAAAAAACCCCAAAACCAAAACCAGCCAAACTGTAAAAATTATTTCTAAAATGGAAGTAAAAGTTAATTAATCATAAGTGACAGGATAGTTCTCAATATTAAGACCTTATATGAATCCAGATGTTCTTGTTCCATTCTATATATTAAATTTACATATTGACCGGAATTTTGAAAAGTGAAAATTAGAAGGTTACTGTGGGATTCAAAACAATAGAATTACTAAGTCTTTATTACGTTCCCATTCTTTGAAAAGCAAATACAAAGAAATTTGCTCCCAGATAGGAATCAGTCTTCAAAGTCAAAGAGAAAAGAATATATTCTGTTAGGTATATAATGTAATTGATTGGTATAATTTCATTTAATCAAGACAATTTCCATGAGCATTAGTAGGTAAGAGGACAAAGAGAATGAGAACTTTTGAACATGCATTTTACTTTATTTTTTATATGAAGTTCACTATCTTACAGTGGTATCCTCGTATAAAACAACAAGGATACATAATTAAAGTCAATCATCAAAAAGATTACATGGGAGAGATAGGATGAGATGGGGATCCAATGACTTTTGAAGACTGTTTTAAGAAATTATTGAAAGCTCTTTTAAAAGGCTCTCTGTTAGGGGGATAACATCTCAAAACACTTGGACTATATTGAAGCAAAAGAATTCAACTTTAACCAACTTGTTGGAATTCTTTGAAGATATTATTGCCATGATAGATAAAGCAAATTCTAATTTAATTAGGTTTTCAGAGGATACTTAGCAGTGTTCCACATCAAAGATTGCTGGATAAAGGTATAGAACAAAGACTAAGAACTGGAGTGGAATGAAAATTGTCCCTCAAAGAACAAAAGAAAATCATGCATAGCTATTATTAAGGAGGAAAAGATATTACTGCATATAGCAGGGTTAGTTGAAGTATATGCTTTAAATATTCTTAAAATTTTGAGGCATGTGTAATTTGAATGGGACTTTTATAAATTGATGAACACGGATTCTGATGGAGTAAATCCACTTTGTCCACAACTATCACAAATTCAGCTGCCTTATGCAGTGTGACAGAATTTTCCAAGTTGATTAAAAACTGATAGACTAGGGAACATTATGGATTTCTTACAATATTACCTTGTCCTGACAATGATTCAATGGGAAAAGAAAGACTGATGAGACATGTCCATGCCAAATTGGTCAAAAAGCATGGCCACAGCAACTGTGGTTATCTAAAAGTTTATGAGAGCAGTTTTCAGGCTAATCTAAATTGGCACAAGAATTTTAAAACTCAGCAAAGTTGTAAAGCATAGACAGCAGTCAGACAAAAGCTGTGTGCTCACTGTCTGCACTGGCCTTTAAAACTACAGGCAAATAGATTAGAGCTTCCCCTAAGTTCAAAACTTAGAAGGAAGTGGCAAATGTTTCCATCACAACTGCTTTATGCCAAGACTTTATGTAGTGCTAGTGGAAAAAGTGCTGGAAATCAAAGACAAGTTCAGAATGAGTTAGAGGATCACAGTGAAAAAAGAAGGGAAGTGAGTTTCAGATAAACAAGGGCACGAAGAAATCCTGGGCATACTGAGTCAGACAGCCTCTTCCTGCCCTTGTGCCAAACATTTCTTATGCTGCCTTCTCTGTTTCTAATCATACTGTCCAGGTGAAAGGGCATACTTTGCTCTTGTGGGTGGGTTTTTTGGTTGTTTGTTTGAGGGGTTTTTCCATAAATATGATAACTGTTACTACTCCAAGCCTTTCCTAAAATGTATGTTAGCATCTGATCCAAAAGCAATAACACAAAATTCATCATGCACAGCAATCAGAGAGCCAAAGCTGGGAGCCATATACCAGTTCTGGGGATTGTACCTCCCTTTTTGTGCCATTGAGGCACTCTGAGGCAGAACACCATAAAGCCCTTTAGGGGATTACTTGCAACTTAAAATGGTACATATGTATCATAATTACACTGTATTCTATCAGATTCAACACACCATTTGCAGTAAGAAATCTCTTTGATCCTCTCCACAGAGTCAGGTGAGCAGACTTCTCTGACAGAAAGTCATTTTATTGAGTGATTTGCTGGAGACAATCTCTCTTGACTAGTGCAGTAATTGCAAAGCAAGAAAATCTTGGTAGCCTTTCAGACTCACAAAGAAATTTTTAAATTACATTCTTTATCATGTTTCCACTTATTTTCATGAAAGAGGCTGCACTAATTTTGCAATCAAAATGAGGACAGAGTTCTCAGGCACATAGTGAGAATAGGACTTAGAGTGATTATTAAAGGGCAAAGTATCAAAGGATCTGCAGCACCAAGAGATGCTGTCACTGCAGAGAGAGCCCTGTGCCTATGACACAGCAGACCACCTTTGGATGGTTGCCCTTCTAGCTGCTGCAAGCACAAATAATCGTTTTCATCAGCTTATGAAGGAAAAGTTGGTGCCCAGGGACAGCCATTACTACAGTGCAGGCTTGCAGCACAGGAAATACAGTCATGTTCAAGCCTTTTCCTGTGTTTAAGTCCAGATGTCCAGTGTTCTGTAGTGTTTGCTGTATACTCACTATCAACTGTAAACACTTTGATGTTCTTTGGGGGTCACCAATCTGGCCTTTTGCTATTTGCCTGAAGAGAATCATCCCGAGCAAAATTCACCTCAGAGAGAAAACTAAGAACTAAAACAACAGAACAAATCTGTAACTTTGTCTGTGGGGCTCAAAGAATCACTGGAGAGAGGGGCAAGAGACTAGGAGGGTGGTCTAATGAAGGACCCAAAGTTTAGGGTATCAAAGCTTTGTGCAAACAAGCCTTTTCCTTGAGCAGTGTAGAACCTCAGTCACAGCTCTTAGTGCTTGTCCTAACCCAGCCATTTCAAGCTGGAGCAGTTGCTTTGATCAACCATTTGTACTAACATTGTTTGCAGTGGCATAAATAAGGAGTAGTTCTATTTTGGTTAGTTAGAGAAGTTTGGCCCAGAATAAAACTGCAGTGACATCAATATGAGACCACAAGAATCACAGTCTGACAGTATACAGAATAGTTATGATCCCACATAGACAATGTTTCCTAGGAAGAGGAGTTTTCTATAATTCATTATTAATTTTTTAAATCCTTAAAAGAGTGATAGCAAAGCCACTCTATCGTTAGCTCAAAGTCAGATTTGCTGAATGTTTATCTTCTAGAGTACTCTCTCAGACCAGGTTGAGCAAACCAGCTGGTAAATCTACCAGAAAAACATTGTGTACACCCTCAGTTTCCCAAAACACAGTTTCACAGTTGCATTCACAATGAACAGGCAGAATCATGCAGTTTCTCTAATTTTCTATATATCTACCCTTAATTCAGTGCCTAAGATTAAGCAGATGGTTCTGTTTGTGGTTGTCCCTGGAAGAGGGACAACCCTTTGCCATTGCCTCCCATGAAGGGATGTGGGATTCCCAAACAGCCAAACTTGCCTAAATGGGCAACATGAGGCCCAGGTGGGCACCAGAGCACAGACTTCAGCAGTCAGGTGTACACTAAAGGCTTGGCATTGCATCAAGATCTGGTAACACAGAGAGTATCCAGGAAACCATTGCTGACATGAATGCAGATTTAGGAATTTTTCACTAACAGGATGGTGATTACAAGTTATAGGGCTGTATTGCTAACACTGATAGCGTAAGCAAGCCCTGTAACATGTTACAAACAAGTCTTCACACTGTAGTAATTCTCCCATGAACTGAAATTCTTTTTAAGGAACATTATTACTCCATATCATTCCCGGTGTTTTCTAAGAGTGTTCAGAGGAAATGACTGGCTTTCTGAGTACTAGACCCAGGCTATGGAAACAATAGGGGGACACTTTAATATAAAAATAAAAAAAAATAAAAAAAAAAAGAAATATTTTTTCAGGCGGCTTTCTGACTAGTCACAAGAAAAAAATTCCTTCATCCCTTTTGAGTCTATTGATGTTCCTCACTAGGGACTGGGATTTGTAATAACACTAGAAAAGTCGGGGGATTTAATACAAAAGTTCATTGCTGTTTTCAAATAAAATACTTGCTGCATTCAGATCAATCTTCTCATTTAGTTTTCTGCATTCTCTCATCCTTCTTTCAAGTGTATTCCTAGGTAGAGCCCTTTCCTGACCTTTGAGTTTATTCATAGATTTTTCTTTCAAGGAGTGGGTGGTATTTCAGTAGGATGGGCTCACTTGCTCAGTCACAACAAAGGAAAATAAAAATAACCAGCTGAAAAACTGAAGTTGCTGGAATGTGTAATACTCAGCATTAAAATGGCACAAAGTGCCTGACTATTTATAGCTCTTGTTTTGAGAAAGAATGAGGCACACTTTGGGCACTAGATACAATGGATCACCCAGGAAAATGCGTGGCCTTGCATTCTGTATGTGAAAGACTTTTTGTTTGTTGCAATACCAGTAGCTTCCCAGGAAAATGAGGTTTATTCAGCATTTTGTTTATCTCTTTTATGCAAGAAAATGCCAGATTTGACATGCCAGTTTGGTCACTGAGTAAAAAATTGGATGACTAAATAAAATTCTGTGTTTGCTGTAATTCAGATTTTCCACATATCTTTGTTATTATAACTTTGCTGAGACATGTATGCTTAGCAGGATGACACAAGAAATGTGTTTTCATATAGTAAAACACCTGTGGTATCTCATCCATGAAATAATGAGACTTTGAGGAGGACAAAACACTTCCAACATAACAGTACTTATATTTTTTTATGTGCTTCTTTGTCCTTATTTGAGTCATACTGAACTACAGTTAATAAATTATGAGTTTGATAGTTCCTCTCTTTATTTGAAAGTTTCAGTTAATGGTATTGTTTTCCAATTCAATAGAAGGTGAGACAGAATGAAATGTCAAGACCAAAACAAATTAACAGAAATAATGAAACTGTTGTTTGCATGAAATAAAACAAAACTGTGCTGCACATAACACGCAGAAGATATACGCAGAGACAGTACTGTTAGTAGCAGTCCAGAGATTTTTGATGCTGTGCTTAAAAGTAAACCAAGCCTTACTGTGCACCACGTGGATTAATAACAGACAAGACCAAATAATAAGAGTAACTTAAATAATAAGAGTTAATAAAAATTCATTCTGAGAGCTGAGGATCATAATAAATTCCCTGGAAGGTCAGGAGGTCAGTTCTGTGGTCCATCTGCTCCAGTCCTCTGTCTCCAACAGCAGCAATAGGAGATGCTGGTTAGGAAGATAACATGAGCTGAGCTGTTCTCTCCCCATACTCTCCAATACCTACTGCCCCTGGAGCAGAGGCCAAGAGGGCACACTTCTGCCTATTCCCTTCAGCATGTTCCTGTATGGTAGCCACTTCGCAAAACAGGTAGAGACTGTCCATGCTTTTTTGAGTCTGAAACCTATAATCAAACACGAAAACAAAGTTAGGATCAAAATGGGTAAAATGCACAGTAGAAAAATGAAGGAAAAAGTTTCTGAAAAGACTCTGAGGTGATTTAGCAGGGCACAGTCACTGGGAAAAAAAAAATGAAAAAAGAAATTCTGAATTGAAGCCAAATAATAAATACAGTTCTGTGGATCCATTAAGGTACATTAACGCTGCCACTTTCCCATCTGTTCCCTGAAGTTCCAAACCAAAACCAAGTCATCTGCAGTCTTGACTTCCTTATTGTGTGAACATTCATCTATTAAATTAATCTGGAGAAAATGTATCTATTTCATCCCTGGTGGGACTTTGTTTTGTTTTAATAGGGTCACATACCATGGATTGTAGCCCACTGAGGCCACAGATAAAAAACATGTGAATAAAGAAACCAAAAAATGAAACAAATAAATAATAACTGCATGCTATTTCCCCCCCTCTAACAGAAATGCCTTTGGAATAAGCTGCAAATTTTTTTCTGTTGTGTTAAGAAGGCTAGCAATTTACACTAACAAAATTGGCACAATAACCCTGCGAATCCTTATTTTTCCATGAACAATGTGTAATGACAAAATTTAATGGTACATTTCCATGTCCTTAAGCTCTGATATATCTTTCAACTATGAAACAAAATTCCTTGTGCCAGTATCACAGAGGGAAAAGCTCATGCTTGACCTTGTTGAGAAAAAAAATCTGAAATGCTCTTTGCAATCTCCCAAGCCAGTAATTCCCGGATACTTTGTATTGCAAAATTCTCTTGTGTCACCCTCTGATTATCGTAGCTAATTTAGCTCCCTATGGTGATACAACCACCACTTTGGAGCAGTGACCAAAGTTATTTCTAGTGTTTCTAAAATATATTTAAGTTCATAGTGTTCAATACTGTGCCTTAAAAGTAGTCTAGAAACATGACTGCTAATGTGCTTAGCAAAGTTGTGTTCATTTATGTGTTTCCATTTAGGACTAATCTGTATTATTTATTAACCATTAGGTGGAAAGCCCTCTGGCATCCCTAGATACCCCACCAAAAGTAGCACATACTCTCTGCAGAGAATAAATCTCTAACCAGTCACTTTGAGGGAGATGTGCCATTTCTGTGGCTCACATGGTTTGTTCTCCACATCTCCTGTTGTGGTCCTCTTTCTGTGGCTGATTAAATGTATTATCTTTTTATCCATTCCTTTACAAAAGTTCTTCCAAAAATATTAATTAAACTGCAACCTCACACATGATTAGGGCTGAGTCAGGCAGCTTAGGTTCCCTCTATAGTTATGTCTGTCATCCAGCATTTTCCTGCAAAAGACAGTTACACAATCACAGAATCACAAACTCAGTTGAGTTGAGATCGTTGAGTCCATCCTATGAACCAACACCACCTTATCAACTCCACCATGGCACTAAGTGCCGCATCCAGTCTTTCCTTAAATATCTCCATCAATGGTGACTCCAACCCCTTCTTGGGCATCCCGTTCCAACATCTAATCACCCTTTCTTTGAAAAATTTCTTCCTAATGTCCAACCTGAACCTCCACTGGCACAGCTTAAGACTATGTTCTCTTGTCCTATCATTGGCTGCCTGGCAGAAGAGGCCAACCCTCACCTCGCCACAACCTCTTTTTGGGTAACTGTACAGAGCAATAAGGTCACCCCTGAGCCTCCTCTTCTCCAGGCTGAACAACCCCACCTCTCTCAGGCAAACCTCATAGGACTTGTGCTCCAGACCCTTTAACAACTTCATAGCCCTTCTCTGGACCTGCTCCAGCTCCTCAATATCCTTTCTGAATTGAAAGGCCCAGAACTGGACACGCAGCCACCTTTTCCAGGACCATGCTATGGGAGATGGTGTCAAAGACTTTGCTAAAGTCCACGTAGACTACATCCACAGCCTTCCGCTCATCCATCAGATGGCTCACCTTTTCATAAAAGGAGATCAGGTTGGTCAGGCAGGACCTGCCCTTCCTAAATCAGTGGTGGCTAGACCCGGTCCCTTTGTTGCTGACAGGACTGTAGTTCCCTGGATTCTCCTTCTAGCCTCTCCTGTGGATAGGTGTCACATTGGCCAATGTCCAGTCATCTGGAACCTCCCCAGCTAGCCAGGACTGATGGTAAATGATGGAGAGTAGCTTAGAGAGTTGTTCTTCCAGCCCTCTCATCACCATAGAATGGAACCCATCTGGTCCCATAGACTTGTGAGGATCTAAGAGGCTCAGCAAGTCACTAACTACTTGGTCCTGGATTACAGCGGGGCTATTCTGCTCCCCATCCCTGTCTACCAGCTCAGGCGGCTAGTTGTCCAGAGGAAAACCAGTCCTACTGTTGAAGACAGAGGCAAAGAAAGAGTTAAGTACCTCAGCCTTTTCCTCATCTTTGGTGATTATGTTTCCCCCCATGTCCAATAAAGAATGGAGGTTTTCCTTGTCCCTCCTTTTGTTATTAATGTATTTATAAAAATACTTTTTATCATCCTTTACAAAAGTGATCAGACTAAGTTCTAACTGAGCTTTCACCTCTCTGCTTTTCTTTCTTCATGACCTAACAACATCCTTAAACACTTCCTGAGGTGTCTGACCCTTATTCCAAAGATGATACACTCTTTTTTCCCTGAGTTCCTGTGAAAAATCCCTGTTCAGCCAGGCTGGTCTTCTCCCCTGCCAGTTCATTTTTATTGTCTCTGTTCCTAAAACACAGAGTGTTCATACAGGGACTAATAAAATATGCCTTTCCCACAGGTACATTTAACTTAGTAATGTTATAAAGCAAATGCATGCCTTTGATAATATGATTTCAAAATGCAAATGGCCATTAATAATTGTACCATCCAGTGCTTTTCTGCTGCATATTAAATTTATTTAGGTATATTTAATTGGGTTTATTTTTAATTTGAAAACATTCTCTTCTTCCTGTTCATAAATTATAGAATTAGGATTTAAATTTATAACAAGCTTGTCATGTAAATGACAGCACTAAGTTCATAGAGATTTTAATTAAGTTTATTTGTGCTTCCTCATTTAAAATCTTTAGGGCTGGTGTAAATCAGTAGACATCTACTTACTTTTGCAGCAGATCTAAATTTGAAGTAAATAAAGAGAGGGACAACAATGTCTCTATCAAAATAACAAAATCACTTTTGAGTCTAACTCACTTCATACTGCAATAAGTTAGATTTTTAAATCCGAGTGACCAAAACTCAGAATGCAGAAGTTCATGGATTCCCATTCATGACCATGGCAACTTTGAGTTTATTCAAAATTGAGAAATGAGTGTTGCATGAAGTCCTCTGACCAGCTTGAGCATTCTTGGCTGCATGGTGATGGTAACATGCTTACAGCACTACCAGGAGTGGGTACTGTGCAGTATAGGTACATAGACCCACTGCATACTGTCCAGACCCAGTATGTGAACTCCTGCATCATTCTGCATCTTATTATGCAAAGATGACAAAGCTTATTTTTATCCTCATTTCTCTTGAGTGTGTATACAGGTATTGCAGGGAAGTTCTGATACCATGTTTGCATGACCAACAAAAGACTAATATTCCTCCAGCAACCTCAACTACTATTTTGATGGTGATATGCCAGTACTACAAAGAAATTAGCAGGTAAGAAGAATAATTTCTTCACTTTTGCATGTCAAAGGCAAAAGTAAATTTAGTAACTTCTGGAATTCAAGTCATCAAGCCACAGAATGCCAGAGCAGGATGAAGATGTAACCTATGCTTTGTGGAAATACACCCCTCTTCTTTGGATGGGAAGGATAGTTTGAGTTTTCTCTTCTTGGATGTAGGTGTGGTAAATACAGTTAATAGTGCTATTAGACTCTGTAATTTTAAAAAACACTGCTCTTGATTTTAAAAGAAGTAGAATGCAATCAAAATAAGATAGCTGATATTGACATGTTTCTCATTATGTGCCTGATAAACAAGTGGTTCCTGTTAACACCTTTCTACTTTGCTTCATCAAATTTTGCACACATCCCCCAGAACACAGCTCAAAGAATAGTTCAATTAACAGAGAGGTGCTCTGGTGACTATCTAGTTCAGTACAGCTTTCAAATACATCAGCAGAGCTGTGGTCTACTGCTACTGCCTGGGAAACAGGCTCAGTTATGAAATGACACAATGGAAGAAATTACAGGCATAGTTACAGGGAAACACCATGTATTTTTATGTACCTTATATTTATGTACCATATATTTATGTACCATGTATATTTATGTACCTTATGTAAAGTCATCCCTAGAAAATATTGTAGTCTAAGGGTTAAAAATGTTACAAAAGTGCAGAATGTGAAGTCCCTTAGGATGGTAACAAGAAAGGGGCTACAGTCTTTTTCTTGTCTTCAGGTATTCTACCAAATTGCTGCTATAAAGGCAAAGGTAGATGCACAAATCACTACTAACTTCAGAAAATTTCATTTGCGGTTCATAACATTTAAAAAAAAAGGAATACATTTATTGTATATTAAAACAGTAGTTAAAAGTGGACATTGGAGGATGTTATGTGGGTATATACGAACATTCTAAGCAAATACATGTACATAAATATACATACATCTGCTTAAGAATTTGACTGGTCCCTGGAAAACAGTACTTTTTAAAAGGAAAAAGTTATAAATGTCTGTCTGGTTGGCTTTTTATGCAAGAAACTATCTTTCTGTTTTGTTTTTCATTACAGCCCTATTTGTATAATCTGGAATATATAAATATTTATAAATATGTATAATTGGAATATGAGGACTCAATATCGCTGTACCAAATTCAAGTATCTAACCCAAATCTGTTGTTTAATGGGTATCAGGACTTAGACACGTGTACTGAAAATGCTCATTGTTATTTATCTCTGACCATTTTTCCCCTTTCATGCTGCAGCAACCAATTCCCATTTTCAGCGTGTTCTTAGAAAAACATTTCAAAGAAGCAATAAGCCTCTCCCAATGCTAGTTTTCCTGACTTAACCACATTACCACTCCTTCATGTAATTTTAACTTACTGCCTCAGAACAAAAAAAGCAGACCACAGCATTCAGCTGTGGATGTCAGCTGTCCCAGCTGAAGTGGTTAGATCAACATGTCATGAAGAAGCATAAACCTAATGGATGAATGAAAGGATATGAGCTTTTTCTTAAAGTAAACTTCCAGAAAGCCCTATTGTGGCCGAGAGATTAAGGAAGTTTCCTTTTCTGTACATAATTAACATGTCAATAATATATGGGTAGTTTCATCTGGGCTAAGAAGGACCAACTTTTGAACTCCTAGAAAATAAATGAGGGTCACTGCTAAGCACGAGGCTACACAAATATGCTTAACGAAGTCTTTTTCTATGCTTTTCTATCTTTCTTGAAATAAAAGAATCCGTAGTAAGTCACTCAATAATGAAACTGCCTTGTTAAAGTCATCAAAATGTGATGCATTTGCTTTGCTTAAACCGCCTTGTTAATGAACCTGTTTCTAAAGGACAAGAAACAGTTTTCTCAGGGTCATTTTTGTTCTCAATTTCAAACGACAAAGAGCAGAATAACAAAGATTTTTCCTCTAATTTTGTTTATTTTTGGCTTCAGAATTTTTCAGTGTTATAAAAGCAGTGGGTGTGTTTTGATACTACTGATGAATCTCACCCATTCCCTCACATTCCCAACTGCCCACACCAAAGCACACAAACACCTCATTTTTATAGTGGAAAAAAAAGACCAGGAATATGAAGTTCAGAGGTAAAACCAAGTATTAGAAACTATCTTTTGTTATGCATAAAATTATCTGAAAGGATATAGACCTCAAGTCACAGTGAAAATTCTCCTGACACAAGAGTCAGCCCCTTCCCTTTTTTCACAGGAATTGGTACTGAGCAGTAGAAGATGCACACACCATTGCCCTTGACTTTTATGAGATGTTGGGGCACTCTGTGTTTTCAGACTGTCCAGGCGCTTTAGCTCACACCAACTCTTTGGTATGGTGGGGCTTTATGGTCCCCACTCCTAGAGCATCTTCCCATCCAAGTGACAAATTAGAGAGAAGAGATAGCCTCTTTTTTTTTTTTTTTCTGCCCCCTCCCCCCCACCCCCCAAGCATGGAGAAATAGAGTGTTTCTGGTTCTGGTTTCTTTCATACAGATAGATATAAAGTTTATTGCAGGAGGGAGAAGGAAATTTCGACACAGTGCTAGGATGACATTTTTCTGTGTATTGCTGTATTCTATTTATTTGGATTTAATCAGTGAAAAATGCTGTGTTTTACAGAGCTTCCTTATAAAACTTAATCTAACACAAGCTCACAATAAACTGGTCCAAAATTAACTTCAAAGTTTTGCTAATTTTGTACAACTTTGTCCTGGATTATTTAAGATGGAAATGAGCAGTGAAATTCAATAACCGAAGATTTTTTTGTGATTTCTAGTTCAGAGGGGAATTTTGCACTTTCCAGGGCTCTGTGTGTCTATTCTTATAATACAGTGGTGCATGCCCTTGCCATCCCAGGACAAGAATCTCTAGCTGACAATCCCATTCCTCTTGGTGACAGATCCCCTTGGACTGAACCAGAAAAGGCTGTTTAAAATCCATGTGAAAACATTATTAATCTCTTTCCAAGCAAAAGACATTAAATGTTGCCTATCATCATGCCGTCAAAATGATTATTAATTATTTCTATGTAAATATATAAATGTTATTCATAACAATGACAGTTTCTTTTTCACTTTAGTAAGCTTTAACTAATGGGTTTTAGTGTATTTATACTTCTTGCATATGGCTCTCACAGATATTTTTCAACAGAAGAGCTGAAGTCTTGATCATACAACTATATAGCCACTAACTTGCATTTCTGATGTACTAGGTTAATAAAGGTTTCTCCCTCCTAGTTCTCAAAGTTTGGGCCCACTGATCGATACAAAATTATTTTTTATTAATAATTCTGCCAAATGTATGGAAATGCAAAGCACTCCTTTTGACACAAGCACAACATAAAATTTGAAAGCACAAACCCCTTGCCTACCTAACCCAAGGCAGCTGTTCACGGGATCACTGGCCACAGATACCCCACAGACTCTTCTCTTGCTGCAACTTACTTTACTGCTAGCCACCAAAAGCACCCTCACAATATTTTTTCTCACTAAAATGGCATTTCCATAGTATTTGAAAGGTCTAGCAAGCCATCAGTTATCTGAAAGACAATTAGAACTGTCATATGCTGAGTACTTCACAGTCCAGTATTCAGTGGAATCTTGTAGAAACACAAACATGTTGAATTAAAATATTTTCCTACTTGCTTCTTTATAAACTAGAATATTCTCCATTAAGTAACAGAATTGCACAGATAAAACTGAAGGAGGAATTCAGCCTATGTTGTCCTGTACACTTTTCTTATGGCTGTATCGCTAGCCAAGTTAAAACTTTAATGGCTGATGTGTATCACTAGTAGACTTAACATAATTTTTGGGTTTCTATAATATGCAGATGTCTAATCCCAAGAGCCATTAGGCATATAAACATTTTTAGCTCTAGGTTTGATATATGTCTTTTGGCTGATAAATTTTCAAAATATCTATTTGTATTTGTGCCAAATAGTCTGCCATTTTCATACCAGCCTCCAGTTTGTGCACTAGCACTTTATAAATCTCCAAATAAAATCTTCCATGTTTATTTTTCTTAGAGAGAAAATCCCATTTAATAAGTATGGGCCCCCTTTCTTTATATGTATTTTTCTATTGAAATGATATCTGTATTCTTTCTAAGTAATTTTGGTGTTTGAGACTTTTTTATTATAGGAAGAGAGGAAACAAAAATAATGCTAAAAATGCATTGCATTTCTATTGTGGGTTTTATCTACACATAGTTTAAACCATCATTTTTTTGTCTGATGGTACTGGAGAAAGACTAGTGTTACAAGGCTAGGAAGGGGAAAAAAGAGACTTTCTTGGAGTTGCAGCTAATATTTTGTCAGCATCCTGCCCTGATCTTCTAAAGGACACCCACTCTCTTACTGATAATATTTGGTGCCTTCCACTATGTGAGCTTCTTCGGGTGTTTAGTTTCTTGAACTAAATTGTGAACAATGTCCTTAGAGGGTGTTCACAGGTATTTCATAACATGTATATATATATATTTTTTTTTTCTTTCAGTTAGATATATGCATATTGGATGATTAATTTTCAGAATATCTATTTGCATTTGTCCCAATTATAAATATATGTTTATAATTTACTCCCCCTCATCAGAAAAGGGGGTTATTCTCCTTCTGGTGCAGGAAGAAGAATGTAAAGCCAAGGTAGGAAGGGAAAAGAACGACATTTGGCAGCATCCCGAAGCCAGGCATCAGCCTGGCATTCAGTCAGTGCTCCACAGAGTTGGGATATGAGATCCATGATGGCCTTGATCCTAGTTTTTCAGGCCCTATGCCCTTCCTGAACACCCCAGTAATCACAGAGCACTGTTTATAGCATTCATTCCTGTCCCCACTGGCAGCACCATGGTATACGGTCTTGATGCCATGGGCAGTAAGTGATGCTTCTAGAGTTAGCTTAGAGCCTTCTCCTTCATTTCTAACATATGTGTGTAGCTGCACAGAGGCTTCCAGAGGGCCTCCATGCTGCCATGGAAGCAACCATGGTTTTATCCTGGGCAACCTGGCTTTAAAATATTTAATCCAGGATATCTTAACAGCATAGCAAGAGCAGGCTTAGAGGCTCTGCATGTTCAAATATTTATGCTTCCTGGGTGAGTCTGGCAAGAAGTGCTGCCAAGTGTACTGTTATCAGTGTCCTATGCTGGCTAATTTAAAATTAACTTGGGCACTGCCTACATGAGTTGCAACATATTTGACCGAAACCATCATGTCCTTCCAGGCAGGGTACCGTGTTCAGGGAGGAGGTGGAGGTGAGATGAATCATTTTTAACATCTGAGCTACTTCACCACCTGGAGAGACTGAGAGTGCAATTTAGGCAGCTGTCTAGCAGCACTAGAGAGAACACCCTCACACGAGGGGGATGTGAAAGAGGAGCCTACAAGCAAGCATTTTGTAGAGTACCGGCGCTTGGGGTACTGCCACTGGCAGCTCTGACAAAGGTGCGTGAAGGCTGGTGTTTCATGTATGTTCTCACAAGGAGTTCAGAGACCTGTGGCCCATAGAGTAAAATTAGGGACATCTTTCCCATGATTTTGTAGGCAGGACAATAGTTTTCAGAAACTGGCATTTATCAGAAACACTTCTTTGAAAAAAAAACCAAACAGTGAAGAAGTGGGAGAGGAAAATAAAGTGATGTGTGAATTTCTTACTTTGTCTACAGAGTTTTCTCTGGGTGTTACTCCAGAATTGGACCCTGATATTTTTGCTTGATTGTTTACTTTTGAGTGTAAACCTCTCTATTAGTGTTCAGAGATAAGGCTAAATTATGTAAGGATATCAAGCATCTTGCTGTGTACTTATTTACGGGATTGCTTCAGATGAACACACACTATTATAAACATAATTCACTCATTTCCCAGTGCCTTTCTAATAATGTACACAGCCATAACAGGCAAAATGAAAGCTTAATCTGGTTTTAGGTGAGAGCAAGTGCAGTTCCCTGCCACAGAAATGATCTGGCATCTAGGAAACCACAGCTTCTGCTTCTTGAGGATTTAAACTTAGCAGAGCCCACTTGGTTTCTGAATCTCTTCTCTAAGACTCCTTCCTCTGTCAAATCATGTTTTGTGTGTGAGTAGCACTCCCCACTCATCCTGCTGCATAAGCAGCAAATAGTTTCACTTAGACAAGATTATTTCAGGAGCAGGAGGAGTATGAGGAAATTTGCTGTCAAAAGGAAACAAAAAGAAATGCAAGCAAGAAGTTTTCCAGGCAGCCGCTCAGTACCGCGCAGGATTATCTCAGGTTTCCAGTTTCCTAGGAACGTAGTAACTTCCCCATGGGTTGTTTTGTGGGCGGTGTTTTTGAATATATGCTAATTCAGCTCTCCTGACAGGGAGCGGAGCCGTGCCTGAGTTGCACAGCCCTCCTGACAGCCGGCGGTGGCGAGAGGCTGCTGCAGCGCCCGGCCATGGGCTGCTGCTCCTGACAGCATCCCTCGCCCTCCCGTCGGGGCCCCTCAGCACAGCCCTGTCCCTTCTGCCACCAGCAGCGAGGCCGACATGTGCCTCTGACCATGGAGATGAAGGACTCGGGCAGCGTGGTCCTGACAGCCTACCACCCCCACAGCCCGGCCAGGATCCCGGGCATGGAGCAGAGCTTTGTGCAGGATGCGCCCCCCAGCCGCTCGCCCACCAGCAGGTAAAGCCTGAGGGATGGGGAGCGGTGCCGTGCCCTGACGTTTCGCCGGTGTTGGGCGTGTGTTTGGTGGCTGTGTGTGAGCCCGAGAGCATTTGCCAC
>JAWWTY010000077.1:100531800-100587990 GCA_035222235.1 Margarornis squamiger | reverse complement strand
GCCACTTCACGAGCGCTTTGCTCCCGCACATTCCTCGCCTCCCCCGGGGAAGTGATTCAGCCCAGGGCTGCGGGTCGGGGCGGGGAGGAGGGAAGCGCGAGGGCTTATTTTAAATCTTCTGAGTCAACAGATCACACCAGTTTCCTGCCCGGGATACTCAACAAGACAATCCCCAGGAAAAAAAAGGCACGTGAATCAGGCTTCTGCTTAGGTCGTTTAGCACTGTATTACCGAAAGTGAGATGAGCTTGGCGCTCAGAAAGTTGATCCTGGCTTTGGTTTAGAGGCTTTTTTAATTCCTTCTCCATTCACCCACCAGGTCAGGACCAGCCCTTGCTTTTTTCTTTTCTTTTTTTGTGAAATCGCAGTTGCAGTTTTGCACACCCACATGCACGCAGTGGGACACTGCATCGTTCAAGACTTAGTCTAAGTAAGAAAATTCCTTTGTGTTGCAGGAAACTAAGTATTGTCTTAATGCCGTCCTGAGTACGCTTACCTCCTTGCCCTGTAAGAATGCCTGTATTTGCACAGTTCAAAAGCTAGCAGTCTGGGCAATTTTATTGTTTTAGAAAATCTGATCTTTCTCCTAAACATGCATGTCTGAGTTTTGCAATTTTGTCCAAAAGAAGTGGTATAAAAGTTCATACTGCAAAAAGTTGAAGAAACTAGGAACTGCTACTTTGTGGCTTGACTGAAAAAGTAAGAACTGAAGTCTGAGGAAACAGTAGATGGCATTATCCTCAGGAATTAAGCCAATGTCTTCTCTTAATACCAGTAATGATATTTACTTCATATCGTTTATTTATAGCCCAATAGCTATTTTGTTGTCAATGTCATTATTTAGATTAGCTGCATCTTCCTGTTCTTTGTGTGTTTCCCTGACTGTCTTATAAAAGATAACTCCTTTGTTCTGCTAAACTTGTTTGAGAGCAGTACCAAAATACACAATTTCATGTTAAGAAAAGAAAGTCTGGGCTTTTAGTTGCAGTAAGAATGGCATTTGCTACTCAAAACAGAGAGCAGTGGTTTTGCATTGGGTTACTAGGCAGCATGTAATTTCTTTCCCTGGGAAGAGCACTAAATTCAATCTCCCTTTAAGTTTGTGAGCAACAGAAATGTGGTGTTTTGCTGTTTTTTCTTGTAGGTGTGCTAACTGTTGTCAAATGTTCTTGAAACTTAAGCTCAGGTTGTATGAGGTTTTAAATCACATACATAAATCACATATGTATCACCTAGAAAAAGCAGAAGTACAAATTACAGTTCTTGAAAGGAAAAAAAAAAAAAAAGGATCCTAGCATTTTGATGAGAAACATATTTTGGAAGCTCCTGCCATGAGACAAAGCCACGTGTCTCTCTATATGTGTATATATCTGTAAGATTTTGGTGCTGTCTCCCCTTTCTTGTCCTCAGCTTCCTGTGGCTGTCTAATAGCAATACGCAGATTCCGCCATATGGGCAGTCAGTGGCTGTCTGAGTTTCCAAAGCCTGTTCAAGAGAGGGATTTTATTAACCCAGCATGCAGTCCTCTGGAATGCAGAACCCATGAAGGCAAATGCACTGAGTGTTTTAGCAAATGGCAAAACACACTCTGGCTTAATCCCTACTTCATCTTCTGAGAACTCTTTCCTCAACTGCATTTTCTGTATAGTTTCTTCTGCCGCCGTCCTATTGCAAGAAGTTTTATTATTATAGACTCTGTCTGGTGTTCCTTGATCCCTAGGGCAGCTACCAGCACTATGGCATGGTAACTCCTTAGTTCTCCAGAAAAATTATTCAAAAAACCATGAAAACAACAGAGGTGTCACCTGTTTTTTGTTTGATAACAAAAGCAGTTGGCACCCAAAACCTGACTTTCCTCTGAAATCAGCTAGGTTAAGTTAGATGTAGCTCTAATGAAGTCCATACTTCAAGTGTACGTCTGTGAGAACAGAATTAGTCTTGTATACTAGCCTTTGACTTAATAAACTGCTGACCAGTTCTCTGTCAGCTTAGGAATTAAGATACTTTAGTTTCCTTCCTCTCCTCATAACATTCCTCTTGCTTCAGAGTGATGCACCCTTTATATCCAAAGAACAGCTCCACTCACCAGACCCACACTTGGATGTGTCTTCCAGGTGTTTACTTTTGCAAAAACTTTCACTTTGGGAACCTTCTAAGCAGTGGTTTCTCACAGAAAGAGGAATCTAATGCAGCCTCAGTCAGCATTTAACTGCACTGCTTCCCGCCATTTAAAAAGATGCTGATAAAAGAGAAGGAAAGTCTTAAGTAACCATCATGACCCCCTAAACAAATGGGTAACCTTAAACACTCTTTGCAATCCAGCACATAGTTGAGAAGCTCATGGACACCAAAGCTTACACCAGCAGATGCGTCAGACCATTTGTATTCACATCACATCTACAACTCTTGGAGGGCCGACTAGGTAGGCTGTGTGCATGTCTAAAACACACCAGCAGCACCAGGATGGGCATGAAGTATAGCAGCTGCAAGCATTGTAATTCATAAGCCCTGTGGGTCTATACTCCATTATAAGTTAGGGGATATTAGCTGGTGGGCTGTAGAGGGAACAGGAGAAAATTTACTTTAATTGCTGTGAATGGAAGATGCATCAATGTGCAAGAAAGGATGGAGAATTCATAAGAGTAATGAAAGGTAAAGCGGTATGAAAGTTTGGCTGCATAGGGATGCCATCACCAATTAGCAAGAGGGAATTCTAGCTTCCAAATGCACTGTTGGATAACATCAATAAAAAGGCTTAGAAGAGGGACCACAAATTCTGCCATTCTACAGAACAAGAGTTCGTCAGGGGACTAAAGATAGTGATACTTAAATATCTTTGCCTCAGCTATCCATATCACTCAATTATATCTTTCTTCTTTTCTTTCATCTTGCAGACTTACTTAACCAGTTCTATATATGGGGTGAGCCCTGAAAACTGCACTGTTGAGTTTCCTAGAAATTCAGGAGAATTCTCCAGCCAAACCTTTCTTTTATTCTGCTATTGTAACTAACAAGTTCATTTTCCATTTTTCTCATGGGATATTGAGGTCCCTTTCTTTTGCTTGCCATCTGCTTTGCAGGATTGTCATTGCTGATAGCACTTATTTTTACCGATGTCTTTTTTTTTTTTTTCTTTTTTTTTAATTGCTTGTGAGAACAAGGTGTTGGGGAGATCTCTGTTTTGTTTGCTTGGCAGTCAGGCTTCCTCTATGGTATATGAGTATAGAGCGAAAGATTGCTGTTCTTGTGGCTCCCATTACTCTTTTTTTGATCCCATTTATTAGAACACAGATGTCACGAGTACCACTACCAAAGACACCAGAATATCGCACTATCCCTTTCAATACAGATACTGTCTCAGTGCAAAGGTAAAAGTGCTGATTTATGTTAGTTGATGGTCAGCTTTCCCATTGTCATTTCAGAGAATGAGGGACTTTGTTGTAATGCACAAACACTACTCCTGAATTACATAGAGGAAAAGTGGGGCCATGGCCATATGTCTTCCTCACATACCCTTTTTATCCTGTTAGGAGGAGCTCAGAGGAAACAGGCATGACCTCTATGCCAAATGGCCAGTGAGCTCTCTAAGGTAATTATGCAATTAGGGGAGGACAAAGCATTCCTAAGTGAGTCATGCTCAAGCTTTCCTTGACTGCAGTATGAGACTTAGTGAGTTCCTCAGCCAGTTTGCTACTAGAATATACTAACATATACTAACATCAAAGAACTCATCTTGCGCTGCAAATCACAGATACTTTCAGTGCAGTGAGCGGCTGTTGCAAATATATGCATGAAATAAGGACCAGAGGAAAGAAAATGCACATTCATGAACTTAGTTCCTGCAGAATGGGATTAGAGCAGCTTTTAAAATGCACATCAAGTCTTTTATACATGGAGCAACCTTTGTAATCCATACTCGTGCAAAAACCAGCATGTGTACTGCCAAACCTAGGAGCTTGCTACACAGGTAAAGGGCAAAGTGGATTTCAGCACCAGTGATCAGCACAGCCAAGACCCTTTATTCGAGTCAACTTTATTAGTCAACTGCAAGTCTGGTACTTCCAACTGTTTCAGAGAAATGCCTTTCCAATCTCTTTATATTCAACGTATCTCCCTCCCCCTACTGTCAGGAGGGTGGCTTTCAGGCAGACATCACTAAACTGTAGAGTCAAAAAAGAACAGGAGTAATTTCTGTATTGGTGGAAAGGTACTGTGTTGATTGAGTTACCTACAGGAAGCTTCAAGGATCCCTGCTCCCTGAGTCTAAGCCTCGAGATACTACAAAGAAATGTCAGCGTGAGGTAAAGTGTCCTGAAATAATGACTGTGTCCCTGGAAGAAATATAACTGGAGGAGGGGCCTTTATGCACCAAAATTTGTCTTGTGACAAGAGGAGCTGTGTGTGCAGTTCAGGTTTTAGCCCAACAGAAGCAGATTTTATCACAGTGAAGTAAGGTCTGTATTCCCTGAGGCAGGGTGATCTGGGTTGGATTTCTGCCAGCACTGATTGAGCAGCTCCCCCACTCAGTTGTATACAAGTGATGTCAAGAATGTCTTCTTAGTGATGCCGGATAAACAACCTTAACTATTTTGGATGTTTATCTCACTCTACCATAAACTTCCCCGGAAGACAGAAATAAAAATCTGGCACCTTTTCCATGGTAAATCTTGACGTAATTTGGGCCTCTTGCAGTAACTTGGACTCAAAAATTTAAAATTTTAAAATATATTAAAACTGCTTAAAAAAATCCCACAAATCAGTAGTCTAGGAAAAGTCTGCATTAGTACCAACTGGGCAAAAAATAAATTTTGTAGAAAAGAAAGCTTCTTACAACTTATGTCAGCTTTCTAAAATATGATTTTTAAAGTATATTTTTAGACATGCTAAGAGTGATAATTCTTAATAAAATATTTACCAGGAGGATGCATATAAATAAGTCAGACAATAGTAGATACGCTTTTCCTGTAGGTTTTAGAAATACTTACAGCACGTCCTCTGGGAGCCACACTGAGGAATGTAGTATTTATAGCCAGCTCCTCATGTTATGGTTGAAACTAGAGTTGGCTTCTCTGGTTTCTTTTTAGTTTGGTGCTCCTGCTGCTCTCCCTGGTACCTCCATATGTAGAGCTAATGAAAAACATCTGGTGCTGTCCCTTTGATCATTTTGTTTGGTTGAGCATTTAGCCAGCTGCCCCATTCATTTTTAAGCAAGTCGCTTATCTCTGATTACATGAAGTTTGGAGCTGCCTGCAAAAAAGAGTAGGACCTGAGAGCCCTGCATGCCCTGCACAGACACATTCAGATTGCATCTGGCAGTCTGACAGCACTGGCATAGCAAACTGCCAGGAATCAAGAACCTTAGTGTTGTTTTTGCACAGGAGATCAGAATAATTCAGTGCAAAAGTGCGGAAAACGTGTAGTGGTGGCAAATGCAAGACATGACTATGGGGTACTAGTAATAGTCTAGAATAGTATCTGAAAAGCATCTGGTTAGCACTGTACAAATATAGAATCACATCCTGAAATAATGCGGAGTATCCATAGCAAACAATCAAACTGGCATCCTGGATTTTGGCTAGCCATGGTACAGCAGCCACTTGGCCCGCTGCATAGCTTTGCTGCAACTGGCCAGGCAGAGTAAGCCCAGTTGGCAGCACATCTGCCATAAGGGCAGGACCATGCTCTGTGTGACCTTCAGGTAGCACTGTGGTGGATGCAGTAAGACAGCATAGGAGGGAAACCCAGAGAATAGCACCACCCAGGTTCACATGCCAAGGTGGTGACCAAAGCCAGGCGTCTTACCCAGCATTTTGGCCCCTTTGCCTTCTTCCGACTTTCTCCCTCAGTTGAAACTAACTTCATTCTGATCTTCTGAGTCCCGCTTTATGTGCCAGGGACTCAGAAGAGGGAGACAAAAAAAGAATGAAAGGGGGTGGGAGGAAGAGGGAAGAAAAGGAGGACAGGAGACAGACCATGTTCACAGGTATGTGACCTGATTCTCCTGCTTGTGTGCAGATAGAAGGAGCTGGAGTCAGAAAAGAAATGTCTCCCAAAGGTTGTGGTGGGGTGGAGTGATTTACAGCTGGGCCTCAAGTCCCACCAGACACATGGGTTTTGGAATGGCATTTAATTCATGATTTTGAAGTCAAAACATGAAATGGTTTAAAAGACAGGTTGGTTGAAAAAGTGCCCTATTACCCTGAAGGACTATTTCAGCAGAAATCAGCAGAAGTGCTTGAGTTGGCATCCCTTGTAATTAATGCAAGGAAAAGATTGATGATCTGTGAGGGATCCCTCATCTCTGTAATTCATTTTTTCCCCTGCCTGCATCTTAACTTTCCAGACACTCTGGAGGAGAGTCTCAGAGGAGAGTAGAAGAAACACAGGAGCAGGGAGCCTATCATCTTGTTCATTTAAAGACAGTTACGTTGTCTTATTTAGGATGCTGTATGTAATACTCACTACTGTAAGTCTGTGGGGTTTTTTTCAGATCTGTAAAATCACTTAGTTTAGGATGGTTGTATGCTGGATGTTTAGGCAGGTGAAGGCTCAAAAAAAGAGACCGAAATCTCTGTTACCTAAGTGTCGCTGTTATTGAATTTCCATCTCAGGATGACTATACAAGCCTTCTGTAACATCTCTTTGTGCAGAAGGTGCTCTGAGCAGATAATGAGCAAAATAATGACCATAAGTCTTTTTGTGGAAGATAGAAGAGCCAGAGAGAGACAGAGGGTAGTATATGTGGAAAACCTGTGTTGGATGTAGAAGTCCAGCTGGGATGACATAATTTACCAGCTGAAAGACAAATAAAGCAAGAGGCAAGCCAGTGAACTGTGTTTTAAACACCTGTGAGTGAAACCTCAGGACATCAGACATTCAGGCCATTCTCAGAATTTGCCGCTAAAGATGAAAGAAGCTCTGGAGCTGTAAGTCCTCATATTTTACTACAACTAATCAAAAAATACTAGCTTCCCAATGGTCAGATTTGGGCAGGGAATAATAAATCTATGTATGCCTGAATTTGATTCATGGAGTAGTATGTTCCTTGCTAACTACAGACCTGCAGACATCAGAGAGTCTGCAGTTACCCAAACTCTGGGCTAGTCAATGCAAACTCTAGGTAGGGCAGCAGCGAACATCGTCACCATCAGTTTCTCTCTCTGACTAATAAAAGCTGAGAACAAAATATTATCCAACTTTATTTCCTGGCCCAATGATGATCATAGCTAGTGCTCAAGAGGGAATTTAAAAGTGAGAATGACAGATCCTTTTTAAGATGAGCACTAATATAAGAGCAAGAACTGGATAGTTGTACCATTCAATCTAATATGAAATGCTGCATGTTTTTTATTCTAATCTAATAAAAGGTTAATAATAACTCTTGCAGTGAAGCATCAAGTGGGTTATGAGCCTTGTTTATGCATATGGACTGAATTAGTGGACACTTAGGTGTAGTAGTGAAGGTTTTACCTCTGAATTCAGTGAAAATGGAATCAAGTCATCAGAACTCAGATCTTTTTCTCAATAGCTTTGCTTACAGGGCAGGATCTGATTGGGCTATCTGTTTTCTCAGCTTAGGCTGCTTTCCTATTTAATAGTATTCTTGCAGAATAGGACATCAGTATGAAGTCTTAGTTAAAACATAATGGTGACTAGGTCTGTCTTCCTTTTGCAATACTTCCCTCTGTTACTCAAATATTTTGAAAACTTGAGTTCTAAATATTTGTCTGGATTTATCAGAGGTGATTATAAAATCTTCGCTGTTGTTACAGGTGAAACATGGAGCAGGGGAGCCTAGGGCATTCTTTGAAGACATTTTTCAGGTTTGGCTGTCCTTGACCGTTTCTGGGCCAGATGTTGCCCATATTGTGCATGTGCAAGGAAGTGAAAGGAAACAGTGAGTTTATCCTGATGAGCAGAGACAAGGGAAGCCTTTGTACTCAAGCTGCATCAGGATTTCATATTGCGAGTGCTCACTTTTGGAGAGAGGGTGGGCAGAAGGAAGCCAGGACAGCTAGCCAAGCACTGGAGAGAGGTCTTTTAAATATGTGGGAATCTTTTGTCACCTGCTGAACAATTGTGTCCACTTTATATAAGGCCCTTCTTAAATCTTTCACTCAAAGGCTACATTTCGCCATAAGCCCCAGTGAGCTGCAATTCTTTGATGCTCTCTTGCTTGCTTGCTTTCTTCCATCCTTCTTTCTTTCAATTAATAAAAGCAATTAAAGCAAGAAAATTTAAGGATAACATTGCTGGGAATGTGAAGTTTATGGAAGTATTCATTTTTTCTAATTTACATGTGTGTGTATAATACATACAAGCCCATAGATGGAGGATGAAGCTTAAGGTTACCCATGTGTCACTGACAATTCACAGAGTATATGGCAAGAATTGGAATTATTTATCCTACAAGTCAAATATTAACTGGAAATTTCTTTAAGCGTGTTTGGTCAAACCATCTTTGCCTCTGACAAAGAGTAGGAATTAAAAATAAACAAACATGCGAACCTACTGCATCACTTTTTGAAATACCTTCTTCATCATACAAGACCTCCAAGTTCTGTATTTAGGAAGCACACCACAGATTTTTGGGAAGTACTGGGATTCTGAAGCCATTTTGTGTGGCTGAAATGCATTTCATTCTTAGTGGACTAAGAATCTTGCAGATTTTTTTAATTACTGAATTGTTTTTTTAAGATTTAGCTAATCCAGGCCTGAAGTTAACTGCACCATACTCAGCAGTGCTGTAAGATTGTGCAATCCAAACTCGCTTGCCTCAGTCTACACTGAACACAAGTAAATCTGTAGTTAATTACATTATGTGCTATGCAACAATGAGTCACTAGTTTCAAGTAATTGCACCGTTGTACGTGGAATTATTGTCATAGGATGTCCTTGGAGGCTCATTTTCTTTTCCCAGATTCAAACATGGGGTATGATATTCATGTGGATAATGAGAATGTCTGTAATTAACACCATTAGTGCTAGCAAGAATTCTAAAAGATATAGTAAGTTGTTATTTTCAGAGCTAACCTTCTCCTACTTACATGGAGAATTACTGAATCAGGAAAGATGTATATTGCTTTATTATTTCACAGTCTTTTTTTTGGTTCTCAGACAGAGGACACTGGAATTAGTGTACTATTGGCATTTAAGGCTCAGTTGTGATGTCTGTATTCTGACATCTACTGAAAATCTGCATTGCAGGTAAAAAGAAACGAAATAAAGCAACAAGAAAAAAAATAAAAAAGGTTCAGTCTTAAAAACAAGGTAATAAATTTGTGGCTTTAGTGAATTTCATGATTACCGTATAATGATTGCACACAGGAACTCAGAATATACTTTTATGGGGTGGCTGCAAGAAGGTCTGACCTCACTGTGTCTGTGTCCAGCAGCTGTACAGCCACGTTAGCACAGAATTTTGCCCAAACCAACAAGCAGTCACAGTGACGCACTACCACAACTATAGGAGAGCTTGTGTCCAGCCTGCTGGCATGGCTGGGGGTGGAAACTTGAAGGCTGGAATTCAAAGTGTTTGGACTAATGCTTCAGGACTGATAAGGAAAAAAAAAAGGGTATGTGTGTTTCTGAACAGGCCACTCTGCTGATTAATAGGTTAGGCTGGGTATTTTCGGGTCTAGGTGCATAAACAGGTATAAAGTTACACTGCACTTTCTCAAATATGTTGCAGCCTAGAGGGGAAGTTTTATCCAGCTTACCAGAACCATAGCAAAATATCTTGTTCATTTGTGCAAATCAGATTCCTACCAGGGCAAACCCCATGAAAACAGTGTGATGCTTGTGATATTCACTTAGAAAAGCTTATTGACAACATTAGGAAGGTATTCATCTTCTAAATGCCTGCATATTCCAGGAGAATCAAGGGTACAGCAGTGATCCAGAGCTAGTTCTGATGAATAAATTTAAAGACCATTTAAAATTTTTATTGTTAGATTTTTTTTTCCCTCTAGCTTAGCTAGTCTATCTGAAGAGTTCTGATTTTCCAAGAGAAGCAAGCTTCAAATATCTTCTATTTCTTAAACAATAGTTAGGCCAGTCAGCATCTGAATGTTCATTAGAATCTCTTTCCTAATTAAATCTCAGTGGCTGCATCAGAAATATGACTATATTCAGAGGCTGAATTGAACCACTTTTAAACACTGTAAATAAGGTTTGTAACCTTTATTTTTGAGCTGTCAGTTCAGCCTTTGGTTTTTGAATCATTTCATGACATTGATCCAGAGCTTCAGTTACGCTGAAAAATACATTGACCACTGCAAAAGTGGGTGGAAAAACATCATTCAGCAGTCAGCTGGGTATATCTGCTGAAAGTATGTCTGTAATTTTGTGAAGGAGATGGTGTTACTAAGAACAGATTGGTTTCTGAGACTGCCTTGAACCAAGCCAGCTGTAGTTAAACCCTCAAAGGCTGACAAAGTGCATTCTTAATTATAACAGTGGACTGGAAGGCTAGATAAAGTTACCTCCTTTGAGACCGTTGGTGATGAGTTTCCATCGCTGTGATAGATTTTATATTTCATCCAAACCAAAGGGAACCTCAGGCTGTGCAACAATGGGAATGACCCAAACGCTGACATGATACATGTCTGTGGGGCTACCGTAAAGCCCACAGATAGCTATATCCCATGAATTCTCTGGACATAGCTAGCAGCAGTGGTAACATTTGATAGGCAACCTTTAAAGACTTTGAACAAATTTATGCTTAGTACAGAATTCATCTTTGAAATGAAGTGCAGAAATTTGCACCGGGTATCAGAAAGAGACAGGAAAATAAGAGGCAGTGGGAAGAGTTTTTCTGATATCTTTAGAGAAAACACAAATTTGTGGTTGGGGCCATCTTCACTTCACAGGGTCTTAAAGCATTCATTGACATCAATATACTTATTGACTATGTTGACTATAATATACTATACTGGTATAGCTGAAGATAATAAGCTCAGTATTTATTTCTCTGTACTTTTGTATGATCTATATTTAGTTAAAAACTTAATACCACTTTTCCGTCATTTTTAACTACCTATAAAATGAGTAATGCCCTATAATGTGGTTGCAGCAGACCAAATTTATCATCTTCTGAAGATCACTTGAAAGCAATGGGTAGGTCTCAGGGATAAACAGCAAACAACACATACTTGTGTGCAGTGAGACGAGCGACATATTCTTACAGAAGGGGAGGAAACTTCCTAATCTTTAATATCAATTTCACATTTGATGTAAAGAGTGTACTTACTTTGCAAAACTGCTGCATTTTGTGTTTGGGAGATGTAATGAAAAATCCTGTTTTCTTCAGCTAACATTTCTGCCAATCTTTCTCACACTTAAACCGTGCTACCTAAAGCCAGAGAGACAATACATTGCTCTCTACATGACACCTGGAAAATCCTGTTTAGAGTTACATGGTGTGATGGGCCGATCAGATAAGTCACATCTATAGAGAGGACATGTTTGTTTTAACTGTTGAACTGAGCAGGGTATAGAGAGTTGAATCTCTGGGTAAGTGACATCTCATCACAGTTAAGATCAGATCTAAAACTCCTCCTGGTGACAGTAGGCTTTGAGCTTCCCTCTAAAGATCTAGATGTCCGGTGTCAGTACTCTGCAACTGACTGTATCTTTGATACAAGTTACAGACCTTCTTTTTGGTCATTTATCCTATTCACTAGATTCTCTTATTTAGAAATTCTTAAAATCCACACATTTATGAATCAGTTATTGAAAATCTCTGTAATTACATTTCTATTGAATCCACTTTGTGCATTTATTGGACTTTGATAAAAAACAATAAACTTAGCCAAAACCTACTGAAGTACACAGGAAAGATAATTGAGTGGGGCAATTCTGTAATGATCACGCATGATGGAAAAACTTAGCAAGTTCAATGGGATATTTTTCCTTTTAGATTCATCGCAGTCACTTTTTTGGATTGCCCTCAGAGAAATATACTTACAAATGGAAATATTATCACAAGTTAGCACTGGACCCAAAAATCCAAACAAAACAATGAAGCAACACAGACTTTCCTTCCTATTCTGATTGCATCACTGGAACCACTGCAAAATAAAGGGATTTTGTTTGAAAAAACTTCCTTCTGTGTTTTTTACAGTGCTGTGTGTCTGCATTCCTGTTCATTTGTATGCTTGATTAGCTGAAATCAAATACAGTGAAGCAGATCTCCAAGCAGCTATAAAAACTCCAAGTGACCAATGCTAACAGCAAAAAAAAATATTCTGCGTTACAATATTCACAGACATTGCTGTGCAGAAAGCAAAAGAGCTGACTCAAAATCATGTATGTGTTTTTCCTTCGTCTTACTTTGTCATTATGTAAATGCTCAGAAGTTTGCTCTTTAGCGGACTTCAAAAAGCCTTGCGGACAGGTAGCAAAGGATGTACTGTTTGTGTCTCTGACTCAGGCACAGCAATTCTCTGGTGGCAGCTGGAAAGAAACAGATTTTAAGGAATTCTGTAAGTATCAAGCTGTGGGATTTTTTCCTCTTCTGGTGACATTCTCTGTGCTTTTGGTATTAGTTTCTACCTTAGATGAAGTGGTCTTTTGTGGGTTTGGAATGAGTCCTGTGGATTTTAAGAAAGAGGAAGGTATTTTGGTCTTTGCAGTTGATGTTGCACCTTCTAGAGATGAATCATTGAATTGATTCTGATTATAGACTTCAATTCAAATGAATAGAAATATGTGTAGATATAGTTTGGGTGCCTGAGGTAAGACGCTTGGTGGAAATTTATGTCATTCTTTCTGTATGTTCAGAATGTGTAGCTTATGTAAGGATAAAATTAAATAGTACAGCACAAATCAGAACCCTAATCAAGCAAAATTCCAATGATTAGAAGAATATAAAAGAATACAGGAGAAAACTTCAAATTTAAGGATGAAGTGGCAATTAGAGGAAATAAGAAGTACCTAACTAAAAAAGACACCATACCTAAGATCTACTTTGATGACAGTCATGCTTTCATATAAATGCCTTTGCTATGCAGATGGGGGGGGGGTGTTTGCATTTGCCTTGCTGTTGACAAAAACTTGGCTAGTCATTCTTTGAAAATGAGAAATGTTTGACAGCACTGGAAGAGATCATGCTGAGTAGATACCCTTTTCCATTACAAAGTAGTAAAGTGAAGGATAGACTAAAACCATGATGAAAGTAGATGAAAGATCACGTAAAATTCTTTAGCTGAAGCTTATTCCTGAATTCAGTGTTTTGTTTTGACATGGTGCTTTATTTAATTTACTGATTTAATCATACACTTGTTGAAATCAAAGCTGATGAAAAGTTCTGTGATTGGATTATGTGGAAAAGAAAGTTTGTGACTAGAATATTGAATAGAGATTGTTGAAATTCCTATTCAGAACTAAACAAGTAACTGAAACTCACTGATGTCACTAGGCATTTCCACAAAGAAAGTGTAAGAAAATACACGTTCATAACAGATATGATGAAAGAAGTTTTTTGAAAGGTCAACTCTCTACATTTCTTTGATGCAACCCTTGAAATGCCTAAGGTCAAATGATTTACTACACTGTATTTGAGTTTTGACTGCTATCCTATACAATATGTAAATAGGAAAGTCCTGCTTCCTTGGAAATTATGATAAGAGAGTAACTTCTTGGTTGGCTGTGATCTCATGGTACGATTCAATGGTTTTTTCACAAAAATGAAATTGCTTTATTTTGCATGAAAAAACCAATCAGATAATATCTTGAGTAGAAAGTGTTGACTTACATAGTTGTACTGTCTATATCATAGAAAGTTTTGTGATTTACTGTAAGTACTCCAAACACTTTTTGATGGATGGGCTTGTTTAACCATAATGACAAGATAAATGAGAGCAGCTCTGTGGCTTCTCTGAGTTGCTGTGGTTGTCTAATTTTCCTTGGACACAAACTTTATGATAAACTTATTCTTTGTAGCACTTGCCCTGTGTTTCCTGTAGTGCTTGCTGGGCCTGATTTACACCTTATTATTATTCATATTCTGTTTCAAACAGAAAATTTCTCTACAAAATTATCAAATTTTACTTTTGTCACAGATGGACACCTGGGGCAATTAATTGCACTGTCCAGTCGCTCATGAAGGACAAACTTCTAAAGGCGACTTCTAAACTTGATTGTGGGGTGTGCCAGAGGGTGCTCTGGGGCTCTCCTCACCCATTTCCCAGCTCAAATCATTGCCTCAAAGTGTTACAGTGAGGCCAGAACACTTTCCCTGACAGTTTTCAGAACTGTAGCTCTAAACTGAATATATGGTCAGAAAGTGTAGGAAAACCAAACAAAATACCTGCGCACAGATTCCTCCTGGAACTGTGAAAAGTGCACCTATGTGAGCGTTTTCTGGAAGAAACTTTACAGGACTAGGCAGTTCCCAAATGCAAAATGGCTTAGTTTCAATTTGTTCCTTGTTTGATCAAAAGTTATTGTCAAATTCCCACCAGGCCCATAGGTGCTTTCTGGTAGTCAGCTATCTCCAAACTACTTTCATTCCCTCCTAGTCTATGAGGATTCAGAATTACAAGCAAGTTGCAGTGATAAAACAAGCTGCCACTTACACTGTGAGCTTTTATAACTGTTCAGGGACCTGCTCTTAGCACGTGACAAATAAAAAGTAAATTAACTAGACTTTTACTTCTTTCATGGCAGAATTACTCTGAATTCTGCCACATTTGCCATGGACTGAACTTTAATATGACAGTTAATATAGCTTGGTTGCCAACCAGAAACTTTTCCAGTGGTAGCAATGATACGATTTTTCTTAATTCTTAAAATCATATTAATCTTAAACTCCTTTTCCTGGACCAAAAGAACTCGATAACTACACCTAAGAAAGAAATTTTCTCAGGTCATACATAGATATAAAATAAAGGGGCATTAGGACTTCCTTGTGTCTCCACCACTAACTTCTGACATAGGAAAGTCCATGTTTCTCAAAAGTTCCAGATGATGATAGTCATTTTTCAACTTCTTAAATAACAACACAGCATCAGGCATCCTCACTAAAATTATAATCAAGTGAAATTTAATTTATATTGGCCAATTCACTGGCATTATCGATCATCAGTGCAGGACCCACAACACAAATAACTTTGAGAAAGAAAGCTCTTTGAGAACATGTGTTAAGTTCATCTAAAATTTCTCTCCAAGGCCA
Source organism: Margarornis squamiger (assembly GCA_035222235.1). Classification (NCBI taxonomy): domain Eukaryota; kingdom Metazoa; phylum Chordata; class Aves; order Passeriformes; family Furnariidae; genus Margarornis; species Margarornis squamiger. Next base: position 100,572,816 of record JAWWTY010000077.1, on the reverse strand, counting down.
GAAGATTAATGCAGTCATGAAAGCAAAGGCCTGGCGCCTCTGTAAGCTCCTTTTCCAGTTGCCTGAATGCTAAAATGATCACAGAAATTTCCTCTTAAGTCTCACCGCACAACCCACACGCATGCACGGCTCCAATAAAATGATGGCTGCAGCCTGCACAGAAGTGCCCCTAACCTGCCTGGCAGCCAGTTGGCTTTCCCTACTCCAGGCTCTGAGGCTCCAACTTGAGCCTGGACTGCTCTGTCTTGAGAGTCAGCAGTGCAGAAGCAGAGGCACGTGTCTCACTTCGGCTTTCTGTAGGAAAGTGTCTCCAGCTAGGATGGCTTCCAGTCAGGCAGCGCTCAGTTTCAAAAACATCCATATAAAAGCTGGCATGTGCACAAATCACAGGTCTGAGGAAGTTCTGCAGATAGTTGTAACTGTGCTGGAAAGGAAAAAGTGGAAAGCCAGAAGCTTGTTTAAAAAAAATAAAGCAGCAACTAGAGTTTGATTTTCTTCCCACTGCCTTCTGGCAGATGACCTCAGTGGATATATGAGTGCTGAGCACTACTTCAGTTCAGTTTGAACCCAGTTTATAAAGAGACAGAGAGCTGTCTTCCAGTGTTTCAGCTCAGCCATCCTATCTGTCCCATCCCAAAAAAAATGTCCAGTCATTGCAATAACCTCTAATGCAGGCACCGATGCTCTCAAATACAACAGCACACTCAACACACATTTGGTGAGCTCATTAGAGGGCAGAGTCAGCATTTTCCGTCCTTCAGCAGCCACAAACTCGTGATGGTTCTTGTTCAAGCACTGCTGATTTAAGTTGAAGCTTAAGATAGAATCAAATAGCAGTTTTCTCAGCTCTTGTTTTAACTCCATACTTGTGAAAAGGTGATAAGGGGCACTTTCAATACATTGCCCTCCTCTCTGAGTACACGTAGATTGTTTTGTAGAAAAGGCAAAGCAAGAAAGGGGAAAAAAGGAGGGAGAGATTAAAATGCAAACCAAATAGCTTATTAATATGGCAAAGCTAACATAATGCCATCTGTTTTATGTCTGGTCCCTATTTAGAGCTCGATCCTGCCGGGTACTTAGTGCTCAGACTATTCCCTAGGGCACTCTCCAGAGCACACTTAATGTTTAAGTGCTTTACTGGATCATTGCCAATGTGTTGAGCACCTCAAAGGAATCAGACCTTGCTTGGGTTTTTTGGTTTGTAGAAAAAACTCTTTCCAGCTCTGAGCCCTGGCACTTCTAAGTGAGATTTTTCCTTCTCCACTCCACTCCAACCCCTGTATTTTTTTATTCTGAATAGTCAGTGCCAAGCAGGATTAGACCACTGGTTCCCCACAGTGGAAACTCCAGTAGAGGCCACTGGCCTCAGAGGAAACTCCAGGGGACAATATTTTTGCTTGAGCTGAGGTTCTACCTAGAGTTATTTAGAACTCCTTTTGCTCAGCCTATGAAAAAGAAAAACTTCACCTATAGAGCAGAAGGGAGAGTGTGTAATGAATTCTCAGGCATAGCCAGCATATGTTCCAAAGGGGCAATAACCTGTTAAATCAAATCAAAGAAGTTCCTAGTAAACCAGGACTAGTGGTGTGTCTGACAGCATGTACTACATGAAATATTTCAAGTTGATAACTCAAAACATGGCTGTCAACACAATGTGAACACTCCGTGCACTCAGTTTCCATCTCTTTCCAATAATAGTGAATCTTTGGAAAGAGCTGCTCTCAATTACAATTCCTAAGCAAATTTTCAAATTTTATAACCAAATCTGTAACCAGTCTGAAGACTAATGAGAAAGGGATGATGAAGCAGGGAGAGACACTTTTTGCTGTCATGGCAAATCTGCTCAAGGTTTTAGTTTCAGGGTCAGACTGCATAATCCCCCTATCAGCTGATCATTAATGCTTTAAAAATCCTTGAGGTATACATAGTCACTGTGGAATGGTTTCTCCCATGCTCCATCTCCATTTGTGCATCCATATGTATGTGTGTGTGTGTGTGTGGGTTGGACAGAATGTGTTTGTCACTTTCGGTGCATCAGCTGTGGTGCCAAAGTGCAGGCACCCAGTATGTTAGCCATGTGGAAAAGAGCACTCTCCAGGAGCACCACTACTGCTCACCTGCCCCCTACTCACTCTCCACTTCTCCTACAACAAAATTTTTACCAGCACTGCAAACCTTCAGCTGTCTTTACATATCTGCTATATTCTCTAAACAGCCAGCCATAAAGAAAAACAAAAATAAAGGAAATACTAACCTCTTTTTCTCAGTTATAAAATTGGCCTAGGGTTTGAAAAAGACAAAGTATAGTCCTGGATCAGTGATTAGATTAAGGCCTTGTATATACCTACATGTGTCCATACCCTCTGAGTCTAGAAATCATTCTTCACTGGAGCAGAGCACTATGCCTCATAAGGGCCCAAGACAGCAGCTTTTACATTGCTGTATAATTGTATAATATGGGAAAGACTGACTTTTTGTTGGTATTGCTATGCTTTTCTTATATCCTTATATCCCTAACTTTCTGAGTTTATGCAGTGAGAAAGAAGCAATTCGACTCTGAAATGCTTAGGGGTATAAAATGACATTTTCTGCCTAAACTGCAACCAGGACATGGCTAGGGAGCACAGTGCTCTGCATGGGCATGAGTGGGCTGCAGGATCTGAATGGTAAACAGCAATTTTCAGTGTAGCTGATACAAAACACGACAACCATGAGACTTTTGCTTCTGACTCACACCTTCAGTGCATAATAACAATAATAATCACAATAGTAGTAATAATAATAAAAATAAGAACAGCAAACATTTTCACAGCGCACAGAAACAAATGCACAGGTGGCCTAAACAGCAGGCTGAAATTTCATGAGCACTGTAAACAGACCTTGCTGTACATTGGAATTGGTCCAGAATACTAGACACAGCACTGCAGCCCTACCAAGAAATGGTCCCAGGGAATTTCCTGGCAGGTCTTTTGTACCCAAACCCTCAATCAGGTGTTTGGGCATCTTCGTCAGATAGATAGTGCTTGTATGTGTCCTTTGTGGATGACATCATCAGATTTCACTGCCTCCCCTTTACAACCATAATCCACCACTAAGTTAATAACTCATGTGCTGTAAGACATAAGCTGCCCTTCCAGCTCTTACAAGGTCATGTGAAACACTTGTCCATCAGACCATCTGAAGAGCACTGGCTGTGATTGCAACAGATGGCAAAGGAGGCTGCTACGCAGTTTTGGCTGTGTTGCCAGGAAAACCTCTTTGAAACACCATCTCTTATCAAATACCTTGAATTCTCCCTTTCTCTGATCCAGAACTTTCCAGTAGTCATAATCAGCAATTTTTTTCTGTGCTGCCAATGCCAAAAGAGGTCTGCCAGTGAAACCACTGGTGCTGGGGTCAAGACCAGCTGTTATACAAACAACAGCGAGCTGAAGAGCTTTGATGTAGGAGGCAGTGTTGGAAGAGGAAATAATTTTTAGATAACCATCTTGCAGGACTACATGAAACCTGCAACATTGTTACATGGCTGGTGTCCTCCTTGGGCCTCCCAGCTGGGTTTGTGCAAGTGTGAGAAGGACTGGGAAAGAAGAGCTGGAAACTGGCCCCGAAGAAGTGCTCCTCTGTATATTTCTGATCATGAATACCATGGGTCTGGGTATATCTTCTTTGGACAGTTCTGTTGAAGCCAGAGATTTCTAAATCTTGAGAAAAGCCTTGATCTTGGAAGCAAGCAGGAAGGTCATTCAGGCGTCTGGAGGCATCTTCATTTGACAAGGAATATGCCCATTTCCCAAGCAGATGCAAGTGCCTTTGCGAGGGCTGAGTCTCCACTACCTTCAGCCATTCAGACCTGCACAGGTAACTGCAAAACACCACTTTCAGCAGTAATTATGGTGGTCTTGGTTCCTTAGGTGGCATGGACATGATTTTAGCTGCAGTGGTTGTAGCAGGCTGAATATGGTGGGCTCTAGGTCTCTGGGTTAAAGCCAAGCAAGGGAGATCTGTGGCCTCAGCTACTGTCACTCTCTTAATGCCCAGTGGCAATGGTGAATAGCATTGCATTTACTTTTAAGGAGATTCTGCTGCACTTTTTTTTTTTTTTAAAAACCTCATGGTAATATTTTCAAATGTCTTATATTTTTAATTTTTATCTGGAAATGTCTATGATGACTCATAGTGGAGTGGATAACAGGGATTCCTTCTTCTGAACTTGCTAATAGAAGTTTGTTTTCTCCTACCCTCTATTTCACTGCATCGTACAAGACAGGCATCCCTAATGCTCCCTGACTGCCAAGCCCAGTTCTGCTTTCATGTCAAATAATTAACAAAATTTAGGCTAACTTAATATTTATGTCATACATGGTAATTAGATATGTCTTTGACTTATGTATGTTTCTTTTTAAAGGAAAAACTTGGAAATGGGTCTTTTGTAATGCACTGAGCATATTTAGAGACATAATTATGTACAGAAAGTAAAAACCTATTTTTTCCTTTGTCTGTTTGTGTCCAACAGAATTTTCAGATGTAATGCCTATTTAGTTCGGGTTTTTTTAAAGCCCTGTTACTGGAACACATTTCGTGATTTACTGTCCCGCTCAAATAATATTGCTGATTAAATTAGCATTGCCTGTTGAGTAAAACTAGTAAGGTATTTTGTTCAAATTAAAACAGCACCTTTAAGGAGAAATGAATTGGTTGACAGACCATTAGAAATGCAGCAGAAACTCACCCCAGTTCTTAAAATGAAAGTTACTGGCCAAGTGTGAATCTGGCAGTTACTCTTACAGTCACATTCATGAAGAACATCTGTTAATATAAAAATACCTCTGATACATTACAATGATTTAGCTGTAGTTAGTTTAGAAGTACCTGGTTAACATCTAAAGGAGGAGGGAGAATAAATGTCTTACATTTGGTGATTAGTAAGCCAGGGCTTTTACCCATTGCTTGGCTTTGTTTGGGTTTAGACAATGTTCCTCTGTTTTCGCTCCAGCTGCAGTAATCCTTCAGGCCTTGATGTCATGCATTCTGGGTTTTCTATACTCTCTATAATAATCTTTGAACCCTCAGCCCACATTGTATGTTATGAATCTTCCTGTTTTGGAGTGGAGAGACAGGCAATCATTTTAGACTACAGAAATGCTACCCCTAACATTTCCATGTGTGTCAAAGATGTGGAGCAGCATCAAGCAGAAGTTGCAGAAGTCAAGTTTGAAAGATGGTTTGGGATGAGAAAAATTAAAATGGGAAGCATCAGCAAAAAGGTTGCTTTTAAGGGTCAGAATTTCACTGCTTTTAAGGGGTGATCCAAACCATACCTAGAAAAGCCTCTTCAAGGCAACACTGGTTCAAGGAGTAAGCATGGTTGGAACTCATAACTGAGGGCTGGAACATGCTTGGTGGTTGGAACTAGATGATATTTAGGGTCCCTTCCAATACAGGGTCCCTTCTATGATTCTGTGATTCTGTTGTCAGGCTATTGTTTCAAAGGAGCAAAATGGTCCTGGCAAATGTAGGAAATGGTAGTGTTACAATCAGCTCAGGTCCTTCTTTCCACGTGAAAATACATCACCAATACTAACAAGCAATTATTTTCTTCTTGCCATGTAACTGATAATGTTTGTTATTCATGTCCTCCTCAGACAGTGGCTTCTTCCAAATTGTCATCTTTTTATTCTTGGCCTTCTTGGTTTAGCTTTGAAAGAAATGATGGCTCTAAGGGACACTAAGTGGCTTCCTTAGGGAATTGTATTGTAAATCTTTGGGATTAGGATAACTAACTAACAGCTTGTCTATGATATAATGCAGGAAGCAATACAGACCTTCGTTGGAGGGTCTAATAGGAGGATATTGTCAAAAGTCACCTTTGAAAATTAGACTGAAAATTAAGCGGACAAATAATGTTTGTCCAAAGATCAAAGAGCCGCCTGAGAAAAACTTCTGTGTCTGCAAATTCATCACACACACAGGTCCATGTACTGTTTCCAGTGTACATATGGCCCTGGCTTGCAACTATCACATTGGGCACTGGAAAACAAGCTCAGTCCCTTCCTGCTAATTTACCAGGGGAGGAAGTTTTTTTCCACCAGGCAAGTTCATTTGTTCAGGTGACCTTCGGAGCAAACATCCAGCGTTACTGCAGATAAAGAATGCCGTCTCAGCGTATTTCTGAAACCCAGCTCAGCGGTCTGCAGCGGGCCTCCTGTGAGGAGGCACAGAGGCACTGCCAAACAAAACCCTTCCTACAGGCACTGCAAGGGTTTCTCTGTTCCACAGCTTTCGTAGATCGTCGCTGCACATTTTGCAATCCTTCTTTTGTCATGCTCCATAAACTCTCTTCTCTTGCCTAACTGGTTTTATGTCTAAATGGTCTTGAGGTTAAGTATTTTCTTCAAAAAAAATCCCTATTCTGCCAATTAATGGTCTCCTAGGCAGAGCTAAGATTACAATTGAATCTTAATCGATCATGGATGTAGGTAGGACATTTCAGACATCCTCCACCAAAGCCCAGACAGAAGAAGAAGATCTTCAGAGATCTCCTAAGAGAAGGTTTAATCTTCCATGGTATCTGAGGAGCTGATGTCAAGTCTGGACTGCTTGGCCACGAATGACTATTTTCTTCCTATCTATATAGCTGCTTTCAAATACATCACTTTAGGATATTGCCATTTTTATACCATGAAAAACAAGCCAGATTTGGAGCATGTGTGCTAAATGTATCCCAGTGTTAATGTAAGATCCGGCTTGGAGAAGAGCCTCTGTTTTTTTCTCACTACAGCTGGAATTGATCAATACATAGAGAGTCTGGAAATAGCAGTCATGTTTTAGAAGAAACCACCACATGATTATTATCATGCCAGTTTAATTTCTGTGGAATAATTAATCCAATGCTAATTATTCCAGTTCCTTCCTTGTAGTTTTATTTTCATGCCTGCCATATGACATCAGTTAGACAAGTCCTTAAGGCTATTCCCCAGCAGCATTGACCTGTTAAAACAGGAGACTATATTTAGAGGTGGGACCAAAAAAATAAAAAAAGGAACATTTCTTTTTCAAGGGGAAAAAAAAAAAAAAAGTTAGTTTGGGTTGATCAAAATAATCTACGTAACTTGTTTTGAGCCAAGGAAAAAAAATACGCAAAATTTAGAAAAACCAATTCCATTGCAACATCTTCTAAATTAACTGTTTTCTGGCTAATTTCTGTGGACTTAACTTTCAACAGAAAAGTAAAACAAATCTCTGAGATCAAATTGTTTATTGTTCTTCTGAATTTCTACAGGAAAAGAAAATGTCTTTTTTTGAGATTAAATGAAGACTTTGTTCAATTACTGGTTTGGCCAAAGCCCTGAAAAAAATCAGTTACTTACATAGCTAATTATTTAGGACTGGTTATAGCATTTAATGTTAGAAAAAGAATAGCATGAAACCATGTGTCAGTATTTATCAATTGCATGACATTCAGTATATCTGCTGAAATACTTCATCATTATGTCCCATATATGGAATTATTTCAGAATTAGTTTTGTACAAACCATAAAACAGAATACTCAAATATGAATAAAGATGCCAGGGCAGACAGATCTCTGTGTCACCCAAATCCCCATCAGCTTCAGAAGGACACCAGTATATACGAGTTCACCACTGCTTATTTTTCATAGGACAGATGTGATCAGGGCTCACCACTGTGCTGGTCCTGAAAGAGTGAAGGGAAAAAAAATGATGTTTAAACATATTTAAACAGTTTTATGGCAAGACTTTTGACCTAAGCATTTGTTTAAAGTGAGTTAAAGAAAACACTGTATTTTTGGAGGTAAAATATGTTAAAGTTCAAGGACACTGCAGGTAAATGGTCACACTTCCTTTAATTTTAAATGTACCTAATGCTCAGTGAGCACTTACCCACTTCCAGCGTCTAATAGCTCTCTGGTGAGTCCCTCACTGGCCTCTCCCTTTATGGACGACAAGAGAGACCTCTCATCCGTAGGCAAGCTGAATTGCTCTTTGGAGGTGACTTCCTTTCTGCTGGCTGTAAAGCAGGAGCCTGTGTCAAGCAGCATCGTAATTCACTCATCCTGATTCAACACTTAAATGAAAGGATCCAGCATTTATTGAAACATGGGGAGTATTTTAATTGCAGGCAGCAGCCAGCAGCCAGAGGGAAAATACATTGTGAATTGCTGCAAGTGAGCCAACTTCTGCTTTCTCCTCTCCTTCCCAAACAACATTTTTCTCTACCATACAGGCAGCAAGCTGCAAGGGAGATTAGTTGAAAATTTCATATTTACAAAATGCAACCAATTGTCACCTTATTTTCTAGGAAAAACTACATCACTGTAACCAAGGCTTGTATAAATTCCATCAGAGGGCAACTTTTGGAAAAGGCAATCCAAAAACTATATGACTGTTCTGACAAAGCCTAGAAAGAGGTAAAAAAATAACACATTTCTTCATACAGCAACAGCTCAAGGAGAGTAATAGTGGGGGTAGGATCTCACTTCACTGAAAAAGGGAGAGAACATCCTTGAAGGAAGCCAAGAGGGCAGCCTCACAACTATTCCACCTGGAGGCTGCTTCTGAATGCCTGCAGGAGGTAACATTGTATAGGTATTTAGTGGGGATGATACGGACTAGCATCCTTACAAAATTTCAAGCAAAGCAGCAGTAGCTGCCAGTCAATTTCTGGTTGCCACCACCATCAGTTGGATTTGTAGCATGAACTGCCCCACAGTCATGCTCACTCTTTTCTGTAGTTTGTCCTTTAAAGCATGACCTACCAGTCCCTAAACAGATGCACAGACAATGGTAAGTTACCGTAAGTTTTCAAAATTTTCAAGGATTTATGCAGTCATAAAAGTTCACCAGAAGAAAGAAAGGTGACATTAAGTCTAGTTTAAAACATAGAGCAAATGTAACTTCAAGATGAACTCTAAGATGAAGCCACTTCTGGTTTTGCTCTCTTCTGCCCCTTAGGAAATCTGTGTCTGCTTCAGGAAGTCCTTTCCCTTCTCTGTCCTTTGTTTCAGTCATTTTTTTTTCCTCTTTTTTTTTTTTTTTTTCCCCTCTCTAATTAAATAACAGGCTTTCTTTTCCCTGTGTTCTGCTGTAGGGTTTTAGCCATGTCTTTGGAGGAAGTGAAGGATGTCAAAAAGCTTATAACCAGAAAGTCAGCTTTTCCTCCTGTATTTCAGGCTGGAGGAATGATGACAGGAATGCTGTAAAGTTGACAGACCCATTTAAGTATTTCAATTCATAAACAAAGGTTGGAGGGTGGGAGTAAAGTTTGACCATTTCATATGTTTTCCATGCTCAAGAGTTATTTCTTAGTGCTCCTTAACTGCCTGTGGTAGGGAACTTTTTTACACAGTGTGTTTTCTCATCCCCTAGCTGCAGCTCAAAACCATCCCTGAATATCACGGTTTATGCATCTTGTGGCCACAATCCAGTTCTGGGCCACTGATCATACAAACTTGGTGAGTGTTTTTTTCAGTATTCGTCTAGGTCCCCCACTGATCATCCCACTGTAACAAAAGCAAGAAAGGCTTCCCCATAAATACTAGATTTCTTAACAGCTGTACTCTGGCTCACTTCGCCTTCCTCACTGGCATTGCACACTATGCTTCTATGGGTGGAGCAGTTGTCTCCATACAGAAAGAGCTCCTCATTAGTTTGCATCTGGACATTTATGATTTTGTGCATTATGCTAGTGGCAGTGTCTCATATTCCTTTAGAAGAAAACACATAGACTGGCTCTGTCTTTTTCTGAGCCACCCCACAGGGACTCTCCTGAATTACAGTGCAGCTTAGTGCTGATTACTTTTTTATTTCTCCTCTTAGGAAACGGATAAAAGGTTTAAGTTCTGACACAAACAGGAAAACATACTAAGAGGATTTATCCTGAAGGCATCTGCTCTTTAAATAGTGATGGGGCAGTGTCAGTTTCCCAGAAGGGCCAGAAGCTCCACCACTCTTTGTTCCCACAGCCCTTGTATGACTAGAGGCAGAATATCCTATCACAGGCTGTCAGATAGCTCCCAGAATATGCAACGTGGTGATTATAGGCTGAGGAGAGACTCACTGCTACTGAGAGCATGAAGAAGTTGGGTTTAAGAAGGACTCTGCTCTGTTCCTTTAAGGATAACACCAAGGCTCTATTCTGCTCCAAGGTAAGACTTTGTAGAATTTACTAAATCAGTAACTTCTCAGCCTTCCAGACCCTGTTCCCTCTCTCTTGTTTTCTTAAACAAGGAGCGACAGGAGGGGGAGCAAGCTGCCAGAGTTATCACTTGTGGAATTTTCCAGCTTTACCAGGCAGGAAAGGGGGGACAAAGGAAAAAATGGTCCACTGTAGAAAAACAACTGGACATAGTGCAAGCGTAAGCAACTTCAGGATGGGCATATGCATGGCTTGCGTTGGCTCAAGCTGTAAGAAAATATGGTCAAAAAGTCTTTTTAACATCAACCTTTTTAAGGTTTTATTAATAAGGTGTGCTTCTGGAAAGTTATACGTTTTATAAGGCAAGTTTTTTCTCACCATTTATTCTGTTTTCAAATGTGTTTCCCTGGAATCATATTCCAAAGAGAAGAATCTTTACTCCAAAATGGATTACTCACAATTTTCCCCATTTTTGCTTTCATTTGATTTGGGGCCAGAAATTTGCCCTTTTTAACTTTTGCCTTCTCATGTCATATAGATGTTTATGACAATTACATGTATTTCAGCTCAGTGTCGTGGCCAGACTCTAACTTGCACAAGTAGAGCTTCATACAAACCTAGCTGTAAGGAAAGGAGAAACTTAAGATATTCCATGGGAGAAAAGCCAGGTCTGACAATGTAAGTGATGCATTCATAGAAATTGCACAACTAAATGAGCTAAAGGACTTCTGCATTCACAAATATATTATCCTAATCTTCATTTTTCAAACTGTACTCAGATCTGGTTTGGTTCTGTACACTTGGCAGGCAGGGATTTGCAGGTAGTCCAGGCTCTATGTAATGTCTATTTCCAATTTGAAAGTGCTTATAACTGGTAACCAGGTAAAAATCTGGGGCAGCAGGGGATTTGTGGGGAAGAGCAGCTAAAACTGTTTACCTAGTAGTGTAAACAGGAGAAATTCAAGGGAGGTGGAAACTTGACCTTGACCACATAGTTCTGAGGAAACTGGAAGCATGTTTATGTAGTGTAAATAAATGCAAACAATAGACTATCAACCCAGAGCTCAAAACAGGTTTTCTCATCCCTGGCAGAGGGATTCCAGGAGATTTCTCTCCCAGTGGCTGGTTGGCATGACACTTAGAGCTCTGCACCTCCAGGGTAAACATCAGGAGTGTTTGAGGAGTTTCTTTTAGCTGTTGTTGCTCTATGACACTTTGCACACACTGAAATGGCCAGTGCAACCTTTCCTGTTCCAAAGTCCCCTTGCAGCAAAATATCATGAGCCAGGGTCATGACCATGAGCAAGAAAGAATATTGCTTGCCTTGGAGAAAACTTTTCAAGGATTTCTTACCCTGTCATTCCCTCTGTAGGGGCAGCATGAGGCCTATACTGGGGATCAAAGGGAAGTCTGAAATGGCATCAGATGCTGCAGAGCAGCACAAAATTATGATCATGGTCCAAATGATAAGTACATAATAGATTTTAATTGGCTTTGATCAGGATGAAAGAATACCTAGTTTCTTCTTCCCTTGTCAAACTTGAAGTCTCACTGAATGGAAATCTAGGCAGCTAATATCCCATGATGTTTAGCTTTTGCTCTCTAGATTCTTGATTGATTTGTTTAGAAAAGATAATCAAATCAGTAGGATTCCTGAGGAATTTCTACTAGAGAATTGTACTCTTAGAATCAATAGAGTTTCTTCCATACAGTGTCAATACAAGTCCCAGCAGTGTTCTGTCAGGATGGGAGATAGGGCTTACTGGCATAAATGATTGACCAAGCTGTTTTTACTGATTTTGTGATTCCTTTTTCATATAAATGAAAGAATTCTAAGGAACCTCCCATCACTGGGTTTTCTTCTGTCAGTTCCCAGTGAAGATGATCACGTACATGCCACGAAAAGGCAGCTCACACTTAGATGTTAGGGCTTTTTCAGGATGGGCTTTGCAGTAAAATTACAAACTGATTCCTAATTCAGAAAGTCTCTGCAAGGCACCAAAGTGTAGATGTGTCTAAATAGCTAAATTCTCCAGTCTTGATGCTGTTTAAAGATGATTATCAAATCCTAATGAAAATTAACATAGCAACTCTAAGCAATGTTGGATCTTCTTCAACTCTTTTAATTACTTCTGACTAGAAAGTCTCTGCAAATGCATTATTTTGGGAAACTTTAGGTGATGAGTGGTGTGTAAGTTATCATAATGATATAGCAGCCTTTTAATTTGGCAGATCTTTCTCCCACCCAAATGATTCCAACTTCTTTGAATAAAATCTGTTCCATTTCTTACCTTGAACTACACTTTCATTAAGCAACCAATTGATGTTGATCCCCTCGTTCATGTTGTATAAAACATTCCATTTTAAGCGTTATCTATACTTTTTCACAAAGGCTTTTAGGAGGTTGTTAAAGCATTCCTTTCCTGTGTTCCCATCTTTGTTGTGTATTCATACATATATTTATATGTGTGTACGAATCCATACAAATGTATAGTAACCTTCCCCTTAGGATATTGTGCATGTATTTTATAAAGGAAAAGGAGATTAACGGTAGAATACAATACAAATGGGCTGACTTTATGGCAGTCTTGCAGAAACTCCTACCAGCTGTGTTAATCAAAGCCAAATTTAAAAGATAAGACTTGAATTTAGGTAGTCAAGGACCGAGAAAACTGGACAAGCTTAATGCCCACAGAAAAAGAACTCCGAGGACAAAGAGTCTAATGGTATACAATTAAGTTGAAGACAAATTTTCAAAAGTGCTTTTGTGACTTAAAAGCCTAAGTCAAAACTGGCTTTGAGAGTAGGAGTATTTACTCTCCCTTGAAGTCCATAGGGTTTGTGAATCCTATAGTCTTTTCTAAAAATAGGAGTTAGGTGACTGCCCTCTTTCATCCCTTTTGGAAGCATAATCTGTAGTCACTTGAAAGTCCAAAAAATATGCTGGTCCAAGCAGTGGCTGAATACCAAGGGGAGTGCCAACTCAAAACAAAGAACTAGATGTATGAGCATGGTTATTCCCATTTTACTTGTTGCCTAAAATTGAGGAAAAAAACTTTCAAGACAGTATAAGTAAAGTAGAGAGCAGTTCTTTAATGAAAGATTTCAGATGCAACAAGTATGTAGGCACACGCACAGTATAGAGCTCTTCCAACTTAATAGCACTAATTAATTGCCATATCTAGTGGGTTTATCCAACGCAAGAACTTTTTGCCCTTGGTACCACCCTCAGAACTGCCCTGTTGGAGTGCCTCCAAGGGTTCTGGGCCTTCTGCCTTGTTTGGCCTTGTTATTCTGGTCCAGGTGCATGTGTCCCAAAGATGATGTCTTTGCTGCTATCTTGTCTATTGAAAAGACAGTTAAAAAAAATTCAGGAAAGTGGCACAAACTGTGAGAAACTGTTAGATGCTACCTTGAGCGTGAGAAACTATACAGATATATAAAAATCTACAAATATATAAAATATTAAAATCTACAAATATATAAAGATTCTAAGGCATCAGCTGGAAATCCATAGGTCATCTGGTTTGGATTAAACTCATGGAGTTGTGTTAGCCTGTTCAAGATCCTGTGGAAGCATTTTGAATCAATTGTAACTGACATAAATATAGCCCTTGACTGGAAATCTTCCAGAGAGAGAGAATTGCAGCAGTTCAGCCAAGATGCACTATATCAAAAGCATGGATAAGTAATTTGGTGTCCTCATGGGAAGGATAGCATTACAGTTTCACAACATTCATAAAGTGCTTGCACAGTGAAAGATCTAACACGATCATTAAAAGATGGATGAATGTCCGATGAATCTTCACCTCCTATAAAGGATCATGTCTCTTATCTAGGCAGGTGTGGGAAGAAGAGCGTGAACCCACAATGACAGAGGGCACAATAACAGTTTAGTTGTACTCCTTTGACATGAGCATGTGAGCTTCCAAACATGATTTACTATGTTTGCATAGGAATATTAATTACTTTTTAGTGGTTATCTAGCCAAGAATATGTACAGGGCTGAAAAAGCTCAGATAGAAACTTCAACCAAGCTCTGTAAGACTTACAGAAGCTTACCAGCCCTTTTACTCACAGTGTACCATAGCTTTAAGTCACAAACTAGGTCTTGTATTTTTAACCCTCTTCTGCTGCAAAACATCTGGTGATTTTGGAGATCTGACTTCACCTCCCTCCATAAATCTTATTTGACACCTCTATGGTTGTGATATGATAAATTAGCTCTTACCCATATAATTAACTAAATGCTACAGAGAGGGGCTGGGGTGTTTTGGTAGTTACCAAATTCTTGGTTCTGCTGTTATTATCCACTGCATGGTGATTTGATATCTGGGTTCAGGCTCCAGCCTGTGACTGACTGGGAAGAACTCAACACAGCTTAAAGAGGCAATTCTCCAAAGTCCTCTTTCCATTGTCCTAATACTCAGAAGAGCTTACAACAAGCTAGTACAAACCAGTAAATGCCAAAATAACCAAGAGTAATCCTTTCTTGTAACACATAATGGCTAGAAAACCTGCTGAGAAGCTTTCTAGAATGGTTCTGGGCCATCTAAGGTTTCTACTTCCCAGGAGAACATGAACAGGCATTTTGTGCCTATGTTAAGATGCTTCAATTGAAGGTAATATTCTCTCTCTCTGTCTTTTGAGTCTTGCAGTCTTCCTTACAAGAGCTCATTTTCCTCAGAGATTTCCAAGAACTGTATCTTACACCTCCAACATCAATACTGAGAAAGTTAAACATTCAAACCCTATGCACAGGAGTTATTTGGCTGACTTCAGTAGAACTGCTTTTAGGATTCAGAATTAACCACATCACTGAGGTACTGAAGACAAAGGCACTGTGTTTTTTTAAATATTAGTGGTCTCTATAGCTGTAAGAGCTCTAAGTGATTCAGGAGCTGCAGTATATTTGAAAACCTAGCTTCGAAATACCTGGCATGCTGCAACTTCTCTCAGAGTGCTCATAGATGAAATATTTGAGACAAACCTCAAAAATCATACAAGCAGGAAAAAAAAAAAGGTAGCTGAAAGAAAACAGAAAGCTGCTGTGCCTTATGTACCAGTTTTCCCATTTAAAAGGTGATTTTTCTTATTCTGCTATTTGTCTTTTTTATGGGTATTGTGAAGAAGTGTAGCTTAGTCCAGCATTTTCAACTCTCACTGGAGTCCAAATGGTTTGGAAGCATCACTGATTCATTTTTCTGCTTACTTAGAAAGGTCATGATTTTCACAGGCACATACTATAAACATTTGAACACAAATTAGAAAAATACCACTTAAAATCTAGAGTGTTGCTTTGACAATGACATAACCTTCCATGAATATCTCTTTAGCATAAGCCTAGAAATCACTTTAAGATCACAGAATATCTTTTATACTTCATAGATCAGAACTATGTAGCCAATGTATAAGAAAATGCATTGTTGGGTTTTTTTTTTCCTTTGACCTCTTCATTCCTCTGTTGAAGAACTGAGAATATAATAAACTAAATTTGATTTTGTGGTCCATCGTTTCCTCTAAAAATGGGAATTTCTGCTCTGTGATCTTCTACTTGCTGTTCCCTGTCTGTTTGTCTCCACCACATTTTAGCCTCCATTCTTCATTTTCAGCTTTCTTCCATCATTTCTTATGGTGACATCTGCCATTGTCTCACCATGACCTTTCATGATACTGGTAATGCTGCTAGACTTATCTGGCAACTCAAGAGGTTCTTGCCAACACATTTCTGTACTTACATTATAAATGAGAAATCTCTAGACCATCTCCTTTAGGAATTTTCTACCTGCTTTTGATTTAAATTCAGCTTTTTGCTTACACAGTTATGCATGTATGCTTACTGATGTCCTGAATGAGAGACGTTATCAAATAATATACTGCAATTTAATTTTAAAGTGAGTGAAACAGCCAGAAATTTTGACCAATAGAGCATGAATGAATTAGAAAGAAATTAGTTGTTCATTGTTCTTCACAAATTGTAGGTCAAAAACCTATTCTGACAGAATTTTCTTTTTAAAGCTTGAAGGTGAAATGTGCACCATGTAAGCAAAACTTCCATTGGCTCAGCAAAGCCAGGAGGATTTACTTCTCTTAATATTACCTGGCTGTTAGGGATTTTTTTAGTCATAAATTTTTTTAGAATGTAAATTACCCTGATTGCTTTGACTGAGCTTTTTATAAATATTTAGAACTGAATGGAAAGAGGGGCTGATGTCTGACTTCTTCTGATAAGGAAATATGACAGCCAAATGCTTTTGGAGAAACGTGGGAGTGCATCCACCAGCTGCAGTCCCCGTCCTGTGCCTTGTGTGTTTGTGTTTGGTCCTCCTGTGCTGCATTGGTATCACCTCCTCCTTGCACAGAGACCCTTTCTCAACTTTGCTTGCTCCATCTCTACATGAGTCTCTCATCCAGCTCTTGATTTCTGGAAAATGGAAACAGAAGGGAAAGACACGGTGCTCAAGGACAGCTGCAAACAGACGGAAGGAAAGGGAGACAGAGTTA
Organism: Margarornis squamiger; assembly: GCA_035222235.1. Lineage (NCBI taxonomy): Eukaryota > Metazoa > Chordata > Aves > Passeriformes > Furnariidae > Margarornis > Margarornis squamiger. The sequence goes on along the minus strand of JAWWTY010000077.1, from coordinate 100,556,159 downwards.
GAGATGAGGCCTCACGTTGCTTCAAGTCATCAAGAATAAAGTCACAGATTGTTCAGGGCATTGACAAGAGTTTCCATGCTGATGAACTCTCCATCAATTTCCAGCTGATGTGTAAACATTTTTCTTCAGGTAAAAATAGGAACATCGTGCTTTGAGATATTCTCCATCTACATTTCTTTATTCAGTGCACATTCTTTATCTACACTGCTTTTTAAGCAGTTTCATTAACAAAAGAACAGCCTATTCAGCAAATGTGGGACTCTTTCCAAAGTAACTCATACAATCTTTACCAATGTACTTGAGTGGCAAAAAATAGAATTATACTCACATCTTGATTTTTATTTGGCTGCAGAACTTTCCAGCAAATCTTTCATTCCTTCTGACTGATTCAGTATAGCAAAAAGTACAATACAACATGGAAAATACAAACTGAGAGTTCAAAATTGCCAGACACCCAACCCAGAGCTGATGAGAAAAATTTAAATGGTGTAGATTCGTTCATGAAATTTTTGTAATTTGTAATAACTCCAACATTGGCAGTACCACAAAAATGGATGTTCTGAATTTAAACATAAGGGATAAATTAAGCCAGTGGGGTTGTAACAGTTTATTACTGAGAATGTGATCCAGGATTTTTATAATGACAGTGTGAAGTTGCTCCTCACTCTGTCGAAAGATTCAAGAGTATCTTCACCACATTTGCAATTTTTTCAAAAAATTGCAAAATAACTTTTAATTTAAAGTAGCTTTAAAGGTTGTATTTTTCTTAGCTTTAAAAGCTCAGTGTGTTGTTTCACATTACATCAGCCCAGTCCTACGAATACTATTAAGCACAATGTTCAGAATGTTTCCTCATGAACTGTAGAGTAACCAATACCATTCATGACAAAAATGTAAAGGAATATATTAGAGTTTACATATTCACACTTTGTAGGTCTGTCATGGTCTTCAATATGGTTAAAACACATTTAAAGGAAAACCCAATAACTTGCAAAAATAAGTTGTTTGCTTAGGTCCTGAAGCTTTTGAAAAAAAGTGTAATCTGTGGAGTGGTGACATTTACTTAAAAGGGTGCATTAATTATAGGAAGGAAGAAAGTAACAACTGGACTTCACTTAAAACTAAGCACAAAGAAAACTTCAAAGACATATTGCATGACTTCAAGCTCCTGTTTAGCTTACATGTTCACTCCCTAGATTTATCTGCCTTCCTTCATTACTTGTGTCAGGACCTTAAAGTGTTTACACTTGAATGTATGTAGTTGCATTAAATGCCTTCCAGCAGACAGCGTAGTCCAGTTCTTTATGTTGTTATGTTAATTCAACCAAAATGACTGAATTTGTCTTTTTAAGCGTTTCAGAGAGAGAATGTCCTACAAATATCATGAGTTTCTTAATGATAGTAGTCATTTTGGTTGAAAGGACAGCTCCTTTACATTGATCTAAAATAAAAATATATAATCTTCCGTGTTTGTCACATAAATGCAGGCAATGTTAGAAGACACACTGAAAGCTGTAGAAAGTTTGACCCCTTATGCTTCAGTGTCTCATCGTGCCTGCTGAGTATTTTAATATTTCTTTTCCTTTAAAAAAATCTAATTTGTGCTTCTGAAGCCAAAACTCTTTTAACGCTCTCCAGTTTATATCCCCTATGGGTTTTACTTGGTTTACTTTTTTGCTTGGTGAATGATTTAAGCCACAGTGGAGCTCCTGAACCTGTGCATTTCCTGCAGTTTTAACTGTATCTGGTTGTGTTATAAATAATGAATTTGGCTAAAAGTGAGTTGTTGGCAGAAGCTTATCCATTTTACTGTGAAAGAAGATTCTGGGTTAGTTTGCACATTACTCTCCTCCTCCTTCTACCCTCCTTGGCATTTGCAGTTGCACACACAGGCACACATAGTGGCCTGACGTACTCCAGTTGACTTGAGACCATGCTGCCCCCAGGAAGTGGTTACAGGACTGTTGCTTACCTTAAAAGTGACACTGCCAGAGCAGTAGGAAGCAAAAGGGAATCACTGCTTTGCCACTGCCTTTTGTGAGAGCTTCCTCACTGCTACAGATAGCTCTCTGAGGCGGGGCAGAGTGCATGCAGTGAACAGCATCACGCTTTGTGCAGTAGCAGAGTTTAGACAGAATCTAATGCATTTGTGCTTCCTCCTCTCCTTGTTATTCATGTGACACTACTTCATTTTTGCTTCCTGTTTCGGGTAAGACACTTGGTCACTACTTGCACAAAACTGCAGAATGAGACATGTCTGCTGCATATGTACTGTGTGACTTGACTGAGTAATTCATGCCAAGGACTGGTAATGTTATAGTAGTAAGTCCAGGGCTGCCATATATCTTGTTTTCAGATTCAGTCCAGGTGGAATTTGAAGGGTTTGCCTTGAATTTTGGGTGCTCAGCTAACTAGGATCTCTCTGGGTGAGTGCCAGGTGGAATTTTTGGAGGCATTTACTCAACAGGAGTGGATTAATTGCACAGTGCATGTACAGTGCATGCACAGTGAGTCTGGTGCTCCTGGAGGCTTTCATCATCTCTGACTGATAAAGTGTGACATCCAGTGGGTTCAATGCTCAGACACAAATCATTTGTACTGTACCGGCACAATAGATCAAACATTTTCTGGAAGCACAGGATTTCCTAAGCCCACAGTACACAGCCCATGTGCCTATGTTTCCTGCTGGAAAACTTTGGCCTGCCCAAATATGCGGCCAGTGGGATTTATGGATTTTTTTCATATAAAGGCAATTATACTTAAGTAAGCATCAACATAACAAAAGAATTTGTCACCTCTAACAATAAAAATGTGTTGGAAATGTGTAAGATGTTTAAACTGGCTGCTCACAACCAGCTTTTTTCTGCTGTACACCATGTCCAGATGTTTCTTATCTTGCCCATACCTACTGAAAATTACATCTAACGTATTCTGCCATGATCTGTTCATGTTCTTAAGTGTTCAACATAGAAAACTGGCTTACACTGCTTCCTCTTAATATATATGAAAAGAATTCTTTCTGATTCACTTTAAAAAAATGGTTAACAGAACATACTCTTGTTAGTGTTAATCATTTGTGAATCCCTTCTGCCCTTTAGAAACAGGCCTGTTAGGAGAAAGAAGATGGAATAGAGTCCCTTTCAGATTTTGTCAGACACATTGCAGCCATGTAGTGCACTGTCTCTGTTGCATCAGGCCGGCGCTGAAGTGATGTGATTGCCAGTATGGAGGAGAGGTCTGGGTTATGTCCCCAGAGGTCACTGTTGCCAGCAGGCAATACCTAGAGAGTATATTCCCTGCACGCCCCTAGCTCAAAGGGTCTGATTGTAAGAGCCCTCACATTGAAATGCACAAACAGAGAGAGATTCTTCTGCAATCTCCATGATCAGTGCAGAGTAGTCACAATGTGGTCTTTGTTACAGAGGGGGACTTCCCTACCACTTACAAAAAAGTTGCGTAAGAGCCAGCCGAAGAACCCAAGGTTGAAATGCATTTTTAAATGTTGACAGTTGACACTGCCATGCAGACACTACAGCTGAATATCCTAACTTCTGTTAGCACCTTGATGAATTGCAGACAAAGTATAATTAAATAAATGAAACTTTTATTTCCTGTAAATCTTTTTTGTAAATCTTTCCTGTAAGTCTTTTCTCTTTTAAGTCTTTGAGTCTTAAGATTCATTAGACAACTCCTTTTGGTCCAAAAAAATCATGGAATCGTGGAATCATAGTATCATAGAACATTCTGAGTTGGAAGGGACCCATAAGGATCACTGAAGTCCAGCTCCCGGTCCTGCACAGGGCAGCCCCAAGAGTCACACCATGTGCCTGAGAGCCTTGTCCAAACACTTCCTGAATTCTCTCAGGTTTGGTGCTATGACCACTTCCTTGGGGAGCCTGTTCCAGTGCCCAGCCACCCTCTGGGTGAAAAACCTTTTCCTAATATCCAACCCAAACTTCCCTGACACAGTTTCATGCCATTCCCTTGGGTCCTGTTATTGGGCACCACAGAGAGGAGATCAGTGCCTGGCCCTGGTGAGGAATCTGTAGACTGCTATGAGGTCTCCTTTTAGTTTCCTTCAGGCTGAAAAAAAACCCAAGAGATCTCAGTCACTTCTGGTATGGTTTCTCCTCCAGATTCTTCAACATCTTTGTAGCCCTCCTTTGGATGCTTTCTAAGAGCTTTTTATCTTTCTCATACTCTGACACCCAAAACTGCACACAGGGCTTGAGGTGAGGCTGCCCCAGTGCAGATCGGAGTGGGACAATGCCCTCCCTTGACCAGCTGGTGATGCTTTGCCTGATGTCCCCCAGGGCACGGTTGACCCTCCTGGCTGCCAGGACACACTGGTGATTCATATTCAACTTGCCATTGGCCAGAATCCCCAGGTCCCTTTTTTGTGGCACTGCTCTCCATCATCTCCTTCCCCAGGCTGTACATCCATCCAGGGTTGACCTTTCCCAGTTGCAGCATCTGAAGTAAAATTGAAGTTGACAGAAGCATATTTTGAAGAATATTTTGTAGAATACAAAGACAGGCAAAATACAGAATTCCTGTGGTTTAAAGTCTAACTGATACAGTAAGGTGATAGCTTATTTTCAAACACAGCTTTGTAACAAAGAGGAATGAGATTCATATGTTTTTGGATTTCTGCTGGGCCACAGGATGAGTAAATTAATAATGAAATAAAATCCTATTCTGCCTCTCACTCAAATGCTCTGTTACAAGGGGGGCTGGGTGACAGCTCCGTGAAGTCAGGGAGTGTGATAGTTTAAATATTTGCTATACTGGATGTTAGAGAAAAGACAAGGAAGCTTTAGGATCTACTGTCTACAACTTTCCTAACATCTATGAGATAATCAGAAACAGAAGTGTATAGATGGAGCTGGGGGATAGATATTGTCTGATATATACGCCTCTCTGTGATCAGAAGCCACCAAGCATGGAGAGAAGGAAATAAGCAGACCGCAAACAGTGCAGGAACAGGGTCTCCAGGAAGGAACCAGAAGATGAGAGATTTGGGGCAAGGGTGAACTGTGCCATGCACTGTGCACAAAAATACTATTTCCCATTGCTAGATTCTTCCTTTGCCTGGAGTTTGTGTACATTTTACTTAAAGGAAAGAGAAATAATGGTACATGACTTATTTCTAATAATTCAGAACGCTTCTTAATAAAGAGGAATAAATGTTTCCCTGTCAATGCAAGGTACCATCCCCTTTTTAACAGTTGGGAAGAGCTGAGTAAGTAGTTACACAGATACAATGATTACAATTTGAAGAAGTGGATCTTCGTCCTACAATAACCAGGATAATTTGCTTCCTTCATCTTTCCCATTCCTATAAATGTGACTAATTGTGGTGAAGGAGGTTCAGGACCCACAGAATTAAATGAAGTGTAACAGCCCACAAGAGTAAGATGTCCTGTCTCTCTCAGTAAACAAGAATTAAGTGCTAGTTTTAACTACACGATGGCTTTATTGCTCCCACTTGTTTTATGGATTCTTTACCATCCATTACTTAATTAAACTGAAAACAAAAGCCAGGTTTTGTCATTACTGAGCGTGTGAGCAGTCATTAGGTGTCACTGAGCCAGCTCTTCATGTAGTTTGACAAAACCTTCACTTTGGAGATAGGATAAGAACAGCTTATTTGATCTGGCTTGGCTATCCCAAAATCAATGTGTGGTATCAGATCCTGAACAGCACACTTCTGCACCACATATGGAAGATAAAATATAGGGTCAGTAGGCCTGCTTTGCTGTTAAATGTCATCAGCATTATAAACATATACCAGGCCAAAACCAGAGTCACACACAGTTGAATCAGTCTCCTTGTGCCCCATGGAAATACCCTGCTTCCTTGCAGAAAATCTTTCCACAGAAAGCTTTCTAAATTGTATCATCATATTTCTCCTTACTGGCACTCTTTAACCCTTTCTCCTGTGACCAATATCCAGTAATAGAGGAGTTCTTTGATAACGTTGGTTCTTGTATACTTTTCCCTTCTTTTTTTGTTTTCCTTTTTCAAGGTTTTATATGGCACTTTTTTCTTTGTTTGGTTTTTTGTTGATTGTTTATGGGGTTTTTTATTCCACCCTGAGAACAATGTCAGCTCATTCAGTAGAATTGCTGCAATTTTTGCTCAGTGCTTTTAGATTCATACTCTCCCTGAGCTTTTTCCATCTAGGAAACCAGGGTCTGAGATCCCTTCTGTGTTTAATTTAATCAGTGTTTCAGATTAGCTCACCACTGCCCATGTGTGTGAGGGAACAAAAGAAACTGAGCATGAACTTTGTCATTGCTACCTACTTAATAAGACTGGTTTTCAACTTTTCTGTAGGAACAACTGAATCAGCTTAGTGAAAAATTTCTATTGTTCTCAACTTCTCTACAGACGTTGAGAAAAAAGACAAAAACAGGACAAAATGGCTTGAGGGTGATGTCAGAAACAGAGGTTTTCTGCTGCAAGTTCCCAAGTAAAAGGCAACCTGGTCTTCTTGAGCTGTTTCTGAGACAGGCACACAGATTGCTGAGTCAGTGTCCTTCAAGAATTAATTAAAAGCGGTGAAGAATATGCTTTGCTTCCTCAGTAGGACTTTTTTCCTGAAACTGTTTTGAACAGCTTTGGCTGGAGGAAATGGGAGACAACTGCCTTTATCACATGAAGGCAAGACCACTTCCTCCAGGACAAAAGCTACAGGTATATGGGTCAAAACAGCAGCTGGAGGTCTTTCAAACACATGACCTTTTAATAGGCAGACTCAGAATAACTGGAGGTTTGTACCAGACCACCTGGAAGCAAGCTTCAGATGTTTACCAATAAGAATAAAGCACCTCTGCCTAACCTTTCTCGTTACAGGAATTTTACACAGCTTGATTTAATCCAGGCTGAGATAACAAGCCTCGTATATAAAATTCTCAGGGGACTTTGTTCAGCTGATTTTCCAAATAAGCTCTGTACTTTTAATATTGTTGTAAATGCACATTAATTACCCAGGAACCTTAGACGTATTTGGTAAAGCTGGTTGCCACAGCAGTTGTTGCCATGCTACGCGGTCTGTTTTGCATTTAGCTTTTGGGTATGGTAGTATTACAAAATAAGCATACTCACTGTGGGGAGAAAAGCAGCAACCCACCAAGCCTCTTTCTTCCTAATATGGTGAAATAAAAAGCCTTGGTTCGAGTCAGCTGAAGTGCAGATGAAGTCAAAGCCCAAGGATCTGTGTGGTGTGGCGCCTGAAGAGACAAGGGTCATGGTCAAGATTCACACTGGAAGGGCAGGAAATATTTAAATTCTCTGACCATGACTAAATGATGGGAGCTGATGATGCTGTCAGGGGTGCCCTCTTCTTGTCCTAGCATGTGTTTGATACCAGACTGGTGAGAGTATTCCTTACTGCAGTTGCTGGCTTGGAAACTCCAAGCTGTGCTATATAGCACATGTAGGGACTTACTTTTCACAAAGTTTTATAGTAAGCAGCAACATGGGTTTCTCAGTGGGCAGCAGTGTGGGTGTCTCAGGCAGAGCCCTGAGCTGAATCAGGGGCCGGTGAGGGACAGGCTGCAGCGGGAGGACGAGGACCAGGCCATCACATCTCTGCTTGCACAATGTCCAGTGAACAGGGGCCCCAAATGCCATTAGAGTGCCAGGAAGTTTTACCTTTTTCCTTATTTGTGTTTACTATCACCTTTTAAACAAAAGACCTTGGCTTTTCACAGCAGCAAGCAATTGGGTGGTAGAATCTCCTTCCGCCATCCCCCCACCCCAGCTCCCAGCTGAAGAGATGGGGTTTTCTGGCTGCTTCTCAGGAGTTCTCCTTCTGGTTAAAACCTCTCTGCTCGGGGACACTTGGTACGGTATTAACTCATGATATTTAGGTCCTGTGAGACTTGCTCACAGAGAGATAGGTGAATCCATAAAAGAAAGGGAAATACATAAAAAAACAGATGCCAACATGTCCGGAATACATAATTCCATAATTTATCAGGTACCCCAGTCATCTGAGGCTTTTCAAACAAAAGCCGACTGAAACACTCACATCTCCCCAAAGGGAAAGCTACGTGGAAAGCACTCAAATAGCTTTAACCACACTTGTGTCACAAATTCCTCTCGGATTTGGTGACTGTGCCTTGTTCTAACTAAGACAGTACCAGTTTCATCACTGTGTTTTAAGTAAACAATTGAGGGGGGAGGGGGGGTAGGAAAGGGGAAAAACTGAAGATAGCATTTCTCTGCCTGAAGAATATGTCTCCACAGCCCCAAAGCACATTTTCTCCTGCTGCAATGTTGTCACCCATCACACAGCTTTGCTTCCCAGCAGCTCTCCAAAAGTTCATGGGTAATTTTGGCAGCTGAATCATCCATATTACACCTGCATGTGTTCAAAAAGATGCAAAGGCCTAAGCCTGTGCCTCTTCATAGGGGTTCTTGTCCAAAGCTGGATTTCATGTGCTCCGTTATTTCCAGCACAGCTCCCTGACCTGAGGCTCAGACTTAGCCCAGGAGGAACTACGCAGATCGAGCGAGGAGGCTCCAGGAGGCCCAAGAAAGCAATGAGCCCTTCACTGGCAAGGAACCATGAAGCAGAGGCAGCAGCACAAAGAGGGAAAAGCATGCTCAGTCAGCTTTATTAAATAATATTTTGTTTATACATCCAGCACCAAAACTTTGAGAGGAGGGAAACACTGAAAAGGAAATATTTTATTTTTTTTTTTAGTGGAGTAAAAGTGTTGCCTGTGTTTTTAAACAAAGGCGTGTTGGCAGAATCATGCCATACAGAAAAGGAAGAGAAAGGGAAACTGCATTTGTATTAATACAGATAAGTGAAGGCCAGAAGACCTTATGATAGAATTTTCCATTAATTCCTGTAGTCTAACTCTCTGCCATAATTGTGTTACCTCCTAACTCCTTTTTACAAATGTTGTTGCTGTTATTATTACTGATTACTGTATCTACTGCAATTACACTTACAAAAACTGTTTAGGGTATTGTAGCCATAATAATGCAAAAGAATAAAGTCAGATGAGACTTTCACAGTGGGTGTTGTATAAAATTTTGAAAGAACTTGTATAACTGTCTTCAGCTGCAAGTACTTACAGTGGTAAAAGATAAGAACAAAAGAGTAAGGAACAAACTTTGTTTGAATTCAATCACTGTATTCAATCCTAGCTTGAAACTTGAGTTTTAGTGAATCATTTTTTGAACCTGTGATCAAAACCTCCTGTCTGACCTAGAATATAGTATTTTAATTTAAAGACAAATTTTGTTAAAATTTATTTTAGCTTAATTTAAGAGAAAAAAAAATCTTTTTAAAGGATTTTCAAATAAAAGGTAATTATTCCTCTGAATTAAAATAATTCAAGTTTTGAATTGTTTTCTGGAGCCAATATAAGTTTGTAAAGTACTTCAGGGTTCTCAAGTTTGGTTATTTTTCCCCAGAAAAATTTGCACTCAAGCATTTCAGCCAGGAAGCAAAACAAGAAGGGATAAAAAGAGAAACTGAGGCACAAAGAAGTTAAAATAATTTTCTAGTGTCTCATTAGATGCATATCATTATTAGAAATAGAAATTGCATCTCCTGAGTCCCTCTCTGCAGTGGAAAACACTAAAGGAGTTTAAATGGATAAATTATTAGATGCAAAATAAATGTCCATCTATAACTGTTTTGAGCAACAGAGATCATGACAATTACCAGAACGGTGTACTTCACCTCTGAAATCTCATTCCCTTCTCCTGGTACAGTCACAGGTGAAACCCTAGTTGCCTGCCTCATCTGCGTGGCGCAAGTTAGCATGATAGAAAGGTAATTTTAATCACTATCTCTTTTCAGAAAGTCCCTCCCTCGCTGCCGAAGAATTAACAGGATGCTTTCCAACGAGTCAGCACCTCCTTCTGCATTCAGTCGCTCCAATTCACAAGCTTCCATGGACAGCACTTCCATGGAGGACTTTTGGTGTGAAGTGGAGAATATCAAGGAGAGTAGCGAAGATGGATCTGAAGGAGCAACACTCTTGGAATTCAAACCTGCTGATGGTGAGCACGCAAACACTTCTTCCTTATATCTTGGCTTTGCCTCCTCCCTGAAGAGTCATGCCCTGACCTTCTTTCTCATGTCACTCAGTATGAGAAAAGTACTAGGCTGGGTCTAAGACCACTGTACCTCCACTGCTGAACAGTTTTTGTTTATTATGCTGGAATTTTAAATTTTCTGGCTGTTGGTAGGATATGATGCCAAAAGTCTTGAAGCGTTTTTTGCTAGATATTGTTTAGTGCTATCAGGATCTTGATAGCTGCCTGTTTCTATGAGATTGCCCAATTTAGATACAATTCAAGATGAGTTCAGAGTTTAGTTCAGAGATAAGTCTGAATAGATGAATGCCTACATCATTCAGACTCCCCACTTGACCAAATTCATTCATCACTTACAAAAAATATCCTGAAGGTATCATTCTGTTATCTTAACATTTTCCCCTTTCTTGTTTTGCACTGTACTTGGAAAAATATGTAATAGTCTGCGCTGGCTTGTTGTAATACAGCTTTGTGGTAGATGATTTGATAACATGTAAAACAACAGTTCACATTTTTTTCCAGTTATGACCCCATTTATAAAAGCATTATATTGTGCAACACAAAATGCCAGGTGTTACTATAGGATTAAACCGAATTTCTTCTGAGGTCGTGACCCAACTGGTAGCTGTTCCTGGAGAACATCTTGTGGCCCATAGCTACTAGTCTGGTGACAACTGATCTAGGGGTTGATTTGAAACAATGGTGTGTTCTTTCCATACAATTATTAACACGAGTGATGATGTATTTGTTTTACCTTGACGTGCAATGGGATGTCATTAGTTCTGCTACCAGAAAGAATGGTGTAAAGGGGGAAAAAGTGCTGTTTTATTAAGCAACCAAATATGTAATCAGTCATGGTAAGTAACCTACACGGAGGTATCTAACTCCAACCATGTACTGTTTCCATGGGAAACACCTGCCACTCACTAGTTCCTAGTAGGGCTCTCTCAGAAGCCAGTGGAGAAGACCAGAACACCAGAAATGTTGGTGTGATAGGAGGGTTATGGTCAGTCAGCTGAAATCCAAACTGCACTGCTCTGTTCCATATTGGGAAAATTCTTGTCTGATCATACTCTTCAACTTGGAGACCTTAGAAAGAGGTTGTGAACCTATTGGTGTCTCCTTCATGCAATTCTCAGCATGAACTGACAGTGTCTCTGAGTTGTCTGCACTGTCAGGGAATGTCACAAATCTGTGAGTTACCAAGCTGGATAAGTTAGTAGGACAAGGCAATACAGAAGCTCATTTTCCAGAAAATTTTCCATCAGTTTTATTGCTGCTGAACTAAATCTTCACAACAGCCCAAACTCTGCTGCAGTCCTGTGTTACTATTTGTCTGATTACACTTCATTACATTACATTGATTTTTCCCCTCTGTACTGAATTAAAAATGAAACTGCAAGTCAAAATGCAATACATATCCACACTTCATTTACCTTTGTATTGCTGTTTTAAATATATATATATATTTATTTATTGCATACACTCACACACAACCAGGCAATGTTTGTTCTAGTTATTAAGATCAAGAATATATTCAGTTTGGCATTATAAATCTTGGAAATAATCATGAGTTCTATTAAGGACCTAATAGGATAATACTCCTTGCCAAATCAATGTGAAAACCCTCAGGGCAAAATAAAACCAAATGTTCATTGGCCTTTGAGAGAAGGAGATGCAGGATCCTTAAGAAGGAGGCCAAAGTGTGATAGCAGCCAGACATCACTGATAGTGTCAAAACCACAGCATGGTTTACCAGACAGTATGTGCAAGGGGCATCCAACAGCACACTTACTCTGTTGATGTTAGTAAATATAGTGAAAAAAGAGCAGAAGATCATAACAAATGGCACAAGGGGAGGAGGGTCATGGGGTATTTAGAATGTCTGTGATATGCCGAACTGCTTTATAACTTTGTATTTCAAAGCTGGGATACTGTGTGTTGTTTAAAGTTATATCTGTGAATTATTTCAGGTTGTATCTGAAATTCAAAGCAAGGCATACCTCTTTCCTAGCAGTCTCTGTGAGAAAAAGAGAATTACCCTCTCGATTACCTGTTTGTCTTCTGGTGGAGCAGAATCAAACACAGTATAAAGATCCTGATGTATAAGTAGCTAACACTATCAAAATAGTATTTTGTAAAACAACATGGGGGTTTTTTAACCTATATTTAAGACCTCTGTGTCATACAACATTGAGGCTTTTTTAATGCTTAAATTTCTTCTCTGTGGTAGTTTTACTTCTTTGATTGCTGTTGCTATTTCTTAGTCCATTGTTTGTGAGTAGTTGGAACAGGAAAAGGCCAAAAGCCAGAGAAAACAAGTGGTAAGCAGGCAGAATTTCATGTCTGCCTTACTGTTTTTCATAGCATCATGAAAACCAAGTTTGATTAAAAACTCAGTACTTGGAAAGAATATGTCTGGACAAAAGCCAAAATTAATACAGTTAAAAAACTGAAACATGCACAGATGTGGCTTCAACAGCAGCACACAGAATGGGAAGAGACCTTCTTAGAAAGAGGAGCGAGGAGAGTAACAGGACTATTGGTTCAACGCTTTACAAAGTTGGGAACATTGTCATCCTGTCTGTGGATACAGAAAGGATAAGAGTGGAGACAAGCTGTTTCATGGCATACAGGGCTGGTCACACCCCTGGCTAACACAGAGCACGGGGTTTAGAAGCAGTTATTTTTGTAGATCTTTGTAAAGAGGCAGGCCTGTTAACAATGAAGTCAGTGATGGCACATGCGTAAGATGCTTTTGCTTGTCCCTACAGCCCAGTCCTGTAATTTTCTCTTTTGTGTATCTAACTGCCAAAGTGCAGCAAACTGGTGTCCATCAATCAGCCTGCATTCTGATGTCAAGAAGAGGCAATAAAGAGAGAGTGGAAATACCAACCTGCCATTAAGACCAGCACTGGGACAAGAACAATAAGTGCATTGACCAGTTGTTTTATAGAACATGCTGCAAATTAATCCATTTCCTGTTTGACATGTTTATTTGTAGTACCTCTTCTTCTGTCAGAGCTGGAATGAAATTACTGCTCTGTCTCAAGCAGTGTACTGCTGAGCTAGGATTGCTCACAAAACTGAAATGAGGGACCTCAAAATCTCCTGTGTCATGAGAGATTTTAAAAGACTGTGACTGTTTACTTTAAAAAACAGACAAAAAAACAATGACAGCAAAATTTAAAATTACTAAATGATTCAGATAAGGCAGACTGGGAGCTTCTCCTAGTCCAGTAATGAAAAGGCATATTCATTTAATGTGGCAGGTAGCAAGCTGAAAACCTGTACTGGCTTTGCATGGAGAGGTTTTGGTAATGGGGGGCCTGCAGGTGTGGCTTTGAGGAAAGATGCCAGAAGCTTCCTCTGCGTCCAACAGAGCCATGATAGAAAACAATTTTTCACACAGTGCATACTGTCACTGTGGAACAAGCTGCAGTGTTGAACCAGTTGAACAACAGGATTCAAGGAGATATTAGTCACTAATTAAGATACCAAGAATTGCTGAGATGTACAGTGCTAGTGAGTCTTTAACTATTAGAAATTAGGATGATACTGAGCATGCAAGGATGGTTATTTTGGCATCTTCCACACCTACCTGATGTCTTTGATACCTGTTGCTTCCTGAACCTTGCTTGTTAGTAAGCAGCTCTGGTTCCTAATCATCTTGTTCAAAACAAGGTACTGGACTAAGTGGACATCACCCTTTGCTCAGTGTGGGTTCTTCTCTAGGTGCCTGACTACCAGTTGTGGCATCTCAATTCCGTTGTTAGTGTGCAAATACATTATTCCGTTGTACAGGTCTTCAATACTTTTGTTTATTTGAATTGGAATACCAGTTAAAATTCCATCACCCAAATGGCTTTATCCAGTACAGCATGCTACAAAGGGTAAGCATGGCATAAATGGTAACTGAGAGGATTTAGGCTCTTAAATAAGGGGTTGATTTTTAGGGAGCTTGCTGTGTCAAACTATCTACACTGTTGCTGTTTTCACACCTGTAGGCTGATACACAGGTTAGAAACAACTGCTCTGTTCTTCTCATAAGCCTCTCCTGTGCAGACTCTGACAAACTGGAAGTTGAGAGCATGTTGGCAAAACTAACTTAACTTGCACTTCTGACCAAAGAAAATTTGGCATTGGAGTCCTGTCAAGGTAAAGGCTATGGCAGCAGTCCATCATGCCAACTCCTTTCCTTCAGCCCCCTCTCCCTCCCTTGCCAGGCCTGGTAATACACTCTCTTCCTCCACAGAAGGGGAGCTGGAGGCAGAATGGCTGCAAGATGTAGGTTTATCTACATTGATCTCTGGAGCCGAAGAGGAGGATGGCCAAGCTCTGCTGTCCACTCTGACCAGAACTCAAGCTGCTGCTGTACAGAAGAGGTACAACACCTATACTCAGACCCTGAGGAAGAAGAACAAGCACACAGTCCGGGATGTGAGAGACATCTTTGGCACCAATGACTCTTCTGTAAGTATTCCAGCGAATGCCTTTGATCTTAATTTTTATGCAATTTGCAAGTGGCTTACCAAAGTTTCTGCCAGACAGGAACCCTTTTCCGCTGACAATGTACAGCCAGCCAGTAGCATTTCCTGACTCTAAGACCATATTCCTAATGCTGTATATACTACATTTTGAGAGGGAAGAAAGAAACCCAATACAATAGAGGGTGAACAGTTTCGCAACTAACCTGTAACATAATGTTGTATCTGTTACCAGCCTTCCTCCTGCAGTCTCCTACAAGACTAACATTTACTCCTTTATTTTTTGGAAATTGGTGAGTTACTCTTGGCAGCTTTTCAAATTTTGGATGGCTTTTGGGGGCACTTGCTATTTACTCAGCAGTCTCAGTGGTAAAGTAAAACTTCTCTAATGAAGCAACTGTGGTTCAAATATGTATAAGCAATTAAACACCTGACAGCATGATTGCAACTGGTACACTGGCAGTTACATTTCACTTATGTAGCAAATGAAAATCCATTAACTCTTCATTTGCTTCATGGCTTCAGAAATGAGCATAAGCTCTGCTGATTTCATCCGCTTTTCCCTGAGGATAGCTCTAAGTGCATCAATTCCTATGACTACATACTTTGATTTTGGTGAATGCAGTCAACTGTGTGATTTTAGTCTGATGCTCAAAGTAACATGCATGATTTTATATTTGTCACTCATGATATCTTAAATGGGAGCCACCAATAAGCTCACAGTCTCACCTTTGAAATTAATATTCAAGTTTTTGCCATCACAAAACTCAAAAAACCCTCTTTTTCATTACGATGTTGCTTTTTGTCCTACCTTCTCCTCAAGGCTTGGCATCCTGGTTTAATTTCAAAAAAAAAAAAAAAAGGGGAAACAAAATTGTAGCTGCATAGTTATATTAAAATTGAAAAGATATAATGTCCAGGAAGTTAACTTCTTTGTCCCCAAATTAAGTACCTGGATTCTTTTGAAACTGTTGCAACAAATACATCCAGAAGCATCCAGTAGTTTCCTGTGGGCAGACTTTCTTTCGTGAGAAATCATCAGGCATGTTTGCATGAACATGAAAAAGCTGATTGTTCTTCTAACTAGATTAGCACACTTCTGATTCAAGTATCTGTAACTCTTAACATGTTTAATTTTTTTCTTTAAAGTTTAAGTTTCCTAATAAATTTCAATCAGACAAATAAATGTGGTACCTGTTCTCTCAGATGGGCACAATACTGATGTATTTTTGACCTGCTTATTTTATCTTCTCACTTGCTAAAGGAATTTGGATCTTCAGAGCAAATTGCCCTTCAAAATACTTTTTTTTACCTTCTCTGAAATTCAGTTCACTTACTAGTACTGCTTTTGTATAGTCTAAAAGACCTAATAAGTAATAAAGTCTTCTAAGTCTTCTTCCCACAAAAATATGCGGTTTTGCAAGTGCTTACCTAAATGTTAAACACAGATGCACAAACACAACTGCAGAGCACACCATCACTTCCCTCCTCTGGACTTCGAAACAGATAATACTTCTAAAAGCCTGCAAGGTTCCCAACACCCTTTTGGTTTTCCTATTGACCATTGCTCCTATCTCTGCTGCTTATTATGGGATTTAGAAATTTCATCATAATTATCAGCTCTTCAGGGATAAACACACTTCAGAGGAGCTTGTGTTCCTGACCTAAGGGTTTCCCAATCAGTCTTCCTAAGGGAGTCTCAGCAGTCCCTCGAGCTCTGCTGCCTCTTTGGGCATGGCACTACAGCTGCCCGTGAATCTTTGTGATGAATCAGCTTAGGAAAGAGGTCCGCATTAAAAACAACCTAGCCAAAAGAAAAGACCAACAGGGGACAGAGAGGGAAAAATCTTTTCAGCACAGCTGCTGAAGAGAGACTGGTGAGGAGACTGTTTGAAATGACATACAGTTTTGCTTTCCCATCCTGCCTTTTAGTTGGGAAGGGAAGAGGTAAACGTGCTGCAAATAGCAAAACAGCTCTAATTGTTTCACATAACTCTGTAATCCTCCCCATTAGGAGGATGGATTTACACCTTCTTCCCAACGACCTAAGAATTGCAAGAGCCTAGAGGGATGGGTCACAGAATGGATTACTCTCCTCTGTGGCTAATGATGACATTAGCTCACTAGGGTCACCTGAGGTGAGATTTAGGGAACCAGTGAAGAGGCATAAACAGTTGTCATTTGGAGCAGGGGAAGAGAAAGATAGATTTGCCCTAGTTTTTTCTCTCTCTGCTGAAAAAACACCCTGCCTGCTGGATGTTTTGCTACTACTACTGCCTGGTGGCCAGCCTCTGCATGGGTCAACACAGAGCTAAGTGTGCTTTTCCAGTCATCCTGCCTTGAGGTCCATCCCCTCAGGGCAGGAGTGTTCCCTCAACAGACAAAGTGGACTCAAATAAAAGGAAATTAAGCCATTCCTGTTTTTGTTTGGTGGGGTTTTTTGGTGGTTTTATTTCTGTTACCTATCCTGGAAAGGTGACATGATCCCTGGGGGCAAAATGCCGCTCCTGTGGTACATCACCCTTGCAAGAGCCACGCCTTGGTAGAGCACTCTGTCCCAGCTGAGGTGCTTTTGCTATGCTTCAGACAGGTCTACAGCCAGCAGGCTCGACTGAGAGCCACAATACTGAGTTTTAAATTAGATGGTTTATTAATCACAGTGGCCTGATTTTCCTTACTGCTGGTACCCTGCTGCTTCCATCAGAAGCCATCAGCATTGCTAGTGCTCAAAGCCTAGAAAAATCAACGGCAGAATACAAATGGACACACATACACACATTGATTTTGATTTTGTTATTAGAGGGAATGAAGCGTCATGCTCATTAACAGCCCAACTCTTCACTCTGTGACCAACTGAAACTCCTCAAGAGTTTTTAGAAGCATTTTGCTTTAGCAGTGCATGAGAAAATCATGTCCTAATTAAAGAAGAATCACTAACCCAGAACTATTTGCATGAAAAGGTGTTTGTAATGACAGTGCTTGGAAATATGAATATATTCAAAGCATTGGCAAATTGTATTCTGACCAGAACTATAAGGTTATCCTCCTCTGCCTTTATTTCCCTTAGCTGCAGGGTTGACAATAGAATTTGGTCACTTTGGTGCTCCACTGATTTGGTTTTACATCTTCTACAATGAGGGTAACTACTAAAGAACTGTCTGCCTCATCTCCATCTTCTTCTTGCTCTTATGATTTCCTCTTCCCGTTGGAAATTCCTCTGTACATTGTGGCAGTAAACAGTGGGCTCATTTTTAATGTCTGATGAATCACTTTCAGTCAGAAATCAGGAGAATCAGGATATGAGAAGCCTCGCTTTTGCTGGAGCCCTACCCAAATGAATAAAGCTGTCCCAGTTTAGTTAAGGGCACAATTTGACTCTTCGTCTTTCACATCCATTAAGACAAGATCTTGCACAGTTTTTTAAATCTTTTATACTACAGAAACAATCTGGATCTTTAAAATCCATGCATTTAAAAAGGTTTTATTCCCAGTCTTCTCTTTCTTTTAATCATATAATCCTAAGATTAAAAAGAGTAAAATGGGGGGAAGGAAGAAATTTTCACAAAAGGGACATAGATTTAGCTTCTTTATACACTCTCACTGTGGAAGCTGGAAAAAGAGACTGAGAATACAACATTTTAGCTACTCCTGATATTGTGCACGGTCCACATTATTCAATTGCCCCAAACTAGAGCAGCCTGCAGGCTGTTGCAAGCCCTGCTGCGTGCAAGGCAGAGGTGTGCTGTGTGCTCCCTTCTGCTGGAGCTGCCACGCTTTGTGTAAGTGATTTACTGCAAGTGCTTCACTATTGATTTCACCCATGTAACAAGGCTGGAAGCATTTTTTTCCTTAATAAACTTGAGCCTTTGTAAATCTATTCTGTACACGGTTTGCAGGGTCAGACATTTTGAGCACTGAAAGTAGATGAGCCAGTTGCTAATGTTTAACATTAATTTCTCCATCTGGATCTTTAGCAGGAGCATAACTACTTTTATGGTTGATTTTCCTGAACTGCTAAGGGAAGTTTAGCCATCCCCTCCACTTCCATACTCCCACCTGAAATTTATAGTGCTTTTAAATGTCCTGAAGCTTTTTGTATAAATGTTGTGGGATTTTATCATAAAAGCAGCTTACAGTTCTCCTTTTTAAAAAATCAATGGTCCTCACAGTCTTCTGGCAAAGGAAGTCCATGTGACTCAAATCCTGTTTGCTATCAAGTTTGCAGGCCATTGAATGGACTCTCTCAGGAGAGATTTTATTCATGTTACATTTGACTTTGTTACCCAAATAGCTCAGAGGATAAGACGGAATAAAACAACTGCAACATTATTTCAGGCTTCCAATGGGAAGACCTGCCTGTCTTTTAAGTATATGACATATTTTTAGCAGCCTGAGTGCTGCTCCTGTGCATTGGCTACAAATGGGGAAGACAAAGTTTCTGCCCTGAGGCATTACTGCTTGTTGACAAACAGCCGAGTTAGCAATTTAAAAAGCATTTTAAAGAGCGGGTATTGAGGGCTCATGGGGCCCCTCAGCTGCAGGTTCAGCTGGAAAACTAGAGCTGCTCCATCAGGCTCAGGGAGGGTGAGGCAGCAGGTTTGAGAAAGGTGTGCGCTCCACAGGCTCCCACAAAGATGCAAAGGGTAGCAGAAAAAAATACAAGACAGGTTTGGAACATTGTAGTCATTTTCACAGAGTAACCTTCAGAAAATTTCTTTAATTCCTGACCTTGTTTTTTGTTTGTTTGTTTGTTTGTTTGTTTTTTACCCAATAACATATAAATAAGCTGCTACTGCCCCATGTACACACAAACAGTCAGATTTGTCTTTATGAATCACAAAACTGCTAAGAATAAGGCCAAAATTCTGCTGCCAATAACAGGTGACACTGCTTGAAAGTCACCTCCTGGACCACCAGGCCCTTTCTTTGCAGTGCAAAATGATTTAAGGAGTGGAAAGAAATGAATTTGACTATAGAAAATTTCTGTTCCCTCAAACTGTTTTTTGCAGTTCACTGATAAAAGTGTTAGCATATAACCTATGGGAGGACATCTGTCTGTTAATAACTTGCTGGTGCCCAAATCACAAGAAGCACCAAACAGCCTGATTTCTGACAAGTGCCTAGGAACAGCAGATATTAAACATGTGTCAAAGAGTCTTCAAAAAGATTTGGAGCCAAAATTATTAAAAGCAGAATGAATTGCAATTTGACAAGGACCTTTTGCTTAGTATAACTCTGTACAGCAATTTACTTAGCTAATTTCAGTCATTACATAGGACAGGACTCATTAGGTACAGCAAGCTGTAATATTACTGACCTCAACATGATCCAAGTCTGTACAGGCTGGGAAAGATTAATTCTTCGGCTTGGCTATGAAAAATATACTCTGGAGAATCACAACCGGTTGTTTTATCTTGTCAAAAGTGTGTAAGCTGAGAATGATACACTGTTACTTGAACTGTAGCAGTTTCTGTCCATCGACTTTTACCTTCCCTGCAGTCTGATCATTTTTCCTTGCCTGTCAGCTCACATTTGAGACAGTTCCAGTGTCACCAGTTCCTTCTAATGGTATCCAGCTTCCTGGGCAGAAGCCAGTTTGGAAATCAGTTACCTGTGAGTATGACAATATGTAACCAGTGTTCACTTCCTCCTGGGAAAGTGATAGACAGAAAGACCCTTTCGTGGTTCAGGGGTTAGTCCCCTCTTTCATGTTGGGGCAGTGTTGTGTGTATTTCATTAAAATTATTGTCAGCTTATTGTCATGCAGGAAGCAAAGTTTCCTAATAAAGACCAGAGCTGTACAGACACAGACTGCTGCCCTTGAGGCATCAGAATCTGAAAAATACTGATCATTGCAAGGCTGGGATTGTAAAAATAATTGGTAAACAATATGTTGGAGAATTTGTCCAAAATATGCTATCAGTGTATTTTCTTGTTGCAAATTATGACAAGAAAGATGCACATTTCCTCCACATTTCTCCAGTACTGCAGAAAGTGCAGTATTAGAAATGTATCATTTTCCTGGTTCTGCCCTATTATTCTGATCTACTAGTGATGTTATTCTCTAAATGCTTTGCCCTGACAGTGACTGGCACTGCTATTGAAAATAATAGCTCTTCTCTACTAAGTGTCTGGACGACTGTCAGCAGCCTTCCATGAGAATGCTCATCTTTTATTTTGAAAGCTCTTCCCATCACCATTGTGTTGGAGAAGAAACTCAGATATCAACAGATAGTGACTTGATTTCTTCTCCAACACCATTGTTCAGGGCTTAACTAAGGGTATATTAATACCCAAGTTTCTAAACTAGTCCCTTGGATGTTTATCCCTGGATATAGTTCCACAGTCATTTTCCCTGGTGGCTAAAGCTTCTCTCCTGATACTTCTGCTCTTCAAGTAGTTGTACTGGAACGGGTGGGCAACCAGATGCCCAGGGCTAACACAGACAGTCTGTGGTCCTGGGTTCAAGGGTGGAAAGAGAGATGGAACACATCTTAAATGGCATGGCTATTAGATACAGTCTAAGTCCACTGAAGCCAGAAGCCACTCAATAGCACACTTAGTTTTTTTCATATCAGACTTGCAAAACAAAGGGTGTTGCAAAAAATATTTAAGTTCCTGTATCTGTAAATGCAATGATTCAAAAAAAAATGGGGCATTCGCAAGTTTATAAAACATGTAATGTTTTTTAATTCACATTCTGATTTCCATGGCTTTTGAATACATTTGGGTCACGTTAGTAAATTCTTTCCTTCAGTCCTGGGGGCTGAAATTTTCCTTCACTTTCAATTAAATTTATAATTCTATTCCAATTGGGTGAGTCTAGGAGCTGGACCTTAAGGGAAAACTGAGATATTGACCTGAGATATGAGAGAACTGTCATGAAAAATGGCAGCACTGGAACTCATTAATGCTATCTCACTTTGGACTTCATGACAATAGCCTATTTCTGACCTTGATTGTACTGATTCCAAAAATTTTCCTCTGGCATCCACTAATTTCAAGAGGTGACTAAATTTTAGAGTAGAGCAATAAGTCATTTCACACTATCTACCACAAATGCCAGTATATATAGTGTTTTTCAAACTGGAATATTGTGTACATTATGTCCTGTTTTGGTGCTACACACAAAACTAACAAGTGTGAGAAATATATGTATGTGACCACATAAAATATATGCACAGTGTTTTATGATTGTAAATAAGTCATCAATAACCTGATAAACAGTGTCAACAGCATTTTTCTGTCAAGACCTTTTACTTTTAATTGTTCATTAGACAACTGCCACCACAGTTTGCTGGCCTGAGTAGACAAGGACAGCATACAAAAACTTTGGAATTCCTGATAAACAGGAAGTTCCAACTTGACTATCTTTCTCACAAAAAGCAACAAGTTAAATAATCTAAAACGAAAATATGGATTTTATTTCTAAGGGGTTATTTCCTCCAGACAAAACAGGAACATGCTGTGGTCTGCACTGAAACTCTTCTTTGAAGCACTTCCTTTATTACTTTCTCAAGATTTTTGTCATCTTAGTTCATTTTTTTAATGTCTCTGTACTAAATGCAATCATATATTCAGCATTCCTGTGTAATTTCCCTTATTTTCAGCTAATAGCTGTCTAGACTGCGGACTAGATAAAGGCAGCCCATCCATAACAGAAGAGCTCTCCTATGAGGTCTCTTTCTCAGAATCCATTACGATCCTTCCAAAAACCCAGGAGTGGCCAAAAAATCAGAGGTTCAAAAAGGAAGACTCGACTTTGCCTGTAAGTTTGTTCTTGACATCGTTCCTCAATTGCTTTCTTTAACACAGCAATTTCCTGCTTTATACCCCAGCACATTGGAGTCTGTTAAGATACATTAACTGTCCTTTCAGATGTGCACTTTGTAGAGACTGCCTTCTGTGCCTGCCTACTGCCTGTGATTTATTCCCAGAGAGGCACCAAAGTAATATGGCTGTCCAAGCCAGGTCTTCACTTGTACTCATCACAGATGAATATGTGTGTGACTTAGTCCACAAATATTGCATCATCCATATTTTTTCACATTGAAATACAAACATCTTACTGGCATGAATACTAAAAATCATTTTCATTACTGGTCTGCTTTCCTAGGTTATTCCCCAACAGATTATCTGCCTTTGTTAACACATGGTTTTAAAATTGCTCTGTAGATGAAGGGAGGAAAGCAAACCTCAGTCCCGAAGCAGTACTGGCTGTCTCCGATCAGTATTTAGTGCTATAGGAAATACTACATGAATGGTTAAAGAAAAGATTACTATATCTTCCAACCAGACATACACTGAGCAGTTTTGTCAAAGGAAGTCAGTTTTCTACATCCATCAGCCCTCACAACTTCCATCACTAGAAACATTAGCTTAGTTCTTCAGATATCACCTTTTAGTGACAGGTATGAAATAGCTGTAAATTATTTGGAAGCATTTCCTGAATATTATGATGTCCTGAAGTCCTGAACTAATCTGAAGCTGTTACAATTCACACAGACATTGAATTATTTGAGAATTATTCATTTGTCCATCTCATACTCTACCAAGGAAAAAGAAGCTGAAATGCAGAAGTAAGCTTCGTTATTGAAAGATAAGACATGAAGTAGACTATGCAGCTTGTGTGAAATCTCTCTGCTTTATTGTGTCTGGTTTGTTGGGGGTTTTTTTGTGGAAATTACTTGGTGTCCTGTGGAAAGTAAGGGTATTTCTGAGCTTATCATGATTTTGGACTTTACTACAACAGACACACGCACACAGATGGTTCTCAGCAGCAGCAGCTCAGAATATTTGCAGTTGACAGAGCAGGGAAGCTGCTGACAAAGAGGGAAGAGAAGATACATTGAATATCATGGATCTGTGGATTAATAATTGACTGGTTTTAGAAAACACCAGTATTGTGCTGGAGTTGAAATACTCTGCATACAGGACATCATTTTGTGAGCTCAGAAGAGTACACAAGAATATGACAGGTCATTACAGACAGAGAGTTTCTGAATAAAGTCAACAGTCATAGCTGTTGATGTTGGCATTTCCCTTACTTCATCTACTGTTACTCATGGTATTTGGTTTTTTCCCATAATGACTCAGACTGTAGTGGGCCTCAGCAGAAAAATCACCTCTTGCTCTGTAACACTGAGCAACCAGTCACCTACACTCTGAAGGACTGTCCCTCCTTCCCCGTGGTGAGCCAACGGGGCTAGACTGAAGAATATGCAACATCGTACTTTCTCCAGAGTAGGTCTGACAACATAACCAACTTCACGGATAGTGTATACAGGGCTGCACAGAGAGATAAGTCAAAAAATAGCATGTGCCCCACAGCTCCCAGAACAGCCACCTCAACAACCCTGGGTGTGTAGTTTACATGCAATTTCCCCGATGTGGGACTGTGATCCATGTGACGTAGTTGACGATATTACGGAACTATGAGTCAGTAAGCATTTCAGGCCCATCTGAGCATACTTCATAGTTCCACGTAGAAACATCATCACAAAATATCAGACATGATTCTTAGCCAAAACATTAGTAATCTAATTTGAGGATAGCACAGCCTGCTTCAGTGCTGCATGTTGTGACACCACTGTTTGTAAGAAAACCACTGGAAAATTGTGACATAAGGCAGAAGAAAGGGGCGCAGCCTCAAACCTTGTGTTAACCACAGCATCACATCATAGTGACCCTAGGAGTCAAACAGCCACCACAGAAAATCATTGTAGCACCCTTTGTAATCAGTTTTGAGTCTTTGGAATTTTTTCTTGGCAAACATACTTTTTCACTGTCCCCTCAGAAAAAAAA
>JAWWTY010000077.1:100487896-100531700 GCA_035222235.1 Margarornis squamiger | reverse complement strand
TTATTATTATTATTATTATTATTATTATTATTTTCAAGGTGATTTATTGTGCTTTAACTGCTTTTGGACTTTTTGCATCACCAGAAACAAGATGCATAGATATTCTTTAGTATTTCATGTGTCTTCAGAAGACTATCCTCCATGCAAATTTTGTTTCATTATTAACTCATAGTATATGGGTAATAGTGTAATTGCTGCATTCTAGGGAGGGAATACTATGACCTAAAATGCCCCAGACAGCATGTTAATTAGTTATTTCATCCCTTGCATTCTTTCTCCCCCAATTATTATTGCACCTATTGAAAGACCATGTGCAATGTAATTTAGGAAGGCCTAAACTACCTGTTCTAGATGTCCTTTGTACTTTCTTGCTTTTGAAATCTGGTGTATGTTTAATTTTTTTGTTTGTTTGCTTTCTTCTTAGTCAGTTTGACAGACTAAATTTAAAGATAGTTTAAACCTATTGAGTCCAAATTTTTTTTTCAAAAAAAGAGGGATTGGGCTGAAATCTCCAAAAGCAAAACATTAATAAAGGCTAGGTTTTCACTCAGATCCCTAAAGGGAGGAGATGATTTGTAATACTATTTATTTATACCTCTGACTAACATTTTTTAAATTACAATTAAATTAAAAAAACGTTCTACACCAAAGATCCACAGTTCTTTGAAAAGCATGTTTTTTGCTATAGCATTGTTATTGTGTCTAACAGTTATATCAGAAACTGATGGATCTTTGTTCTTTTTGACATTTGTACAAATGTGTCTGTCATGATGCAACATTCCTGGCTCTGGTCCACAAGACTGAAGTTTATAAAACATGTAGACATGTTCGCATCCCCCCAAATTACTCAGGATCATTCAGTTCAAGTCTACTTGGATAAATTATTTCTTAGCTCCTGGGAGTCCTGTTTCTAAGCCTAAATGCTTCTTGAGTAAGAAAAAATACCAGTAAATTGGCAGGTTGGCAACAGGACTAAGTAATTTTGCTTCTGGGCTTTTCCTCAGGTCTTTAGTTTGAACTCTCCTGTGAGACCTCATAAATTAATAGCATTATGCAAAGCAGGCATGGATTTATTACACACACATGATCGATACACAGTCATATCCATGATGAACTGTGTCAGCTACTTCAACAGCATTCAAGATGTTTTGGGGAAGGCAGAAGCAGAGCAAAATGTTACATCCTGCTGAAACAGGGCAAAAGTTTAAAAGCAGTATGTAACTCATTTGCTCCAGGTGGAGTACAGGCACAGAGGTGCTCCAGCACCACTTCCCAGTCAAACCGCAAGGGAACATAGTGGGCAAGAAGCTCATTTATGTTCAGATGGACACAAACTATGTCATCGTACCAGGCCAATATATAGGTCTATAGTTCATCTTCTTTTGTTATCCATGTACCCTAACATGACTTCCTGTCATATACGGGTACCTCTTTCAAAACACTACCTGTAAAAAAACTTCCTGTAGTTTTTGTGCAAATAAAGATGCAACCCATCTCTACTGTAGAAATTCATTGTTCGGAAAAGCCGGTTTGGACTGACAGAGGTTGGAGACCTCTCTCCTGAAGACATGAAGAAGATCCGCTACCTCTCCCTGATTGAGCTAGCAGCCTTCTACGATGCTCTGGGGGTGGAACTGAAAAGGAACCGCGCAGAGAGGGTGCGAGGACGAGGTACCTTTGTAGCCTCTTGCATGTCAATCAGCATTGCAGCAAAGACACGTATAAGGCTGGGTTCCCCCTTTTTCACATTTGTTGTTATTATTTTTAAGAGAATGGTCTTTTCGGAGTGCCTCTCACCATGCTGCTGGAGAATGATCAAAAGAAGGTTCCTGGAATAAAAGTTCCCCTCATCTTCCAAAAAGTGAGTATAACTCAGCCTTCTTGCCCACTGAGATTTTCTTCTCCATCATTTGCATTAACACTTTAAAGAGTCATCAGATAAAAGAAGATGCAGGCTTTACAGACTTGTGGATGTACACATATGTCTGATTGTATATTGTGATTTGAAAACCTTTTGAGAAGGAGACAAAATTTTCTCCTTTTGTGTGTTTTATCTGTGGTGGGGACCTCTTTTGATTATTGTAATTATAAGAAACCACAATGGAAACTTTCTGTCTTTGTTTCCCTTTTTCATTAAATTAGAGAGCCATGCAAAATTACATATGTGCAGAAATAGCAGACATGAGCTGTCTTGGGAGTTTTAATTTCACATTAATTCAAACTGTAGGTATTACTTAGCTACTATTTCCAGAATGGAAGTGATATCTTCTCATTGAGATTTGTTTGACAAGACAAACAGCATTTGTATGAGCCATTTGAAAGTACAATGACATCCAGTGGATGTCTTGGAGACAGGTATGCAAACACAAGTACATGTGCAGTTACGCAGATTTACACGGACTTGAAAATACAACAAACTTCTCTGTAATACTGACTAAAGGAGGGTTAGGGGAAAGACTGACATAGTTTGAATATTTAAATGACTTTGCAGTTAGTTCCAAAACTTCCCTGTCAAGATACCATGGAAAATTAGAAGAATCCAAGTCAGGGCCAGAAGCAGATCTGGTGGTGAAAATCCAGAGCTGTATGACTAAATGCTAGGAGATTATTTTTTTCCCAATGTTGAAAATTCTGTAAAATGAAAATATATATATTTTTAATAAAGAATTAGAATGGAAAGTTTATTCTTCTATTCACAGAAATCACAAAATGAAATATCCTGGGATCATTTTCTAATCTGAGTTCTCAGTTCCCAAAAACGTATGTTATCTATGGACCTTTCCATTGTGCTCCTTGGGGCACACTTAAACATTTCTCAGAGGTTATTTTTCCTTCAATACACCATTGTGTTTTACCCTGTGTATCTGCTCTTTTATTAATATGTTTATATGTTAATTGTTCTATAGCAGTGCCAACTCTCAAGTCAAGAACAGAGGGGCCTATTGGATTAGCATTTTTCCATAGTCTGTATACTCCTTACTTCAGGGTCAGGAAGTGGAAAACAAATTAGGCAGGTTTATTTACACGAGCTGGCTTGTTTTCATGAGCAGATTCCATAGAGATGCATCTTTTTCAAATTAGTTTCAAGGATACCTAGATTAAAAAAAAAGTCTATAGTATTCTTAAGGGCTTCTGAATATTTTCCCTTCTGAATATGTCGTTGTGTTGTCTTTCAGTTATTGCGCAAGCTTGAGGAAACAGGTTTGGAAACTGAAGGAATTCTGCGGGTTCCCGGATCTGCCTCCAGAGTCAAGGTACACACTCATGACAGTTTTCCATCTTCTGGACCACAGACTCTATGTAAAATAATACATCACACACACAAATTCACAGTGCACATAAATACTGATCCGTGTAGCTCAGCATTTCTGCTCCTACCAGTGAAAGGTCAGATTGGTTCCTGGGAATCAATATATCACAGGACATGTAGTCCATTGCTTTACTTTAGTTCATGTTCTATATAAAGCACAGTCTGGATGTTGAATGTAGTTTTTCTCCATGAAACATGGTGGGATCCTTTCAGTTTATCTCTGTCATCCAAAATTGCTATGTTCTTATCTCTGTTTTATTTCAGAAATCCAGAGTTGCTAAACTGAGTGAACATCAGATAAAGATCTTATTCTATGTTATTTTAACCTCTGTGTCATTTTATTTCTCATTTATCTTCTGTGATCTTACAATTTCATGTTCCAAGTGAGAGAAATTTGGCCTGTGTTCACTGCTGGCAGTCTGAACTACTGCATTTTCACAGGCTGTTTTCCGGCTGTGATCACACGATAGTTGGTACCAACAACCTGACATTGTGGGGCAGTAATGCTTGCTGTTGTTTCTTCACACTAATTTGATTTTGTGAGCTGGCAGAGGCAAATTAGGAAAACAAGGTGTTTTTTGTTGTCTTTTTTTTCTGGGCTTTGTAGTATCTACCTCTTTCCCAGATATTTGCCGCTTTTTTTTTTTCCATATTTTAGCCTGCTAGGATTTTTTTGGTCTGGTTTAAGCAACACCTTGTAGTGCATTCTACTCCCACTTTCTCACCCTCAAAAGAGTTAGCCTTGCTTTCTGAGCCAATAGGGTTCAATGTTGTGGCAGCCACACAAATGTTGAAGATTGCTAAACATTGATGGGCTGGGCAGTCATAAAAAATTACTGTACAAAGAGAAGCAGCAGTATGTGACAGGCATTAGAATTCCAGCTGCTTTGACTCTGTGCATTGACCAAAGTACCCAGTGCCTTGAAAGTGCCGCATCGTGCAGAAGGAAGTTCCTAGTTTGCTCTGTACTTTTCAACTTCCTCTTTGTTTTCGTATGAATGCTTAAATGTTATTGCACACAATCTCAAATCTTTCCAACCTCTTCATGAAGATTGCTCAGCAGGGCTGTGCTCTAATTCAATTATTTTCATATTCTTTGCATATGCTGTACTAGGCCTTGTTCACTTTTTATTCATAACCTATATCCATGGAGCTGCTATGAGATATTACTTTACATGTAAGTCTCCTATACTGGGTAGTAAGTTAAACTGCCCATATGAAAGTTTTAAATTATTTGAGTTTTGGTTTCACTTAAATCTGTCCAACAAGCCAACAAACAAGAGAGATTTTTTCAAAGCAGAACCAGATTTCATCCTTCAAAGCCTTCATACATTATTATGACATTGGGATTTGAGGGCATTCCAACTTTATTTTAGTCTTGTTTGGAGAAAGAAAAGGCATATGGAAGTGATTAAAGGTTACTCTTCTATAAAACAAAGAATAAAGAAATAAATACAAGTTTTCCTCTGTAATCTGGTTAGTAACAAAAACTCCAGTGAAACAAAAATGTATAATAGTCTAGTGTAGGATCAGTCATGTTTACAAAGAATTGCAAAAACATATTTTAAAAGTATTTAGATGCATACATATCTGTATGTATTTGGAGGGTGGAGGGAGCAGGGTGTATAAAATACTATATATTCTTACCTGTTTGGATATATATATTAAATGTTTGTGTTTAAAAAAATCTTGCTTTCTCTCTCTGTGGCTTTTTCCCAGTTCTCAGCAGAAAAATGTGGAGTAGATTTCTGTCCTCTTGTGCTTTTGATGAGGTGAGGATTTCTGTTCCACATTTCCCAGTCAGTTACCAGAAGAGAATTTAATCTAGGTGTTTGTATGGATTATGTGTAAACGATGTGAATACAGAGGAAGCTGAGATAGCCCAGGGTACAACCAGTGAAATGTGCTAGTAAAAATGAGACTGTAACATTATATGCCAAATCCTGAATGACTTTCTGCTTCCTTTTGTGCAACCATTCTAGTTCATTATGTGTGATCATATTTTATATGTAATTTCCTTCCATTCATGTGAGACGTGGTAAACAGAATTCATTTTTAAAAGGTTTTCTGCCTGAACAGACTAAATTTTCTGCATGATATTAAAGTGCATTTGACAAAAACATGATCTGAAACCTGAATATTTGCTACAGATATATTTTGTCATAAACGGTCTCATAAAAAGCAGCAGCAAACTTCCTATGGAAAAGACAGTGTTTGGCCAGTAATAATTGTGAAAGCTGTAATATTTATGGATATCCTTATGTTACAATAACATCCTTCAATCTTTTTAGCTCAAAAGTTTTTTGAGGAGCTTTCATTTTCCAAACAGTCATCTGGATGTGAAGCCAAATTCTGTTCCTACTAGGAAACTTGCTGAGTATTTCCCATTAGAAATGTGTGTTGAACACTAATTAGTGACCCTCCAGAACTAAACAGACCTCTGTTATGCAACAAGATCCTGACACCGGAGAACAAGAGGATTAAATGGGGACCCAAAATGTATAATCATCAATTCTCTATCTTAGACCTCTCTTGTGTTTTTTGAGCTTTGGGTTTGGGGGAAGGGGTTTATGCATTAAGTGGAGATTTTTCTCACAGTAATGGTTTGATACATTTGTTTTCCTTCAGTTTGAGCAAATCTAACTATAATTATTCTAACATAAAACTTCCTTGTAAAGACAGGAAGACCCAGATTTCATACCATTTCTAAAGGTCCATGGATTAAGGTGTTAACAGATTATCTAGCAAGTTCACCAACAGTAGGGAGAAAACACCACTCCTTTGTCTTTTAAAGGTCAGAGAGTGAGTGTTTTAAACAAAAAGAACGGCTGTGATAAATCCTAGTTAACTGAGTTGTCTGTTTCTAGTTCTAAGGCATTGCACAAAACTGATGGTTCAAATGGGTCACTGGCAGAAATCTAGCTATAGCTAACCAAATTTAGCCTGGGTTGCCAAATATCTTCAGGAACTTGATTTGCTAAACTGCTCTGAACTCCACATCTGTGCTCTAGACCACCAGTGGTTTAGGGGTACTTTAGATCAAGGGCTGTGCAAACCTGCGTACTGTTTATAATAGAACTTCTGAAGTGATGACAAACTGCTGGGTCAGCAACAATGATTAAAGGCCAAACGTTTCTTTTATCTTTCAGAATCTCCATCAAGAACTTGAGGCAAAATTTTATGAAGACACCTTTGATTGGGACCAAGTGCGAAATAATGATGCAGCAGGACTGTTGAAAATGTTTATAAGAGAACTCCCAAGCCCACTCTTCAGTGTAGAATACCTGCCTGCTTTCATCACTCTAGTGGAAAGTACGTGGAAATGGAGTTAGTATGGACTGAACTAGATAAAATATAAGAGTAGACATTACATTTTTTTCTCTCTCTCTGAAGCAGAGAGAAAAACAGTCCCAGTCCATTTCCTAAACATTTGAATTTTCTGCAAGGTTTCATTTCCAAATGGCAAAAGGTGTCTAATTTAGCTAACAGCATAAGCATGTTGTGTGAATAACACAACTGTTTAATGTAAAATTTGAAACCTGTGAGTAAACAATGGCTGAGACTGCTTCACATCAGTTATAGGTTTCACAAATGAAAATTTCTGCAAGGTAGACTCAAATCACTGCCCTTTAGCTGATATTCTCTTGGATCTATTTTATTTTTCTTAAGGTTTATGTTGAGGTCAGAATATTGGTACAGAGATATGTGTGATCAGAGAAAGCTTCAGGCAGTCGGGATTTGTTTTCAGTGTACATACTACAGTCTCTCGTTCTCAGTACATTTTGTTCATTTCTCTTCCAGGAAGAATGCAGTTGTACCTATGACTTCACAGTAAAGTCACTTGAGCTAGGACAGAGTGAAACTCTCAGGATGGTGAATTAATTAGGCAAATTGGTACAGAGGAACTTCACTTAAGGTTGCAGTCAAGTTTGCAGTGTCTCCTTTAGGTAAAGGGCAGAAGGAGGTGACCTATTCTTGTAACCTTCCCATAACTGAGTGTGCTCCTTTTGAGTCCCAGGCTGCACGCTGTTATGATGGCTTAGCAGTTTGGAGAATACAGAA
The DNA here is from genome assembly GCA_035222235.1 of Margarornis squamiger. Classification (NCBI taxonomy): domain Eukaryota; kingdom Metazoa; phylum Chordata; class Aves; order Passeriformes; family Furnariidae; genus Margarornis; species Margarornis squamiger. The sequence continues at coordinate 100,524,328 of JAWWTY010000077.1, read as the reverse complement.
CAAGAGGTGTCTGACCAGAACAAAATTATTTTATTCCCTACAACAAATACACTAAGAGAATACATCTAAGAGAAACTAGCTAGTACTGAAAAATACTGGCTTGTTACTACACTGACAGAATTTTATAGAGCCTGGTCTCCCTCTGTGACAAAGATCCAAGACGATGAGAAAAACCCACTCATTAAATTGATTTTACATTTGGGAAAAAAGTTTATTTTTAATCAACACCTAAACATGCTACTCTCGACCAGGCACTAGTTGCTCTTGCTAGAACTGCTGACACACAAGGTTTTTAGAACAAACCAATTGCAACTGGGATTTCAAAAATATTAATTATTCATATCCTTAGAAATCTCCAAGATCAAGCTACAGCTACAAGCTTTGCATCTGTTGATCATGCTGCTGCCTGAAGCCAACAGAGACACAGCCAAGGTAAGTTCTTTGTTTGCTATCACCTGCCATCTGTGGTGCTTTTGACTTTTAAATGAGAAACACATTTTTTTCAGGCAATTCACCAGGAAAGTATTCATTTGTGTTTTTTATAATTTCCTTGAAAAGATGTTCAAATTCCCTTGCTGTCATTTCTTTTACAAGCAATTAAGAAACAGCTGTGGGAGGCATCCAGCTGCTGGGTCTCAGGCATCATTTATTCTGGGGCACCCATTTCAAAAAGGCATGGTCCTCACATACTTTGCATAGTTTAGGAAAGCAAGACCCAGTTTCTGGGTTTTGTGTATAACTGAAATTCTCCAGGATGAATTTAAATGAGAAGCTACCTTCAAGGAGCTTGCCTAGTGCACTCCCAGTACTGAAGGGCTTCCAGGGCACTGGACCAGAGTGGAGGAACTAGTACTAAGTAAAAACATATACCTGTAGCACAGATGTCAGAATCTCAACTGGCTTGCCTTACAAGCTCTATGAACTAATTCCCAATACACACAGAGTGGTTACAAGCATTTTGGGTGTTTGGGAGCTCCCAGATCTGACTATGTCCTGACCCTAAGAGGCACTGATTACATCTTCAGGCTTGTTTCTACATAAAGAATACCTGGGTGAACAAGCTGCGTGGGAGCCCCCAGACATTTCGTCAGGTCCTCTGCTCATCAGGACCACGCAGCTGCCCCACCTCTGCAAGTCTCCCACTAGTCAGTTTATATGTAACTTTATGAGTTCAGTTGCCTTCTTTACATGTATTTATGTATGCAGTAATGAGGGACAAGAACAACAACCCTCTTTAAAGCATATGGAGGTTTACTAGTGCTCTGTAAATAACGGGGGTTTTTTTCTGCTACGAAAGTTCATTTTGTTATAGAGCTGCATATGAAAAATACGTCCTAAAGGAGTAGTCTTAATTATTACTAGGCTTTTGCACAAAAATAAAAGCAATGACAAAACTCTCTATGCATCTACTTGCTATCTGTAATGAGATATTAGAAATTTCTCCAACACAGTTTCTATTTTGTAACTCTTGGGTTTACAAAAATTTTTAATTGCAACATCAGGGTACAAAGGTAGTGGTTTTAGTGGTATGGTTTTCATGGTTTAACCCAGAAAGCAGCTAAACACCTGTTGTGGTTTAACCCCAACTATCAACCAAGCCCCATTCAGCCACTTGCGCACTCCCCCACCAGCAGGATTGAGGAGAGAATCACAAGCGTAAAAGCTGGAAAGCTCGTGAGGTGACATAAAGACAGTTTTATAGGGAAAGCAAAAGCCATGCACACAAATGAAGCAAAACAAGGAATTCCCTGCTTCCAATGGTCAGGCAGGTGTTCAGCCATCTCCATGAGAACAGGGCTCGATCACTTGCAAAGACAAATGCCATCACTTCAAAAGTCCCATTCTTCCTTTTTTTTCCCCCCATCTTTATATTCTGAACATGATGTCGTATGGTATGGAACATCGTTTTGGTCCCTTGGAGTCCCTTGTCCTGACTATGTCTCCTCCCAGCCTCTCATGCACTCCCAACCTCCTGACCACTGTGGCAGTACAAAAAGCAGAAAAGGCCTTGGCTTTGTGCAAGCCCTGCTCAGCAATAACAAAAACATCTTTATATTATCAACACTGTGTTCAGCACAAATCCAAAACATAGCCTAAATACTGGCCACTGGAAAGAAAATTAACTCTACTCCAGCCAAAACCAGCACAACACCACACAGCCATTCCTTCACTTCTCCCCTAACCCAGTGGGATGGGTTAAAAAATTTGGAAAAAAAGAGTAAAATTCATCGGTTGAGATAAAAATAGTTTAATAGGACAGAAAAGAAAGGGAAAGTAATAATGATAAAATAATTAGAATATACAGAACAAGTGATGCACAATGCAATTGTTCACCCTTCACTGACTGATGCCCAGCCAGTTCCTGAGCAGCAGTCCCAGACCTGCTTTCCCACAGTTTATATACTGAGCATGACGCCATATGGTATGGAATATCCCTTGGGTCACTGGGAGTCATCTCTCCGGGCTGTGTCCCTTCCCAAGTTCTTGTGCACCCCCAGCCTCTGCACTGGCAGGGCAGCATGAGAAGCTAAAGATTACACTTGACTAAGTGTAAACACTGCCTAGCAACAACTAAAACATCAGTGTGTTATCAACATTATTCTTATCCTAAATCCAAAACACAGCACTGTACGAGATAGTAGGAGGAAAATTAACTCTATCACAACTGAAACCAGAACAGTGTTGCAAAAGGACTCGTTGGTAGATCCCAACTCTAATCACAGCTGTAATCCATCCTATTGAGTCACTCAAGCAAAGGGAAATGAGTTTCCTTTCACTCTGCCATGCATGTGCAGAAGCAACATCAACGAACAGTGACTGAGCTCTTCTTGCTTTCATTATCCCAGAATAAAAGTTTGGAGGTTGCTGGCAGAGAATCTTCATATCACTTATGGGACTGATGCACATTTGAAGAAAGACATCGCACTGGTGATGGTGATATAAAAAGCATTGGTCAGATGCATCAAAATGGACACTTGGAAATCTATGAAGAAACTAACTATTCCTTTGCAATACCTGTACATCTTTCCTCTGCTATGATTTAGTGCCTTAGGGTAGACACTGTACTTGACTTGCAAATTTGGGATTATGCCCTAAGTGATAGATAAGTTATTAATGTCTACTGTGGTAGCATGAACTGTTCCTCTGCAATTGACACAGGTGGTTGTAATCCAAAAAAAAATGCAAAACTCCCTAAATTTCAGCTCTAAGTGCAAATATATCAGCTTTGGAGCCAGAAATGCTGTGCAATTGAAAGCTCTGCATTTCAGAAGCAAATTAATTTCATGAGACTCAAGATAACAAAGTGTTGTTTTTTCCAGGCCTTTCTTCAGTTCCTGAAGAAGGTGGTTGCTAATGAAGGGAAAAACAAGATGAATTTGTGGAATGTTTCTATGATTGTTGCACCGAACCTCTTCATCTACAAAGGGAAACGTGCAAACCAACAAGAAATGCAAGCAGCCGCCACCACAGCACACATTGTGAGGCTTTTAATTCGGTACCAGGACATCCTGTGGACAGTGAGTAATGCTGGTTTCCTCTTTATGGCTCCAGTACAGAGCAGTATTTTGCTATATACAGGAGCTCTGCAGAAATCAGGGTAAACTGACCTTCCAAGAGGAAACAGTTGGCTATTCTTTGGAAACTGGCTGGAGTCTTCTACATCTAGAATGAAATATGGGTGACAAGTATATATGGATTGAGAATTACCTCACTTACCTAAGTCATCTATTTTAGCACAAATTGCCTTCTGGACGTACCTGTCCCACACCCTTGTTTATACAGAATAATGCATAGGAGAATAATTTAATCTAGATGTCTAGGTGATATGTCTAAACTTGAATGAGATTAAATGTGTTTAAAAAGTCTAGCCCATAATAATGTAAGCCAAAAGTGTCTACTACTTGTTGGGCTAGTGAAGGCTGGCATGAAGATGTTGACAGTCTCAGCTTGTTCCCTCATAAAGGGGGTATGATGGGGATTGCAAAGACTACCTCCCAACTTCCAAGTTCCTGCAACTTCAAACATCACTAAAATGTTTCATATGGTATGAAAGAAGATCTACAGTGTCACTGAAGGAATAAATGTGGCTTGTTAGAGGGAGCTGTGAATTGCATGTATCTTCTAGGAATAGATAGAGCTTCTGCTGCCTAAAATTTGGTGCCTTTCAAGGACTCGACAGCAATGTTAGGGGGAAAATTACTATATATTCTTAGATCTGATTTCCTCCCTTTAGGTCCCATCTTTCCTGATATCCCAAGTGAGAAAAATGAATGAGGCAGCGATGAACAACAGCAAGAGACAGCTGATGTTTGACAAAGGAGTGAGAAAACTACTGAGGAGAAAGACCATGGAACGGGAAAGACCTGAAAGACCAGAGGTATGATAAAAAGATACAGTTTTCAAAGTCAGCTTTAACCAGCCTCCCTCCTTTATCTCATTAGGGAGGAAATTTTACCATACAAAATTAGCTGATTAGGGAGCTATTTTGAAAGATATGCTTCTCAGTCCAACATCCTGATGAAACAAAGCTTTGGGAATTGATTGAGAAAAGGTGAGGAAGGCAGAATGATTTCTGTCAGTCGAAGCTGTAGGCTGTTTACAAACACATGCTGGTTTTTAACCTGTTTCGTAAGAAAATGGTTATATGTGGCCTGTCCTTGACAGTAAGGATCTGTGGATAGTCAACAAATGCATGGATCCATAGCTGAGTGGTAGAATGGTTCCTATTAGGATTAATTACATTTATGCATGCCCTGGTCTAGGCCATTTGATATTCTCCTTGCAAAGTTTAGTTTTAGAGCTTTGTACTAACTTCCTAAGCAGAAAGAAAATCCAGTTCACCGGCCACAGACACCTAAACTGGGTCTAAATGTTAAGCCCCCAATGAAGTCATTTGTGTTGTTATTCCCCATATAGTCAGAGAAGAGAGGTGGATATTTCTGAGAATTTCCAGGGTTCCAGGTGCAGTTCCAACTTAGGAAAATCTGATAGAAAAGTCTTTCTTTGAAGGTCTTAAAGCCACACCAGCTTTTCTCCACTGCCTAGATATGGAGCTTAGGAAGTTACTTGAGATATGTTGCTTTGATAGACAACTAAAATAAACTTACATATTAGGTGCAACATATAATTTGGGCAACAGAGAATGTGTATCTATATGCACAACATATACAATCCCTATAGCAGCTTATATGTAGTATTTTCACGTAGTAACTACCGTTAATAACCTGGAGACAAAGTCTTTAGAGTCCTCCATGGATGTCTAAATGAATGAAGATTGGTGAATTGTAAGAGAAGTAATCAAGGAAATGGTGAAGGACTCTACAGTTAAAGGATAGTCTTGAAGAAAAAAAGAAAAGACAAATTAGGAAGGAGTGATTTTAAGTGATTATAAAAAATAGAGAATGAGCCACCCAGGCCAGACAACAGAGAAAATGCAGAAGGGAATGTCTGGGGAAAAAAGGAGAAAAATAAATGCTATGTATGAATTGCAAGTCCATGCTAATTCAGCTTTCTGGAGAATTTATTTGCCAGCACTGACCAAAATGGAGACTGCTGCAAATGGAGACAGAGATGCTCGTTTAAATTGGCAATGTATACTACTGTGTTGCAAAGTTGTATTCAGCCTGGAAGAAACACAGAAAGACTCCCTCTCTGAGGAGACTCAATTACTGCAGTCATTGCACCTTGAGGAAGACAAGTCCATTGATCGTAGTAATTGGCTTTACATCTAATAAAAACGAGGGTAGCTGTGGCAGGTAGCTGAAATATGAAGGGTAAATTGGAGGCAAACTCTGTTTGGATAACTGAGTCGAATTTTGAGAGCACTTAACACAATCCCCAGGTCTCAGATATTCTAAATTACACAGAGACAGAGACTGGAGAGACTATTGTGTTCTGCTCAGCATGGCATTAACTGGATTAAAACTGGAATGCAAACCTTGCTAATTGATTTATCCACCATTAATCATGGAAGAGTGCATAAACTTCATAGATGATCGTTTGAACCCTACATAAGGTCAAATTTCAAATTAACAGAAACCATATGGCACTTTGATATTTTACTGTACACACACTTCGATCTAGTTGAAGCTATAGGAAGCGGAAACAGAACTGGATCTTTATGCCTCAGGAGAATTTCATCTTTAGAAGGAAGAACAGATATTCCTAATAATTTTTATGTGTTTTAAAATAAGCAGTTGGCTTACTGAACAATGCTAACAGAAATAACTTAAAATTCAAGGGCTTTACTCTGTATGCATTTATGTTTTACTTACCAAGGAGTTTGTGTCTTTGTGTTGTATCTCATTATACCATGTCTCCAATTTTCATCTGTATGTCTGTAAATATGTCTTTTGAATAATCAAGTGAATATAGGACAGTGATTTTTGCAAGCAACCTCAAAAGAGTTTCAGAACTGCTTCTGAATCGACCTAGAGCAGTATTTGCCTTAGACTTACTCTACTGAATATTGGTTTTAGGGAGCTGTCACTTTTCCCCCATACCTGCAGTCTGACATACCCGAGGGAGTGATACGAGTTTATGCTCCACTGCATTCAAAAGTCTCTATGGCAATTCAACTCAACAGCCAAACAAAAGCCAAAGACATCCTGGCTCGATTCCACTGTGAAAACAGGTGAGTAAAGCAGAACATTTTGTTTTTCCTGAACAATTTTAGAACTATAAATGGATTGTTCCCTTTTCAGAGATTCATTGTGTTACAAGAACTCTTTTTCTCATCTAAAATTGCTAATTTATGGTTATGTTGGGCAAAGAAATTTTAACCACTGATTTTATTAATTTTATTTTACTTAATAATTGACTCCTATACAGAATCAGTCTGCCCTCTGTTACACCACTACTAAAAACATACATTAAACATATATTTTAAAGACTTGCCGCATAGAGAACACAAAGAAATTGTCTTACATCTGTCCATAAGTCTTTAATTTTTTTATTTTAAGGTAATAATTATCAACAGTTATGGGAAATGGTAAATTGTATCTCAAAGTCTTTTCTGCAGTCTTCTCACCTTGCCACATAATTCTGTTCTTTGAATAAATAATGTAAAATAATAATCTAGAAGGTCTAGTTAACTGTGATGCAGTAACCTACCTCTGTAGCAGATTCAGTATTCTGCAGTGGTCCATTTGGTAGAAGTTACTGCTTTTAATAAGGCAGTTCATGGGGGAAAAAATACCAAACTTTAGCTTACCATAGATGGCAGGTGGTAAGGCAGTGGTTATAACAGAAATACACACTGAAAGTTTTTTTTTCCATCCTAGCCGTGGATCATCACAGAACGTAAGAGGCCAGATCCAAAGTTTACATGAAATCGGAGGAAATATAGGTAGGCCTCGTTTTTGAAAATTTAACTCTGAATGTCGTAAACTTCCTAAAACACCTCAGGGCAGCGCTGTTTTGACACAGCTGGGTCACTCCTACTCTCCAGCGCATTTGGAGGGAAGCAGCCTGACCCAAAAGCTGTTAAAATCAATGTCATGATTTATTACAACTTCAGTGTGACTGGAAGGGTGCCCCACAGAAGAGTGAACCCAATGGCTGGATCTCAGGAGCACCCCTTACAGTCTTGCCAAATTTATCTGACCTTTTGCTTACCTCTCTCCCTCTTGTAATTGAGCATTTTTCTATGGTTAAGAGATCCTTAGTCTTCCTCTTGCAAGTGCATTCCACCTCGTTTTCAAGCCTTTTCCCAAGACCTATTTCTTCATCACTAACTGTTAACATCCCCCAAATAAAAAACACAGAATTGAGAATTCACCCCCTGTGTGCATGGGTGTTGTATACTCATACTAATCCATATGTTTTACTTAGATTGCAAATTCCTTGCAGTAGGGTCTTTGTCTTCTTCCGTGTTTCATGCAGTGACACTTCTTGTAATAACAACAACAGTGGCTTGCCCCACAAGTTTCTGGCCTAAAGGTCAAAAACCAGATTTAAATTTGATATTGCACAATCCTGGCTGTCTCCTTTCTCTGCTCATACCAAAATTCTGGATGCTCTGTCCAAGTCTGTTGTCAGCCATCTGATTAGATTATTCCTTATTTCTTCTTGATTCAGCCCTAAGGAGTTTCTATAAAGTTATTACAAAACATCAGACTTACTTCTGCAGCAAACAAGAAGCAGTCTTTATTACTGATGACACACAAAGCTAAATTGGATTAGTGATTTGTTTTGCCTGGATAAACCAGATGACCAACTGATGCTAAAACAGAATATCCTAAAGGCCTTGCAAAACAAGCCTAAACACTCCCACACTCTTTCAGAAAATCTGGATGTTTAATTTGCATCTTCATTTCAGATTATTTTTATAGTCTAGATACTTCAGGGTACCTTAGTCCACTGATTATGCATTAATTCATTTATATTGCTTTCACTTGAGTAAAATTGTTAGGACCCCGGTGACCTTAAAAGTAACTGTACAAAAATTTTACCAGAATCCTTTCGTGTCACAGCAATCTAACCTCATCAGTTAAATGACTTCATCACCCCACATAAATGTAATATAGTCCAACAAATCAACTTAACTCTATAATTTATTGCCTTATTACTCAATTAAGAGGCACCTAATGCCTCATTTTGGCAAAGGCAGCAGGGACTTTCCAATTGCCACCTAATGAAACCTGAAACAACTAGTGTTAGGAGGATTTTTTTTTTTCTTTTTTAACCAGCAAAATGGCAACTGCCCAAAACCTTGATATAGTCCCTGTATTTCTTTGCAAACCCCAGCTGGATGGGAACACATTGTTTACAGAGCTACTTTTTCATCATTTGAGTGTAGAAACAAAATCAGAGAGTGTAATTCCAGCCCAGTAAATCCAAATAAAAAACCTCATACTGTAGCACTTACAGTAAGTGTTGTTAATGCTTTTTAAGAAACCATATTTGTTCACCATTTGACTAAATGTCTTGTCCATAACTCAGTGTAATGCAGGGCATCTTGCCTGGAAATGAAAGTGAATTCATGATTCCCACAGAGTAAAACCACTGGTAAATTTACCAAAGGCCCTCTGCATCCTGGCAAGATGTTAGCAGGACACACCAAAATAAGCTTGCTGTGTGCAAGTCAGAGAAACATTCAAGGGCATTTTAACACAGTATTGTCCCACTGTGCTCAAAACATCCTATGATTCATGGCTGTCAATTTCTGTTTCAGGTCAGCACTGTTTAGATCCAGATGCATACATGTTAGATGTTTACCGTGCAAATCCTCAGGCAGAATGGGTGATAAAACCAAAAGCAAGCTGAAGAAGGCTGCAGTGTACTGGACAAAAAGCCAAATGGACAAGAGTGATGCCTATCACTTTAAGAAGTTCTTGCAGACACAAAGCAGAACGGTAGCTACAGGACATCATTCCTTCCTACTGTACAGTCCAACTTTTGGTATTCCAGCTTCTGACCATCAGTTATGCTTTCATATAACTTGTGCCTTTAGGCCCAGAAGTTAAGGAGGACAGACCAAGGTACGGTGCGCAGAGAAAAACTTGTCACATACAAGTTCTTCGTTTCCTGACCTGGTGTTAAAGCACAGATTTTTGAAAATAATCCAGTGGCATTAGATAAATGAAACACTACTTGCCACAGTGTAACACAGAAGCACCACAGAGACATTCAAGAAGAGAAGGTACCTGTCAGATGTGGAAGACAGGAGCTCAACATGCAGCAGTGCCAAGACACAGCTGTGTGACAAAACCAAACCTTTCTGCTGAAAGTAAACCTGTGCAGTGTGCACTACTGCAATATTTGTTTCTCAGTCACTCCTCACGAGGACCTGATACTGGGGTCAGGAGGCAGGAGGAGGAACTACTTTATAGACAGTCATACTGCTTAAAGTGTGTACCACTATATATATCACTATCAGTCTTCCAAAATTGTCTGTCTGGATCATGTAGCTGTGTGCAATTGTAATACCACAAACCATTCTCTCCTTCCTTCCCGTCACACCCACAAATTTCAGGAGACAAATGCTAAGTAAGAAGGGGCATATGCCCCTGGCTCTGCCTTTTACTTGATACTGTCAGAATTAAGTCTGTGTAATGCCATATTATATGTGTTAATGGTGGCACTTACAGTCACCACTTGTTTTTGTCAAACATTATAGTTTCCTATTTGTAATCTAAGTATTTTTATTTTATTTTAGCTTTAATATGTAAGCAACATTTATATTATTCAGCTGCATTGACAAGAGAGATCTTTGTTCAGGTCTTGTATAATACAGCATGGAGAAGAAAAAGAGCTTCCAATGAGCAGTGGGATTTAATAATTTACACATTAGGTCTTTAAAACTGTAGCCAAACGAGGCCCAGTTATGCTGGGGATTTACAAATACATTGCACATTGATGACATGCAGTCTAAGAAAACACACAGGCTGACAAGAGAACAATTGGCTGAACTGCATTGGAAATTTAAGACAGTGTGTCCAGTTGGTAGCTAGTCCCAAGGGCAAGCACTGTTCTTCACCTAGTCATCTCACTTGGGGCTATATTGAACTAAAGCATGTTTGTTCAGTAGGGAAATCACAAGTCTCTGGAAAAGAGCAGGTATTTTTTTCATCTTTGTCTTATGCAAAAAATGGGAATTAATGCCTTCAACTGCACCGAATGTGTCCAACATTAGATGATACTGCACAATGAATCCACCCATAGCCTGAGCAGTGGGTTTTGTTCCTGATCTGGATGCACAGATGAGGCAGAAGTTCTGTTTATCACGTAGGAATGTAAAAGCACTCTGAACTAAGTCCTCCAGGTGAACATAAAGGCCACTGTCCTTCAGAGAAAGTCTGTAACTTGAGATGCTCTGCTGAAGCTGTGCAATGAGGATCTGAACCAGAAGCAGGGCTTCTAGAATGTGCTAAGTTAATTGTGTTCTCCGGTAGTTAACTTTCATTGTTAATGGTCAGTGAAAGAAATCAACATTGAATTAATAACTTTACCAAGCAACAATAATGTCTACAGAGGACAGATTCTGTCTTCTTTCTTGCCTTCTTGATAAAAAAAAAAAAAATATAAAAAAGCGCAACATTTTATCTTTTCTTTTTCTTTGAAACAATGATATTTCTAACTTCCCTGGGGTTTTGTTTGTTGTTTCTGGTTTTGTTTTTTCCTTTCTTTTTCTTCTTCACAGTAACGGAGACATAGTTGCATCCAGGAACAGACCAGGACAGTTATATTATAAAATACACTCTTATTTTGACAACTATTTCTTGTAAATATACAAGAGATAGTAGATCTGTGGTTTGTTTATAGGACTAAGCACAAATGTTTTGCCATGTGCTTTTCTCCTGATACCCTTTAGTTCCCTCTGTGGCAATGGGCAGCTCTTTCTACTAATGCTGCCCTTTTCTTTCAGCTGTAAACAGGACTAGTACTTTCCATAAAAAGGCAACATGGTAATTAGTTAAATTCTACTCTCAGGTGCAGTAAAATAATTCCCTGACCAGATCAGGAGTTATAGACATCCATCTGGGAAGGACAAACTCAGCAAAGGTGTGTTACGTGGAAAGGGCTTTGAATACATACAAAAGCTAAGCATCACTGTATTTATAGCCAATTAAAAGAGGTTCTATAACTATACAGAAAGCCTAAACATTAACAAAAACATTGAAATGTCATTAGCAAATGAGCTAAATTTCTGTATTTTCAGACAAATACATTGACCTCCTCCATCTTGCCCACTAACTTCACTCTGTGTTCTCAATAGCCATGCTAGGGATAGTACAGAGAAGCCCTGTGTTCGTGCTGTAATTTGCTCAGCATGTTCTGGACCTCATCAGTGTTGTTTCTGAAATAGATCTCCCTGCATTCCACACAGAATACAATGGGTTTTTGAAAGACTTTTACCACTTCACAACTTAGGAAAATTAAATATGATGTATTAAAATCCATCCTGTGAGCATTTGTGTTATGCTAAAACTGCCTATACCTTTGTAAGACATGCATATTTGCAGATGAACTAGATTCTATATACCCAGAGTACTACAGCGTGGCCAAATACCTCCTGTCTCTGAAACAGAATCTCAAAATTCTTTTTTGATACAAACAGACCTAATGACCCATGTGTACTGTGATTAATACTGTTCCACATTAAGTTGTTTTGTATTGTTGTGGTACACTAACTCGATTTCATATGCAGCAGGCAAATGGAACAATCTCAGTGACATTTTGAAATATGAGGCCTCAACTTTAGGCCTTACATTTCAAGGTTCTGGTAGAGGCATGAGAAATTTTGTTCCTCCTAAAAGCAGCTGAAGTCAAAACCAGGTTACAATAGGATTGTCACCTAACAAAAAGCTACACGTGGAAAGCTATTAATAAGAAAGTGGTAGCAAGCAGGGAGAAATATATTCAAATTCCAAAGATGCCTCAAGCATTTATGTACTACATGGTTCTACAAAGACAAGCATTTTGCATATCAACACATAGAGAGAGAATTAAAAAAAGTAGATGTTGGAAACAGACTGGAACGCTCTAACCTGTTTATGCAGCTAATGTCATTAGAATGTGTGTGTGTGTGTGCGCAGGTGTATCTGTGTCCACATATAATATTAACTACCTCACTCTGCATTTTCCAGGAAAAATATTTTGGCTTAGAGGTTTACTACTCAAGAACTTTCTGTTATCAATTTCACCTTTCCACTAGTCTTAACATTGCCAAAACATGTCTTTTTCTATGGGGCATGATTTGAAATTACAAAAAAATTTATAGTAAAATACATATTTCAGGATGTGGATGAAATTTTATGGAAACTATGTTGCCTGAATTACTGCTTGTAATGTGAACCTCATGAGATCAGATTTGGGGGTTAAACAGACAATAAATACAAACACACTGTGTTACATTTTTATTTTTCATGGGCTTTCTATTAATGTGCGTCTTCTCTGGAAAATAATACAATGCCACTAATCAAAGCAGTGTTTGTATGTACGTTTCCCTTACAATCCTCATTATGTTACGTGTTTTGTTGAAGTATGCCAACATCTAAGTGTATTTGTACAGCAGAGTGTGTCCACTGTATTGTACCCATGTCAAAAATAAAACCAATACCAACAAAGAAAGCTCTTCAAAACTAAACGTGTTTTTTGGATAGAAGCAGAGGACAGAAATTACAAAATGCAGTGGGGAATTTGTCTTAAAAGCAACTATGTTGTTGCAGCACCTGAACAGCTGGCTATACAAAGGACCATGTTGTGCCATCCTTGCTCAAGTGAAGGAGTTCTTTGCTCCAGGAGCTCTTCGCTTGGACTACCTTAATGCAAGGTACAAAATGACACTGCTTGGAATCCTGCCTCCTTGAAAGCAATGGCAAACCACTTTGGGGTTTCACTTCAGCCATTATTTTTTAAACTAGTACAAAATACCTAGAGCAAAACTAACTCCAGAACAAATTGTAAAAAAACAACATAGTAAAAGCCAAACAAAATTGTAAGGAGCAAGCAAAAATACTGTTAGTTCAATGAGGAAAAAAACCCAAAACCCAAGATGGAAGTGTCTTTTAAAGAACTGTGTTTATTATGGGTGCATATTAAAGCATGAGACACATTTTTCAGTGCTCATTGATCTGGCCAGTTGATGAACAGATGTCCTTATTTTAGCCAGATTGAGCACATGTCCTCAAAACCCAGCTCAAGAGAACACTCATTTCAGAAACAGGCAAGCACGGTAAGAAAAGGCAAAGACAGAACTGTTGACTGGCCTGTGGATTAGGAATTGCAGAGCAACAAAAGTGCCTCTCTGTGTTCTGTAAGAAATACTGTTATCCAAAGAAGGATGCATTACTTCTAGTTGCCAAAAGTCTGGTATTTCCTAAGTCAGACCCAAATTGTTTCTTCATCAACACACTTCATATTTGTCTCCATGCTATGGAATTGCTGCTTGTCCTGAAGCTGATTACATGTAAGCATTAAGAAGAACATAACCCTCCTAGACAATGTATCTATAATGAGGGTCAGAAGCACTGGATTTTAAGGCAAAAGGAAGAGAAACTGGAGCTACCATATAAAGTATGAATTCTATTCATTACACTCTGAATCTGAGACCTTCAAAATTATGCCTTTAGTGAGTCTCCTGCTCCCTCTGCTGGACTATATTCACCTACTCTTCATAGAATCAGAATGGTCTAGGTTGGAAGGGACCTAAAAGATCATCTAGTTCCAGCCTACCTTCCTTGGTCATATTTGTCACTTCTTAGCCTGCCAGCTCTTTTTCTTCTAACTGAAATGTACGGACAACATGAATTAATGCACAGTTTATTATAGTTTTATTTGGTGGTCCAAAATAATTACCTTTTTATAAAACAACCAACACATAATAAAATGAAATACTGTCAAGTAATCAAAAGAAAACATATTGTAAACTCTGATTAATAAAAATTCCCAAAAGAAAAATACCCAATTAATGCCATTAACATTGTAGTAGAGGTATCTGTTGTTTAAAAACATTTAGTTAAATTGTAGACATAGAGCTTCTGATTAAAAAAAATTAAAAAAAAAAAAAAAAAAGACCTGAGTTGGAAAACAACCAGAATAATCAAAGATATGCAGACTCTCACCAATTCTTCTTTTCATTACAAAATGAGAATGCAAAATAACAGATCAACAAAAAAACCCTCTCAGTCCAGACGGGCTTTGCTACAGTTCACTGCTCAGCCCCAGGGCAGGAATGAGGAAAGACTCCACGCAGGTCAAAAGCTTTGCTAAAGTCAAACAATTCTGCATGTTGGCCCTTGGTCAAAACAAGGTTCCTCAAACAGCCACGGAATGAGCTCTTGCTCGAGAGGCAGTTTTGCTTCGCATCAGCTGAAAAACAAATATGAAATACATAGAATCTACTTTCAGTGAACAGAAACAATACAAAGATCCAGGTTATTAAGCTGCTTCTCCTCCCTCTGAAATGAGAGATAAAACCAACACCTGAGGAGCACCAAGTTCTATTCACGTTTGAATGATCTAGGGTATCCCAGCATGAACAGTCACTGCTGCTTTCAAGCATAAGCTGTGCCCTGGGATAACTCGTGCAGAGTTTGCAGAAGTTTTTCGCAGGGGACAATGGGAGATGAGAGTGGAAATGACAGGAGAAAGACATTCTAATACAGGTGTTTCTTAAGTTAAAACTCAGAATATGAAGCAACAGCTGAGCTGTACACAGTCTCAGACTCCACCGGCAAACAAAAAGGGGTTGGTGTGGAGGGAACCCATATTAAGAGTCATTTTTGTGAGAGTGAGAGCAAGAGGGAAAGAAGGGAATGGAAATACTACTGTACCTACCAGGATAGCCTCCAACATAAATGGGATTGTTCGTATCCGCAGATGTTGACTGGATGTAAGGATTATCAGTTTGAACCAAATTCCCATCAACTATCAGCGAAATGAGATGCTTGGTTTTGTTTGCTTGAAGTTTGTGCCATTTTCCATCACACAAATTATTTGTTGCTTTTGGTTCGTACATAGCTGTTATTCTGCCAGCTCCATTGTTGACATGGAATAAAACCTACATAAACAACCAGATGTCAATACAGATACAAAGTAAGAATACAAGAATTAAATTTGCCTAGATAAAAGCACAATCATGCTGGTGCACAGATTTTTATTTTAAATGTTTGGCAATACGCAAAGTTAATGTTTACTTTGATGGATAGAGTGTATCCTTATGGAAGTATCTTTATAATCTAGAAGACTTGGATCTATCTATGCAATGCTCCATTGGGTTAACGTGATATACTTCACCAGAGATTTCAGTGTTTCTCACAAATACAAATCAAGACATTTTTCACAGAACCTGAGACTTCAGACCCGAAAGAAGATTCACTGTATCTAACTGAAGAGAAAGAAGAGTGGACTGAAAGCACTTGTCATTGCCAATACATGTACTGATTTTTTCCATGTATTTATTTTTCATAGCAGTAGACATTTCCTCAGCTTGGTGGTGAGGATTAATATGTAAATATTAACTGAGAAACTATGTCCCACAGAAACAGTGGTATTTAACACTGTCTCTAGCTAGGAAGCTTTGAATAAAAAATGAGCTATTTCTGAGAAAACAAAATACTTAGGAGCAATCAAGTATACATTTTTTATGCGAGAGATGACTGGAGAACTATGTATTGATTGTTAAAAGGTTTATGGAGCATAATGGCCAGTAGAAGTAGAGAATGAGTTAATTGCTCATGAATATTGAAAAAGAGATTACAAAACTGCACTTTCTACATGCAATAATGTTTCTCAAGGACAAGTGCAGCATTATGGCAGAAAAAGTATTAAGCTACAAAAAAGATATATTTGGTCTAACATACAAGGTACACAGTGCAGGAGGTCAGAATGGCTGCACACTAACATAAATTATACTAATTAAAAATCAAAAAAATTTCAGTGATTTCTGCTAATTGCACGTTTTATCATATGACGGCAATGAGAAACACTGAGACTGGAAGTGTCTCATACTAGTTCTGTGGGGATTTGCCTCCATCACATTTCACTGGTGCCTGTTTAGCGCAATCTAAGAGTTCTAGCCTCCCAGTTCAAGCAAGCCATGTGAAATGAGTGTGCCAGCACAGGGCAGCCTACCTTGCCATGTACAATCTCCAGTCCAATGGCATCAACCTTAGCACTGCTGACCCCAAGAAGAACACCATGCACCGCTGTCGTACGGAACTCCAGTGTGATGTTCACATCAGACCGCACTTTGTAACCTTCTCTGACTGAAAAAAAGTTAGAAGCTTCTAGCAGAATACTCATAACCCACAGTACAAAGTACAATAAATACATCAGCATAAAAAGGTCTAAAAAGCTTATTCTGCTGGAACATGACCTTGCAGAACCTCTGGAAAGTAACTTTTCCACAGTCATAATTCACATTTTATACTGGAAAAGATAAATTGCCAAATAGGTTTTTTTTATTAATTCAGATTTACTACATTCTATCTCATCTGTAAGAAACAGTAAAGAGCACAAATGTAATCCTTCATGTTACTTCACAAGTCTTTTGTCTCCATACCCTTTAACAGATCTTAACATCAGGAACATGGATATTCTTAGCTGAAAAAAGAGATAGTTCATTTCTTTTCCAGTGCTAAAACATTAGCTCTTTCATTTGGGGAAGACAGCCCTTTGTAGAAATGATCACTTTTGGCTGTACGGAACTTAGTCAGAAATACATACGCAAGGCATGCACTTGCTGTGTGAGGAGTCAGTTAATTACACACAGTTCCAGCAAGATATAAAAAGCATATGTTTTCATTAACATAAATTCAGTAAGGTACTGTTTTCATTTAATGACACTTACCAAGAGCAGCAAAGCCACTTCCATCAAAGAAAGTACCATCCTGCACTGTTACATAGCATTTATTCACAGCAAAGATGGAGACAGGACTCTCACTGTCTGGTTGTTTGCTATTAATTGTCATGTTACCAATGCAAGCAGGAATACTGTGAGTCACCTAAGCATATGGAAATGTAAGAGATACTGTTTAATATAAACTGCTGCAATGCTTTCTAAATGATTCACCTGATGTTATTGCAAATAAAAAGTTATCTTTACCAAACACAGCAAGATCTAAAATATTTACATAATTAAATTTCTATTATTACATATAATTATGTAAGGTTACAAATATACCTAATGTCTTAGAGTCAAAATAAATAGTTTAGAAACACAGTATACACTATCTATAACATATAAAAAGGATTGCATTCACTTAACTGTGAGCAGGGATGTGCCAGCAGTTAAAGACATTCCAAGCATGCTTCAGGAAATTAACGAGTAAATCAAGATTTTATATGACATTTTACAAGTTACATTGAGCAAAAAGACTCATCTGAATTTCTCACCATTACTATTTTCAGCAATTGCAGATTCAAAGTATTAAAATATTTGTTAACCCCATTACCCAATTAAAAAGCACAGGTAAAGACAATACATTCAGAATTGAGAAGAGTTGGGCATTGCCCAATCACTCCAGAAGGTGGTCTGGCACTGGAACAGGCTCCCCAGACAAGTGATCACAGGACCAAGCCTGACAGAGTTCAAGAAGCATTTGGACAATGCTCTCAGGCACATGGTGTGATTCATGGGGTGTCCTGTGCAGGGCCAGGAATTGGACTTCAACGATCCTTGTGGGTCCCTTCAAACTCAAGATATTCTATGATTCTACAAGAAGCATTATCATCACCAGAGTCCTCACTGACATAATGGACTGTGCAAGGAGGAAGGGAACAAAAACCCACCCTCTAAAAACACGTGCAAAATGTTTTTAATCTCAGACAGGTAAACCCAGCCTTTCAGAGATATTTAAGGCACCTAATTCCTGTTTGAATGCAATAGGACTTAGGTACCAAATGTCTGAGATTCTGGGTCATGTTTTTACCTGATACTATGAAACACAGGAATTTATATTCCTTATCCATTTTTAACAGAGAGATTGATAGAAGAAAAAAAATCTGTTAAGGGCTATTACTAACACAGAAGGATACAAGCTTTAGCTAGGGTCATTAAGCTATAGAAAGCTGGAAAGATTTATCTGGTAAAGGGTCATTACTTTCTCTGTTGCTTCTTTCCTTAAGTACTTCTTTTTTGCCTGTCAGAGACAGGATACTGAATTAGATGGGTTTGATGCAGTTTGATGCATTCTAGTCTTGCAAAATGTCAGAGACACCCCACCACCCCAAACCTACTTACATTTCCAAGATTCTTTGGCATATAGTCTAAGGGGAGTCCTCCCACATAGAGCTTCCCTTCCACATCCAGCGTGCTACCATCTCCAAGAGCACTGACTGCTACCAATTCCTGTCCATCCACAAGGACTGTACCTTTTCTTTTAAAGTATTCTGTCTTTACCTAGAAAAAATGAAAGCATGCAAAAATGAATCAGTAAGTTAAATCAGTTATCTAGTCATCATTTGCCACAGAAGTAAGCAAGACAATTTTTTAGTGGTTTGATTGCTTTGACATGCTGTTCTGAAGTACACTCTTGCAATTCATCCTGAGGCTGAGGCCATTTCAGAATGTAACTGAGCAGCTAAACAGCTTCCTTGCGTTCCCAAGTGTTCACATTGATTGCAGATTGTTCTGCTTAAGTTTTTCAGTGTAACAATCATTATTTAAAATGACTAGCTTACTTCCTTAGGACACAGGTACATCACTGAAGAGAAGAGTACTGTGTTGGCCTTCTGCAATTATCGTGCTGCCCGCCAGCTGAGCCATCTCAGCTCTCAGAAGTGCACACTCTTATGCTGTAATATTGATGGACAGTGCTAAATTTGCTGTGACCAAAAAGCTTTCCAGTTCTGTTCATCTCGCCAACTCATGCCCCCATACCCTCCTTGCCCTAAAGTAATTATTCACAATGCAGCTGAGGGACTTTATTTGAAGCAGGTAGCTATTTCTTCTCTGTTTACTTTTAGCCCCCCTCAGAATCCTGACTAGGGTCAATAGGAACTTTCATGAAGATGTGGGTTAGCAAGGGGATAAAGTGGTAAAGTAGGATGATATGGGCAGAGAAGAGAAAGAAATAGTGCTTCTTTGGGTAGCAATGCGTATTAGTTTAAATTGATTGCAGAGGGACTGCAATCATCACCCACAGCTGCAAAGTGGTGTGACTCAGCCTTAATCCCCGAAAAAGGTTGAAGCTCCTGCTTTTATGTCCTAGGCAGTAAAGGTAAGTCAGCTCTTGCATGGAATCTGTTCATCTCTTATAATGTAGATAGTGTGAGTATTATGTGAGTGTATTTAATTTTAAACATGCAGCTGTAAGTCCTAGAGCATTCTTCCTTTCAGAGCAGGCAGCAGAGCTTATCTGCAATATTTGCAGACATTTGCTTTCTTCATGTTAAGTTTTTGCTGGTTTTTCTTCTGCTTATTATGTATGTAAAGCAAAAATAACTCTGCTGATTCCCAAGGCACCTAGGAAAACTGGTAGCTTTGTGTCATCAATCCCTTTGTCCCAAAGAAGCCACTTCCTGGAGTTAAGGCTTCACATATGGGAAGCTTAGCAGGATGAATATTGTCATCCTCACCTGCCTTTAGAAGAAGTAATGTGGTCAGTTACTTTTAAAGCTCATGCAAACATCACAGTTATTTTTCACAAAGCAAGTCTGAGTCAGCAGCAGGTGGGTTGCTCAGAGGAACTGGACACAGCCTTTGTTCAAAAGGCCCTGAATGCTATGTGACCCCTCAAAGCTGTAACCATAGTTTCTCCTCAAACTGTCCTTTAGCCAAGTTCTCCCCATCCAACCACCATTCATTTCAAATGTCTTCCTATCTCATGTTGCCTCAACCAAGGAAAAAAAAGAGTGCTTCTCTGTTATCACTAGCCACTATGACATGCTCAGGCATTAAGCAATATACAGGAGAAAAGAGAAACTGTGCACCCATAAATCTCTTTCACTTTGTCACATATTCAGTTGCAGGTATTTGGTCATATAGCACATGGAAAGCTTTCTGTGGAAAAAGTCAGAGTTTTTACAATGCTCTGTTAGGTTCTTCTCTGTTGAAGATGACCATTATTACAGAGTTGGTGAACTATTTGATTTCTAAATAATCTGAGATACTTGATAGTAGTTGGAAGCTGGAATTGATGTACAATTAATGAGAATTTAAAAAGGAAATAACTATCACCAAATAAAAGTTTTCTGAATGGATTCATGATTGGATTAAAACTAGTTTGCCTTTGCAACATAAAATGCATATAGGAAAGGCAAAGAAAACCCAGCCCAATAACTCCAGAGAGAAAATGGAGCACAAGATTGGTGACTACCTACCGTATGCCATTTTCCATCATTGATAACAGCAGGGTGAAGAGCTACTGCTTTTCCTTTGCCTAGATCAAATGAGAAATGGAGCTGTCCCCCATAAAGCTGTAGGGCTGCAAAATCAACCTGATTCTGGTGAGCCGTGTAGTAAATCAGGCCACTGGAGGCAAAGGTTCTGAGATTCAGCTGGATGGAAAGTCTAGACAATAAAATTTCACTGTTACTGGAAGATATTTCTTCTGTAGCGATAAAAGGCTTTTCTGGAGGCAGAGAACAGCCTCAACCAATTTATTATTATGAAAGGAAACTTATTATTACAAAGGCCAGAAAAGAAGACTTTGCATTGATTCTAAGAAAGCATGACCTATAATGTGTTTCGTAACAGGAATCAGTGCTGAACCTGTCAGAAATAGAAAAAAATGCTTGTCACACACTGAGATGGACTTTAAGAGGGACAGGCTCATTTGTTTGCGACTGCAGACTTGCCTATTGCCTCAAGAAAGGAACCCGTTCCAGGATAATGTGATGGCATCCATTACTATTAGCCAGGCATGCTGGGATATAATGGGCAGGCTGGGAACAGAGGGAGGCTTAAAAGGTAGAGTAGCTGATTGAGCCATTTGTTATGGAGACACTAGGCTCAGAGTACATGGCATCAATCCTCTGCAATGTCCTTGCTTTCAATAGCTATAACAGAAGGGCTAGAAGGAAAATCCACTCTTTTCTCATTGCCTGGAGAGTTCCTGAGTTGAAAGAAGGATATTCAATTGATTTGCAGGCTATGTTTTGGAGACCTTATTGGGAACCTCTCAAACAAGTAAAAGAGGCAGAGAGGCTATCACATGTTAAGTCTCAGCAAAATTATTCTTCTCAGTAGTCTTATCTCCTTAAGTGCACCTTCATACATGGAAGGTTTACCTGAAGCAAATACAGAGGAGAGAGTGAGATGTTATCTCCATCAGTCAAAGGAGTAAGTATGTATACAGAGGTATGTGGAAAACAGAAATCAAAATACTTACAGAAGGTATAGTCAGGCTCTTAAGTCTGAGAGGAAAAAAAAGAAAGCAGAACTCTGGCCATGAGTTAATAAACTCATGACCACTAACCTGGGAAAGACACGTTAATTACATTATGATGGTTATGATACTTTCTCCCATGAGGAGCCCACAGGAATCTGAAGTGGGGGCCATGTTCAAAGCTGGCAATGCAGTGATCATTCATGAAAACTGTCATTGCATTTCTTGCAGCTCAACACAAAATAATACTGTGTGCATGTGTAATTCAGGATATACTCACTTCTTCCTGACAGCAGACTGATTGAAAAGTAGTGTCAAGTGGCTGCCTTTGGCAAGTCCAAACTGATGGGCACCTTGAACATGATCAGGTAGTTCATATTTTGCACAAATGACCTGTCAATAAAGGGGACTTTATTAGGAAGAATATTATCAGATGCTGACCTGCCAGTCAGTGACAGCGTGCCTAGGTATAACTTTCCAAGAAGCAAAACTGAGCCACAAGATAACCACAAAGCAACATCAATCAGCTAAACTCACAATCATTCTAAGCTATCTTCAGGCTCAAAAAGAACTAGGTCTAATGATTAAGATAAATCTCAAAGATACCACTGTCTTTTCTACTAATAAATGTTTGTAGTTTGAGAAGTATTCATTCACTATTTGTCTTAATTGATAGCCCTTTTGATAAAAAATGTTGTAAGACAGAGTACAATTTCAGTGTGAAAATCTTATGGACTGGTACCATTTAATGAGGACACACATTTTTGTTATGATTTTGGGGATGGATAGCTGAGTAACAGAGTATGAGTCAAAGCTATACTTCAGCTCTAAGAAGGACAACTTATTTCTTTTTATAGCCACAGTTGTATGAAATGTATAAAATCTTGATTTCTGTTGCCACAGAAAAATGATTTCAGGAGGCTTTGGAAATGATTCATTATGAAGATGTGCAGCTGCAGAAGCAGAGAAGAAATGCTGCCTTCTCTCTTGAGAACAGGGACTATGTGAGAGGAAACAGGTGCCATGCAAGCTGCATTCAGACACTGTGTGTCTCTCGAATGGTTTGTGCCTCCTCTTTGACAGAGAGCAGAGACTGCATGTGTGTGACCAGGAAAATGTGAATGCAGAACTGCACAGCTAATGCAAATCTCAGCACAGAGCCACTTTGGCAGGAATACACTACAGATAATAGTTACTGTCAAGTCCTTCTGCTGGGAGATTATCACTCCATTTTTTCTTTTCTTTTCTTTTTTAGTGTTGCTGCCTGAAAAAAACTTACTAGATTTCAATTCCAAACGGCCAATGGGCTGCTACAAAGGTTAATATCAATTTCTCTATAGAAAATTATAATTTCAAATCCACATTCATTAAGCCATTCCATACCACAGAAGATGCAAATATACACAGTCTGTCCTTTAATAATATTCCACAAAGAATGGACAAAAGAAGATGCAATAGAGCTTTGCTGACATACATACATTTTTTGTATCTGTAAGAGGTCTCTGGGGAACTGATAAAGTCTGAAGTTCAGGTTGAATCTCAATGTCTGCTGGCTGTATAGCTGGTTTAGGCTTCTCTGACAGAAAGCAGCTGTCCATATCCACATGTTCATACTTCATGGAAGTGGTGAAATATAAAAGTCTGTGTTTTTTAAAAAAATACATTTTAAAGGTGTGATCCCCAATCCATACATTTTCCAAGCACAAGGAGAGTATATTACAAGATCTTTCACTAATAACAGGAGAAAGGGAAAGAAGTGGCACCTGGGACAAACAGACTGAGAACTCGCAAATAATCTATCCATAAAACAGTATGACTAGACAATATTTTTGGAAAACCATTCTGTCTGCATATGAATGCAGACGAAACTATAGTAGAAAAAGTTGTGTTTTGTGCAGCATCTTTATAAACACTAAAGACACTTTTAACGCTATTTAGAAATGTAGCTGGGAAGATCCATTTTCTGGCTGTTATAATACCCAGATCATGGGTATCATGCTTGTCTTAAAAGCCAGGCAAACAGAAATGTAATGCAAGAGATCACAAACTGTATTTAATAATTGCTATACACAGTTTTCCAAAACAAAACAGTTACCCCTCTGACTTACTCCTTGTTAAAAATAAGATTGCTGATACAGCCATGAAAGGAGCCAGCCAGTTTTATCCCTAAGATGCCCTCTCCTGCTGGAATGCCACCAGCGTAAAAGTTGGAAACATTAATGGGACTCATTTCTGCTGATGAGCCAAGCCTCAGTTCTGCAGGTTTACTTTCATCCACCTGTACAGTTATGATCCTGAAAGAGATAAAGTAGGGAAAACATTAAACAAGGCCTTAGTAATTTTCAAAGGAAAAGCATCCCTTTCAGCCTCAAAAGATTCCATTACATCAATAATCCTTTCAATGTCTTAAAACTAGAAGACGGCTTCTTTAGATGATTCTTAACGTGTAAAGTTTTGTCAAATTTTCTAAATTATTTTGAATAGCTGTGGTTTTTCCTAATACTATTTAGTATACTTTACTCAACTGCCCCAAGCTGCCTAGAGACTTCGAGAGCTTTTAGCTACACCTCTATCAGCGTCTGTATGCTGTATACAATTACCATGTAAATCAGAACATCTTCATTAACAGCGGAAAAACATAGCCCTGATTATTCCACCTAATAAGCAAGCAAAGGCAATTCCTCTGAGAGTGCAGTGAACTAACAACAGCATACAATAATTAAACAGGTAGTACTCTTTGCAGTCACATGTACCTCTTATTTCGAATTAGGATGACAGAGTGTTCTTGTCCATCACTGTATGTTCCATTAGCAGACTGAATAACTACTTTCCTAGTACTTGCTCTATCTCCAGCATTAACGTGCACTGCAAGATGACCATCAACCAGCATGATGGAAAAGAAAGGCTGTGGATATAATCAGAAGATTAATTTTTAACTATAGCTCCATTTTGTGACACTTATTGAGTGTTTAAATAGAACATACATTGGAAAAAATTTACCTCCAATCTTGTTTTAAATAAAATTTTAATGAAATACAGAGACTAGTAGGCATTGTATTGGTACTTCTCAGAGTTCAAAGTCTTATAACAGCAAACACAGAAGCCAGAAATTTCTCTGGTCATGATAAAAACTCCAGTTCAAATGCAAGTATTTTTTTATACCACCTCCCCACACACATACTCCTTTTCTTAGAGAAAGGAAATAGGAAAGGGGAGGTATTCCTAGTAAGACTTTGTCTTTGGACTCTATAACTGTCTACCAGTTATAGATAGAAAGAAGTAAGATAGAAATCTAACTTGATTTTAGAAAATAAAAACGACAAAAATAATCCCTCCAAAAATCCATATTTTTAGTACTTGCCAAATGTGCTTGTCTTCGTCGTCGCTTTTCCAGTCCCCTGCTGAGTCCAGCAAGGATGATGCCACTGCTATTCTTAGTAGCAAAAGTTGCCATCAGTTCAGATTCAGGGCTTAAGGACTTAGGTACCAATTCAATATATCCTTTGTTCATGATGTTCACACTATGAATAGGCTATTTTATGAAGAAGAGAATTAATTACTGAATTTGTCCCTATATAGTGCCCAGTAAGAAAAAAAAATTAAAATTCAAGTACAAATGACATTATCTTAGAATTTTTAACAATAAATCCATTTCAACTCATTGTAAACACCACTATTCACTGTTCCATAACAATTAAGATCAGTTTACAAAATTTTAGTCTCCTACCTCCAATACACAGCCTTTTCTTACTCCATATGAATTTCTAAGCAAGTCAAAGGTAGAACGAGATATTTCCAGGTTCTTGATGCATCCTACATACGTTCTACTATTAAGACCTTTCCTGAAACACAAAACAAGTCTTTCTTTCCAAGAAGTAGTACTTGGAACCTCCTTGGAGAAAAGATTAAGTTCTCTTTAATAAGAAAAAACAGACCTTTTTAAAAGAATGCAGTCAGCCTAGTCTAAGTGAAAAGAGAAGTAATTTAGATTTTCCTTTTAGCAGATACTAAATCTAATCTTAAAAAGAATTAGATAACGTTGTGCCCAAATGAAAACATACAAGTGTGTTGCCAGGTCATTTTCCACAACTTTAAGATGAGTCTTCAGCTGGAATACAATGGATTTGCTGTGAAAGGGTAACTGTAGCTCTCTCCTACAAAGTATTTCTTTTTGATTTTTCAAGTTTGAAGGATGCCTAATTTGTTTCCAGGTTTAAGTGAGATAAATCTAAGGCTGTGCTGCCATAACCCCTCACAGGCTGGTATGTGAACTAAGATTAACAAGTCTGCAGTTCTGCAATATCTGTGCAGAGACCAATAACTTACCAGAATTTACCTCATTGTCAAGAGCATGCAGAGAGTTTAATTCAAGTTTCTTTTGCCATGTTTATCCTTTCACAGTGAAGCCAGTGGAAGAAAAGTGACTTTGCAAGTTCAGCATGGATGTACAATATAAAAAACCCAAACATAAACGAGAGACATACTATAAAATATGTATCTGTAATGTTTTTTCTGATCCATTCACAATTGTTTCTCCTCTGCTCTAAGATACAGAACTGAATTACAAGAATTCCTTTCTGAAGTAGAACTTTCATCCTAAAGTGCAGTTTTGCCCATAAAGGGCAGCTGGAAAATGCAAGGCTTGCACAGGTAGAGATCAAAGGAGCATTGCTGAAGACAGCACTGCTGAATTCTTGCTACAGCCTGACCCAAACAGCAGGTGGCTGCTGTGGCAGCTGCTGCAGTGCAAATCACCCATGGAGGGGGAACACAAACTTATCTATGATCTGAACTGCAGCATCAGATCTACCAGTGAAAAGTACCATATTAAGAGTTTGAAGTCAAAGGACAGATAATTCTGTGGTATACATGGCCATAAACCAGAATTCAGACTTCACTGATTTTCTCTAATTTCAGTGGAGATAGAGTTGGCAAAGGTAGAAAAGTAAGGTCCTTTACCTCACAGTCCTCAATCTTGGCAGCCCACCAATGAAGATTGGGTCCTTATCAGAGCGGTTCAGGTCTGAGGCAGCCCCAGGAGATTCTCCTTGCTTGGTTTCTTTATAATTAAGGTTGTATGCATCCATGACTGCCAAAATTCCTGAAAATAAAAAGAGAGTAAAGATCTGGAGAAGGACATGAATACACATTCTTTCATTTTGGCAATCTTGTTCATAATAAAGGAGAATGCATTCCTTGACTTGGACATGTATGGACAATCTTCTTGTTTTTAAAATGAGTAATTTATTGTACTTTTAGCTCTTCTGCTAATCTCATTCATTCTTCTCTGCCAAAACCAAATCTGAGGACGTCTGGGGGAATATATACACATATGAGAATATCTCATATCTATTAACATATACTCTTTGTAATGCATTACTGGCCAAACCTAGGCTCCAAAATACTGTTGTACTAGGTACTATTAAAATGGAGAACAGAAAATGTGATCATATACAGACTTGGACAAAGATCTTTCACTCTTTAGAGACTGTTGATAGGTTTTTGTCTGGCAGTTTCTGCACTACCTGCTCTTTATAAGGTGTGCTAAACAAAGCACAAGATTTACACTGTTGTCCTTCTAAAAGCAAAGTAACATAGGTGTGGCTGCTAAAGACACTGCCCTGGTAATAACCAAATTTGGTTACAGTGATGCTCCCTGGAGCTATCTCAGATATTTGCATTTGTAGATGTGTGGACACCTGATTTTTTTCAGTCTGTAGCCTACCTTGCTTCTTGTTCCGACTGAATGAGATTTTATACCACGTTCCATTGTTGTAACGATTTTCCGTTGTAAGAGCCAGAGGTCCTGAACCTAGATCAACAGTCAGTCTCACTTTGCCATCAACAAGCTCAAGCGACAAGAAATCTCTCTGTGAGGAAGAAAAAAAACCAAACCCAAACCCAAACAAACAACAGATTATATTCCTGGAAGTGAAATCTTGCGAGAAAATGCATTCTTGGCAGGTTTGCATTACTGTGTGAAAAAGGTTTGGTAACTCTTGTACCTAGACTATTTGTTAGACCCAAGATGCTTATCTTTGTTATATTGAGGAAAAATCAGTTACAAGTACCTCACAAGGATATCTTTTTGTTCTGTTTTGCTGTTCTTCTCATTTAAATGCATAATGAGGTTAGATTACTGGGCAGAAGGAGGTTTAAATAATTGAGTCACATTTTCCTTTTTTTTGGACAAAGTTGAAAGTAATTTGATTTGACTGTTAGCATAAGGATCAAACACTATGATGTTCTTTCTGCGAGAAAGACCTTCACACAGTAAAAACAGACTTTTTGAATTGCATTAAAAGCACCCCCTCTGAACTGTAAAACTTAAGTCAGATATCATTGTGCAATGTATTCAGGCAGTGAGTACATGAAGCAAATGAATAATGCAGTGACTCTGAAACAATCCATATCTAAACAAAGCTGTGCCCGCTTTCAGGGGAAAAAACCCACCAGCCAAGTATGCAGTAAACTGCATGACATGACAGTGAAGGTCTGGAGATGGGTCTGGGTTACACTGCTTTTGCAGGGAGTTTCATTTTATTTATTTCAGTTTACTGAATTCCCATCTTATGCGTTTAATTCAATATGCCTTTTCAGTATTACATTCTTTCTGCAAGCTCAGGTCCAAAACATTTTACATTCTGAAAAGGTTCCTTCCATTGAACAAAACTAGTTTGTTGTCCCTACTGTTTCCTTTTCTTTCCTCTATTTAAATATTCATTATTTTTAGTCTAGAGTTGAAACAAATATCTGAGAACTCTTTTCATTTTTTAATTTTGCCCTTAGTATAGGTATATTTGCTCTAATGAGTTATCCTGAGGGTTCTTGTCTTTACTCCTTTGACTTTTGATGTCAATTACAGGTGATAACTTACGCAAAGGTAGTAATCTAATGTATGTAAGCTGAAAAAATAACAAAGAAAGCAAGAAACCATCAAATGATCTAAACACAGTTTTTGACAGTTTAGGAATCTGATCCATTTTCTTACAGTGCCGTTTGAAGCAAGATACAGAAGAAGCCCATTAGGTGAAAAGGTACTGAAAAATATTATGATCTGCGTCACTGTTGAGCGGAGTGCCTTCTCCACAACTGAGTATCCACTGCCATCAAAATGGAATGATGTGTCCTCGTCCTGTGGGCTACAGAAGTAGAAAACCAATTTAAAAATGTCATGTGAAAATTTGTGGTTTTCCAGTCATTTTTATAAAAAATATAAGAAAAGTTAGACCATAGAATCATTGAATGGTTTGCGTTGGAAGGGCACCCTTAAAGATCATCTTGTTCCAACCCTCCTGCCTTAGGCAGGGACACCTTTAACTAGATTAGGGTGCTCAGAGCCCCATCCAACACTTCCAGGGATGCAGCATCCACAACTTCTCTTCCAGTGCCTCACCACACTCACAGTAAAGGGTTTCTTCCTAATATCTAATTTAAACCTATTCTCTTTTAGTTTGAATCCATTCCCCCTTGTCCTGCCACTACATGCATAGTCTCTCTTTGTCTTTCTTGTAGGCTCCCTTCAGGTACTGATCAGTCAGTGCAGCCCTTAGGCAATAATAATATGTATGGGAAGAGACTTGAATCCTGATGTTATGAATAAGTGAAGGATTCAAGCCAAAGGCCACTTTTATTATAAAATCTCACAACACATGATTAGACACGGGGGAGGGTGTATACAAGATAAGTGTTCTTTCCTTACATATGAAAAAAACCAAAACACCCCTAAACTCAATGATTTCCTAAGGGAAAAAAATAATTGTTACAGCATACACCCTCTTAATTAAAACATGTCATCCATTTATCAAAATGCTTTGCATAATTGCACTTACAATAAATGTTCTATTAGCCCTTTTCCCTACAATACAAGACTTCTAAAAAATATCTCACACAATCAAGCAGCACCCTCTGCTGTTTCTACAAGACATATTCTGCAGAAGGGAAAATGGACAGTATTTCTTTTAAATACTTCAAGCAAAAAAATAGTACAATCCACAAAGGGTACCAAGCTCAGTGGCTACAGTTTTGCTATGGAATTTTTTTATAAGACTGCTGTTTCTTACCCTAGGAAAAAGATAATTTTGCCCTACTGGAAACTACTGGAAAACAAAGATGCTAAAATATTTTGGTTCACTGGTAGTCTCTAATTCCAATGCACAAAACAGATGACAAGAATAAACTCACCTCAAGAATTATTAAAGTGATAAAATTCCATACAATGAAATTATTTGACACCAGTGGAACATTCAGATTAGTGTTTTCAGAACAGTAAGTTAATGATCAGTGAAACACTGCAGTTTGTCTAATTATTTTCAGTTAGACAAAAATCCAATATTACAAGTGTCAATTATTCTAAATCTGTTAAAAAAAAAAAAAGAAAAAAAAAAAAGTGAGACAAAATACCTTCCAAAACAGCCACTGCACTTGCCCTCTCTTTCTATGTAGTTCCAAAGACCAACAGATTTGCCATTCAGGGATGCCTCTCCCATGCACCCTTTAAAATGGGTCACCTTAACAGCAGGCGATTTCTGTTAGACAAGAAATACTTCATGAATACAATTAATGTTAAGTACTCTGAAAATTATGCAGCAAAAGCTCTGCTTGGTTGTTTTCCTTGAACTCTACCTTTGTTAGATATAAATCATAACAAGAGAACAACATGTTTTAGCAAAACTATAAACAATTATCATTCAAATCATAATAGATTAGTACATAAAAAAGTAAAGTAACTATGTCCTTGACCTACTTACATGCTTCATGGCATGAATAACAATGGCAAGCTAAAAGAAGCCATGGAAGAAGCAAATAAAAACCAAATCCATTGTGTAATGTCTATACATCTTGCATGCACAAACAGCCTGTTCTACTTAACACTTTATGCAAAAACTTCCAAGGAAAATTAACTTCAGGATACTAGAAGACCCTTATAGCATCTTTGCTTTATGGTCAGAGTATCTGGTATTTCTTGATGAAGTAACCAAACCATGCAGTTATTTCTAACACAAAAGTATCTCTCAAACATGTTAAAAAACATTTACAGAATCTCAGAATTTAACCTTGATTTGCCCTCCAAGTCCTCCAATAAACATTAGGGTTGATTTGTTAACATCCAGTATGCTGGCTGTCCCTGGAGAGGTTGAAGATTTAGGTGAAAGCTTCTGATTGGAGTTCATTTCCTCTATGCTGAGTGTACCTGTTTTGCCAAACCTGTCAAATACAAATACTAATAAATAGCTTTAGAAATCAACAGGCTTAATCCACACATACATTCTCTTTCTAAGGATAAGAAAAATCTTGTCACTGAAAAACTCAGACGATGGTTTGTGTACAGCACTTACGCCATTCTCATTTTAGTTACCTGGTAGCATGTATTCTGTGCCATTTGTTATTGTCTATTTGAAAATCAGGGTATTCCACTCTTGTTGATCCAGAGCCCAAATCCCAAAGAAGAGCTACCTTACCACGTCGCATCTCCACTGCAAGGAAGTCTGTCTGAAAAATAGCAGGGCTTATTCTAATACAGGGCACCAAATGTGCATTTTAACATATAACATGGAGAAAGTCTTTCCAGGTTCCTGTCCCTACATCCCATATTACAGGAGCTGACTTTTAGCAAAATCAGGCCCAACAAGTTTTCCCTCACTTTTAATGAAACAAAAACTCCTCTGGTTATGTACAAGTAGGTGAATGTTTTCATTATAGATATACAGAAACATGCGATGTACACATATGTAGATGTATAGAAATATACACTTATGAGTGTATGTGAAGTGACTTACCAGTCTGTGAAAAAGTACTTATTTTACATGATAGCATGCCACAAGGAGCTAATAGCTGTGCATTTATTGGGATTATAGAGGGAGTGAAGAGGAGGGCAATGTGACAATGAGCTATCATGCTCCTTTTCAAGTGGTTGGAGGAACCATGCTAAAGAGGGCCAAATTCAAGTACTTTCACTGTGTTACCAGGCAAATCACTTGACATACTCCAGCATGCTATATGAAAGCATCCCAAAAAGTGTTATACTCATGAGGTTAATGCACAACACAGGAAAAGGAAGGGAGAGTTTCATGACATGGCCAAGAGACAACGCTAAGGAATCACATGCTTTTGTTCTCTACCTTTGAGAATCTCTGGAATCATCTAAGGCACAAAAGTATTTCTACCCCTAATGAACACATTTGTTTGCAAGGGGCTTTAATTGGTTACTTAGTTTGAAATCAAGTAAGAAAAAACACACCTACAGTCATTTGAAACATTTGACTACCACGCCTTCAGAAAATGTACTCTAGAAACTTACCTTTCCATTGCTACCCAGGTAGAAAAGCAGGTTATCTGGTTCAGCAGTTTTCACATTGAGTGTTAAGGTGTTGTAATTCGTAGATGAAATTTGGGGTTGGTAGGCACGAATGCAATCTCTGTCTGCTGATACTGCAACTTTAATCTGGGGGGAAAAGAAGGAAACGGAATCTAAAGAAGTCTCAGTGTACACAGTACATATTTCTGTAGGATGTACTTAGCTTCTGACCAACAAATTCAAGCCTTTTGCTGAGATATGCTCATCCAATCTAAATATTCCTATAGGGATTAGGTTTTAGCAATCTTCCAGGTACCACTTGACAAAGAGATTGTCTTAATATACTCCCTCAGTGAGGAGGTTTGAAGTCAGTAAACACCTCAAATACAACAATAAATCTTGGGTCAAAACCCCATATATCAGTAAAAGCCACTGTAACAGCATCAGAAAATAAAGAGACACATTCAAAATGTTTTACAATAAAGGAAAAAAATTTCTAGTCTATGTTGAGAGAAAAGTTTTTTTAAACAAATTTAAAAGGTAGCCAGTCTGCAGTAATTCTGGTTATTTCAAAGTTATGACACAGTTTACATGATTATTCAGAAAAATACATTTGTGAATGTATTACCAGTCCAACTTTCTAAAGATTAAATAAAGTAATTCATATTCGTGTTGTCATACCACTAACTCCTTTGACTAATGCCTGATATGACATTGATTCAAGCTAAATGCAGTCATCTCCAAGGAGCTAGGTAGTGTAATGACAGAAAACACATTTTAACAACAGAAAAGCCTTAACTCCATCAACTTCATTGAATATGTCTGCAGCAACTAAATGTATATAGTACACATGTGTATGCTTATGGACACAGATATATAAAGTTTCTTTTGTGTATTAAAAATTTACAAAAAAATCCAGAACGAACTCCCAGAATTGTAAAAAGGGATTTTGTGAATACTTCTTTTCACCCTGCCAGGAACATCTGGGCTTATGACACTTCAGAAAATACTATTCCCTCTTTTCTGCAGTGGATTCATTAAGCTTCAGTAGACTGTGACAGAGCAGCAATAACTATATAATTAAGAACATTCACAGAAAGAACTGAGAGCCCTTTTTTTTTTTTTGAACAAAACCTCCCTAAACCTTACAATAACATAAACACAACTAAAGTCAAAGGCATACCAAAAATTACTGAGTGTAAATCTCAGTCTAATGAGATCCAAAGCACACTTTTTCTGTCTTTAAGGGAGCAGCAGGGATTTAAAAACAAGTATACTATTTGTCTTAATTATTCTGGATGCACATCTGCTTCTTGCAAAGCACAATATATGGACATGATGGGCCACAGGTGGCAAATTTATTGATAGAATCAATCCTCTTGATAAAAAATTTGAAACCTGATGTTATATGGGGGCACCCCACATCAACCTCTAAAATAAACTCAAAAAATAACATCTTGTACTAAAAAGAATAGCAGCACTATCTATCCACTTGTTTCTTTCTCATCAGATCTCTCATGACTGCTTTCTGACATACTGTATTTCAATATTTTTATAGGAAACACAAGGAAATAGTAGATAAATTACAACCTAGATGTTCTGACAAACTCATAAATGAAAGAAGAAATGTGATGGTAAAACCTTAAAATGTACCAACAACCCTGCCACTACTATAGTATCAGTTAGTGCTCTTCAGACTCCAATGAGACTCCAGAACAACCTTGACAGTAAATTTTAGGTTCTTTATCTCAAAAACCCTCCCTGCTAAAAGTGAATGTGAATTCACTTAAGTTTGGGATGATGGAACTTACAGATGCTGCCTGCTTGCGGGCCTGGCTGATGAGCTCTTTAATTTCAGACAGGTTTCTGTTCAGGTTCTCTTCTAGCATTTTCAAAGGTTTGAGCCTATCCAATAAAAGACTTGCTTGCACTTCAACTTCTTTAACTTGTTTTTCAGCTGTGATTGCTGCAAAAACATAAGTGAAATGCTGAGGCAGGGTGAAAGCAAAAGATACTGTTCATTGTTAAAATACTTAGCCAAGGTTGTCTGTTTCTGATCATTTTGATTTCAGCAATTTTAAACATCGGTAAGGAATATACATACTTGGGGGTATCATTCCATGTGAAACCTCAAAAGGTATTTAAAAAAAAAAAAACCACCACATTTTTATTGAACTAGGAAGAAACCTTCAGTCCATCAGACTCATATTTAATGCCTATTAAAATTGAGTGTTAGTACTGCTTCTGCAAGAAGTGACATTCCTACAGAGCAATGAGGCAGTAAACTTACCAGCTTTGGATGAATCAGTAATAAGTTCACTTGTTTTCCTCAAAGTGTCATTAACTTGGGACAATGTAGAAGATGCATTCATTAGCTTTTGACTGAAATCCCCAAAGTGACTTAAACCCACCACAGCACTGCTGTTTGCAGACAGAGCCAGCTCTTTCACTTCAAGCATGTACTTCCTTGTATCTGAAACACAGTTCCCAGGATAAAACAAATTCACAACTTTCATAAATACTTGGGACTAACAAATGCCTGGCTTCATAACAGCAGTTACAAACATAGTCAAAACACTAGAAATGCTGTCAATTACATTCTTTTCATAGTAAGAATTGTATTTTTGTTTGTTTGGGGAACTTGATTCTGACTATCTCAATAGGAAGATTATATGAATACATCAGGCTCATAGTGTTTAAATCTCCTAAATGAGCGTTGGCATCCAGAGACACTAGTCTGAGACTTACATTTTGAATCCTACACAATCCTACAACCGTTGTTTTGGGCTACAATCACCACTCCCAGTCTCAGCCTGTGCCTTATACCCTCTGTGCCCAGAACAGTGGGAAGATGCTGCAGTTGGCAAAAATGGCCTGAGTTAGGCCTGCAAGAATCCTCCTTCACCACCAGTACCCAGGACCTCAACAGGACTGCGACTGCCACTCTTGACCAGACTGCAATCATCATCCTTACCAACAGGTTTTCCTTTCCTTTCCTTTGCACTCAGGGGGACCATGTGGAGCTCAGCACAGGGGGTAACAAACACTGTTCTGTTTGTGCCCTGGGGTGCTGGGTTATACATCTGGGGTTTGTGGGTTAAAACCAGGGTTTTTATCCCTGTATTATTGTATTTATTGTAATCTTTTTAGCAAATTGCAATTCCAACTTGAAACCTCTTCTAGAGTTGGGTTCATTTTTCTGCTGGTTTACTTTTAAACCAGTACAGTAGCTTTATGTTAGATAGCATCCTGCAATTAATATCCAGTGTTACTTTATCACTAATATCACCCTTTAGCATGAATTAAGAGTGTGAATTGCAAAATGAATATTTTAAGGCTTTGAATTTAGAATTCTAATGCAGACATACACGATAACCAAACAACACTGGCAGGAGGTCTTACCAGTGTTTTTCTAGCTCTAAAACATTGTTAAGGTTAACAAAGTATTTTGGACCCTCTTACTCAAAATTTCAAAGTAATTTTCTCTATTTCCATGAAATCTAGGTCCTGTCTTTATTCAAAATAATGACCAAAAAAGGGGCAATTCTCATGTTTTGGAAAAGCCCAG
Source organism: Margarornis squamiger (assembly GCA_035222235.1). Lineage (NCBI taxonomy): Eukaryota > Metazoa > Chordata > Aves > Passeriformes > Furnariidae > Margarornis > Margarornis squamiger. Next base: position 100,488,687 of record JAWWTY010000077.1, on the reverse strand, counting down.
AAAAGTACATTCTAATGCGTTAAATGAAGACAGCATTTACAAGAAGAAAACATTTAGGTTCAGACTGCAAATTTGCCAGCACAGTATAAACAATTTTGAAACCGGTCATCAAAGAAAGCAAAATCTGACAGTTCCATATATAAATATCTTTACATGTGGGATCAAATTTTCTAGAACTTCACTCTCATCAGACCCTCTCGTGATTACAGCAATGTGAAATGGGAATCAGATTACTGACCTTATATGATAACCCAGTTATATCTAATGGATTTACAAAAAAAAAGTAAAATATTCCTTGTAAGGGAGGAGGATCCAATAGAGCTTATTTCTAGGTCTCTGCATTCATTCTACAATGAACAGTATTTTATTATAATTGTACTAGACCCTTCTGTAATAAGGAGAGTATCAATATAAATTTCACTTACTGTTTGGCAATACTCTTAGGGTCAACAGAGAATCATTAAGTTGGTTAACAATTTTATTAGTACTTTCTTGAATCTTTTCTATCTTTTTGTTCAATCCATTCAATCCAAATAAAAGTCCTGTTGAAAGAAATAAAATGTGCATAAACAAATACCATGCAACCCACACAAATACTAAGCACAGGGATAACAAGCATTCATTTATTTAATCAATGGAACCTTCCCCGCCTCCGGCCTCCAACAGAAAGACTATTTTACAAACAGGAATGCAAAATGAATGCATTCCTGTGAACAGATAAACTCCTGGGAGCACTGCTCTGTTCAAAACTATCCTTTTTGGCCAATTCCATGCAACTGGATTGGTAGAAG
>JAWWTY010000077.1:100423579-100487796 GCA_035222235.1 Margarornis squamiger | reverse complement strand
CAGATAAACTCCTGGGAGCACTGCTCTGTTCAAAACTATCCTTTTTGGCCAATTCCATGCAACTGGATTGGTAGAAGGATAGTGAGGAAAAGGTTATAAATTAAAATGATTCAATGATCGTGAATTCTTAATAATTTTCACTAGCGTTCTTCACATTTTGTGGTATTTGACAGAAGCCAAAGAAGTGGGTTTGTTTATATATATTTGTGATCTGTTTGCAGAATCCTTTCACAAGAAATAATAAAACGTAGAACAGAAGGAACAAATAGGTATGTATTTCTGTCCATCTGAATCACATAAAATGTATACATATTTGTAAAGTCATGATATTAAAAGATAAGACCGTTTTACGGTTACAGTTTGTGTCAAACCTTCACTTTCTGTCTCATTTTGCTGGTATCTTTGGAGTAACAAAAAAACCAAAAGTATTTTCAAATTTATGGAGACAGAGTTCAGCTTGGTTTTGTATTTCAGCTGTGTAGAAGGAACAAGTGAAAATTATTATGATTGAACTATATCATCCTTCATACTTGTGCAATCCACGATTTATTAAGTAAAAATGGATTAGTTGATTTTTTTCAAGAATTACACTTTGTCTACTGCACAATCTCTAATTATTTAATTCATAAAGTTTGGGAAAACAGCCATTTAAAGAACGCATTGCTTGTAGGTAAATGAGGTATAGCAAAGGTCACCTTCTTAAATATTTACAGAGAAAAAAATATATTCTTACCCAAAAATTGAAAATACTGCATCTCCATAGTACAATAATCTTAATTACATGAAAATACATACATAGTCATATCTACGTTAGCTTACGTTAAGTTTTTAAAAAACCCACTACATAAAAAAGACAAACCTCCACAAGACAGAAAACAGAAATAGAAGCAGAAATGTTAACTCTAAAGAACTGACCATCACTTTTTTTCTTCAGATTTTTAGCTTCATTCTGAAATTTGGAGCTAAGGAGTAGAGTTTCTTTCCCAAGCAGACTGAAAGACTCCTCTGGCTGAAAAACACAGACATTGAGTTGCCACATATGAAAAACAGAAATTCAGCTGAAAACATGTAAGTATCTGCAGATATCTACTTCAAGCTACTGAACATTCTTGTTATTTATGAGATATTCTATTCACTACCTTATTAAGCATCAACTAAAAAAATACAAGTTGCAATCATTTATCCAATAATGTGACATTGAATCTCTTTGCAAGTTAATAAAAAAATACGAACAGTGATAGCAATTCAGTGCAGTCTTTTGGTACATCAGTAATTCTAGTTTCAGGCCTAATTCAAAATCTCCAGCACTGAGCACTTTAAAGTGAGGTATTTCAAACTCCCAGTCTGAAAAGTCTTCCTCTAATCCATTTCTCCAACAGAATAAGCCTGGGAGAATACCCTGAAAGATTAATATTGTACAAAGCTTTTAATAAGACAGAGCACTATATAATAACATACTCAAAAAGCAATGTCAACTATTTTGATTATTATCATGTAAATGCACTGTCACATATTTGTCTCTGCAGGTATAATGTGCACGACACTTGTAAAATACAGACCATTCCTTCCTATAGTTAATAATCAGTAGAAGCAAAAACAGATATAAGGGGGGAAATGGAATAATAATATGAAAGTAGTAAGATCAGACTGGAAACCAGTCAGGTCTTTTTAATCTACTGTTTCAATAACAATCTGATATCTTTCAAGGCAGAGGGATGGTAGATAAGACACAAACATATATTTGATTATGAAACATCATCAACTAAGCAAAATAGTTGTGACTGGGAATACCTAGATAGAAATGAAAGAGAGGCAGGTCAAATAAGGAAATAGTTGAATAATTCCAAAGGTGGAAGGGAGCACTAGAGGTCTGGGAACTTAATGTCCACAGGAATGGATGTCAGATAGAAACTCTCAGAGAATTAAATCCAGTCTAACTAGCCATGCATTAGACATTAAAAAGCAAACAAACCAAAAATAAAGTAACTGAGGAAGAGAGAAAAGCCAGGTAAACAGAACTTGAAATGTGGTATCGAGTATGGGTTCAGGATGCAGTATATACTAGTTGGTAGGACAGGCTGCCACCAAGAAGAACATGCCTTCAGCAAGTGAAAAAACAATTAGAAAAAATATTCCAAAATAAGAAGGGGAAGATGTACATTACACTAATATCGATACTTACTAAATCCAAGGGGCCATTCACGACTCTAGATGCATCATCTGCCAAACTCTCTGTTTTTTCAATCACACTTTTAACACTGGAGTGGGTGTAGATAGCAGCAGTTGTGTTCAGAGTCACATTTCTTACTTTAGAGAGGCCACTAAACAGACAATAAACAAGTATTTCTGTTTTCAATCAAGCACTGAGTTCCATATCTTCAACTATAACATGCACATCTTTCCAGACTACATGATGCATTCTGAAAAAAATGAGCATACCTTGCCGGATGTTGCATAAGGGGCTTTAAATTCATTATTTTGAACTGAAAAAATCAGTTCAGAGTTCTCAACTATGTTTTTTTCCTATTTTGGTACTTGTTGTGTTTTATTCCATTTTATAGCTTTTTTCTTTTTTTCTGCTTTGTTCCTTTTTGTTTATGTTCAGTTTTTCAATTTATAAAGACACTTAGAACAAACAAATCACATCTCCTAAACAGAACAGAAACAGGTCCCTATCTGGAGCTCAGAAACTAAGTAGAGAGATACAAACTCTAGAAGGAAATTACAAGCATCTGAAAGCTATGCTGTATTAAATTTTGCTCTATTGAATTTTTCTGGCTCTGGTGAAGTCAAGAGTTGTTCAATACTACTTAGAGCAAAATTTTATACTCTCAAACTTAAAAATACACATCAATTTTCCAACTCAATATAATTTAACATTTAACACATATATGCTGACTGTAAAAGACAAAACAGCAAGCATCCTAGAAGGATTCCTGGGATAGAAAATTCATTTCCATTGAATTGACTGGAATGACTTAGCAACTTCCAAATTCTACAAGTGCATCTGAGTGGACTTGAGATCACAACCCACTCATTTCTGCAAAGTGCTTTGAAAGCAACAAGAATAGAGGTATAGTAAGAATAGCTTCTTGATGAGATTCAGAGGTAAATTGTCAAGAAGTTTTCATACACTGGCTAAAAGTTTTTCAAGCTGTACCATGATGTACTCATTGCGCATTTAATAATTCATTAGTTACAGTATAAGTCAGACACATAAAATGCAAGACTAATGAACTCTCGTCCAAATAATTTAATAATATAATACATTAAAAGTAAAAAGCACTTGAAATGAAATGAGGAATAAAAATTGATCATAGAATCAATTGGATTGGAAGAAACCTTTAAAGATCATCTAGTACAATTTCCCTGCCATGGGCAGGGAATTTATTCAGTGGATTAAGCTACTAGCTATATTAAATCTGACACGAATGTAAATCTCATGTTTTCGTAATTCTTGAGTTTATTACCTCTCTAGTGCATCTGCAAGTCTTTGGAACTGGATGGCATGGTCTTCAGCTCTGTATACCAAGTCAAGCACTCCTCTCACAGACATCTGCATCACCAGCTCATCCACATGATGTCGCAGCTTGCTGCTCCATAGGGCTAACCCATCCTGGTGGACTTCCAGGTTCTGTGAAACAAAATGTTTTCTCTTTCTTTTTTTTCACTAGTAAAATACACCCGAGAGTGTCAAAGAGGACATTAAAACTTAAGGACTTACAGATGTTGAGTTCTTTATGTCTTGGGCAAGAGCAGCAGCAGCATTTACTAGGACTTTCCCTTCTTTAATGAGTATGGTCGAGACTTCTTCACCTTCCTTTATATTTTGCTTTTTGTCCTATAGCATAAATCGAGTGGTTTATATTAGTTTGTAAAGTCAGATAGTGCAGATTGAGTTCACATATTTTGGTTTTCAAACAGGGACCTGGTTTCCTTTGAGTTTTTAAGGTATCATACATATTAAAATGTTTAAATATGTAAAAAAACCCAACCAAACAAAAAAAATGCACACTCTCATATTTGATATTTCTTATGCAACAACACTGACTGTCCAGTCTTACATTTAACTCTGCCAGGTTGCTGGAGATTAGAGGAAGCAAGCGATTGGTCTCCTCGATGTTAGCGAGTGCCTCATTCACCAAGTCCTGAGCATCTTGAAGTCTGCTGTTGTGCTTTGCTAAGAGCTGGCTTGCATCCATTTTTAGTTCAGCAAGCTCCTGCTGGGGTTTAAGATACTCTTTCTGAACCTGGATCAACAAGTTTTCTCCAGATCTGACAAAGAGAGGAGTAAGAAATTAAATGTAGAATGAGAAAATAAGGCATGGATTTCTCAAGGAGAAAATGGAGATGTGAAATTAATTTAAATGCATCTTCTTACAAAAGTCTGCAATTTTTTTCTATAATAGCATACATACACATGGTAGCTTAGTTATTCATCTTACCACACACCTAGATGACTGCCTGGGGGAGAGGACAGTAATACAGTTCATAAACTTTGTATGTGATGATGAGAGGGGAAAGGGGTTAGTATAAATCACATTTCCTTGGGTTTAATTTGGGACATTGCCTATATCAAAATCTCTGTGAAACTTCCCTCTGGAACTGCTCTGTATCCAAATTGTAGTGTTTTGTATTTTGAATGTAGGATCAAAACATCAGTTACAAGAATTGGCACTGGAAAGAAACAGGTAACCAGAACTGAAAGACATACGCCCAAGAGTTCAGAAAAGTTTAAATACCAAAGAAAAACAAATACTCTGATTAAAATGAACACTGAAATGAACAATCTCTGCACTTATAATTTAATCAGAAACAGAGATTATCTGGCAAATACTAAATTCCCCAGATTTGTCAGTTGTTAATCTCTTCAACTGTTCTATTTGGGAATATTTGCATCTCTATTTGAACACTTTCCAGTATTGAAGGAACTGAACTGAAAATAATCTTGAAAGTCTAATCCTTTGCTTCTCTTCATTTCATGCTGAACACCATGACTCCTGTAATGATACTTTTACATAAATATTTGTCTCTTTTAATCTGACTGCAAATTATATAGATCTTTAGCCAAAGCAAAAGAAACCTAGTTTATTACAGTTATACAAAACACATTTCATCTTTCTTACTGAATAGCAGCTGTGCATTTGCAAGTATGTCCAATACTAATAATTCAGAGTCCTTACAATCAGAAGCCATAGCCTTAAAAAAGTTACAAGACTTAAAATATTTGACAAGTCAGTAATGTCTTCTGTTTCAGGACAGAGTAAAACGGTCAAAGGTCCCTTATCAAAGAACTTTCAGAAATTTCAACAGAGCCTATAACTGAAAGAGCTAAATTTCAAGCACCTTATATAACAGCTGGAAAACTGATGTTGAAAGTCTTAGAAACATTCTGTCACCATGCAACTATGCAATTTTGAGGTATTTTTAAGTGAAAAAAGTGCTATTTGAAGTTCCTAATAAATGTGAGACTAAATGGTATATTTCCAGTCCATTTTCATGTCTATTTAGCTTCTATACAATTCTATATTCAGTACAAGACTCTGCTGAACAAAATGAGACATGATACCAACACAAACAGTCTGTCCTGCTTAATCCAAAGTGCTTAAAGAAAAGTCATATTTTCAGAAATATTCTACTTTTGTCTAAATCTTTGTGCCCTGAAGCCAGTGTTAATAGTCCTAGAGTTTTTGGTGTGCTGTGTGTGGCATTACGTAGTATTTCTAAAGCTGAAACAAAAATTTTGCTGACTGTTGAACCAGCAAATTTTTTATCTTGCCAAGTCTGGCAATAAGCACTAATAATTAACAAAAAGTAATTTCAAAATAGCTTTTAAATGTGGATAAATCAAGACTGCAGAATACAACCCTAAAGAGTGGCTCAGAATGCTTAAACAAATGTCCTGGTTTCATCTGCAAATCCATGTAATGCATATTACAGAGACAATAAATCATCATGTCCTTCAGCAGGCGTGACATGTCCTGGGCTTGCCATTGACTGAGACAGTTTTATGATATCTCCCAGCCAAAATCAACAAGGAGATTTGTATTAGAGCCAGATCTGAAACAACCTGAAACCAGTGAGTCTTTTCACTTATTGAAAGGGAATTTTGTATCACATCCAAATGAGCAGGCTTTTCCTATATTAGTATCCCATAGGATGACCAAATATCATCAGGTTATTTAACTCCAAACTTAAAGACCATATATAGCTCAACCTGGGCTAACTATCTGTTGCACTGCCACTTATTATGGCACAATGTTTCTCCAGATATCTCTTCAAGAAGCAGTGTTGCATAGTATCAACAGATGTGAAATAAAGTTTTCAGTGGAACACTTACTTTAGGACTCTGGTAGCATTATGGTGCCATTGAACAAAATCTTTCTTGCGCAGTGCATCCAAAAGGGCAGAAATATCATCCTGCAGTCTCTGAGATGTAGCATTTGAGAGCGGGAGATCCAGGCCAAGTGTTTCATTTAGTGACATTGCAACTTCGGCAAGTACTAAGTAGGACAGTAAACAATTTAGTCATACCATTAAAACAAAGAACCCATGTGAATCCCCTGTGCAAACTGCAGCATTTTACATGCAAATAGTTCTTCTAAAGTTGCAAATAGCCTTCTAAATACTGTAAAGGAGTGGAAATGTGTTAAAAACAGGATACCTTTGATAGTTGTATGTACTGTGTCAATAAAGCCAGTCAGTTCTTGACTTTTATTCCTGGTTTTCTGAGTCATTATGTTGAGTTGCCAAGCCTTTTTCAAAAATCTAGTCGTCTAGAATAAAATCAGAGACAATCTCAGAGAGTTCTCCTAAAACACTGATTAATTCATGACACTTGCCTATGGTTTTTATGGGTTTTTTGCCCCAATACTGAGAATACTTAGTGAGAGGAAACAATGATTTTTTGATAAGGTAGATCTAGCTGAATCATAAATCTCTGATGCTTCCGTGCTTGCCAATGCCTTAATTGCATTTAAAGTTCCAGACTCTGAGATTAATGAAGAATTGGAGTTATCAATTTTTTTCATAATCAACAAGCTAATAGTTATCAAACCTATTTTTTAAGTAAGCAAATATTACGTAATTTTTTTAGCTACAACTACTGTTTTTTAAGAAAATCACTGTTCTGGGTACATCACTATTAACAATAACAACACTGTTAGTGGAAGCACCTAGTTAGATTCTGTATACATAGTCAGAAAATTATAGGAAACTATGGTCAGAAAATGAGATCTAATGGCTGAAGTACTACTGCCAATTTTCTACCTACAGTTATTCTTCTGTTAAAACTGAATAAAGAATACAAATGTTGTCTATTTTCCTGCGAGTTTTCAACAGATTTGTTTTTGCTGAGATCATTTTAAACACAGTATTACAGATATCAAGGACTTTTGGGTGAATACTCATCTATGACATAATTTTGAATAGGCTCCATGTGTTACAACCCGTGAGAAGAATGTATCTCACTTTCTCCAGTTTTAGGACCTTAAATGATCACAGTACAGAAAACTTATGAACCTTAACAGAAACCAGGTAAATCTCCTGTAAAATATCACAAACCACTGCAGTTTGCAGGACAATTCCACAGAGCAATTAAGCCCCCTCTTCAGGAAGACTACAGAATGGACTGAATTCTTTTACTGAACTCTATATAGATTTAAAATAATCTCTAAACAGCTCTCTGGCATTAATCTGCTACGCTATGAAACATCAAATGATCTCTCCAGAAAGGCTAATAATAAAAAAGCCAGCACCTACCTCTTCATGCAGCTGATCAATTCCTCCTGATAAACTCAGAAGACTTTCTTTTGCTGTAGCTAATGAGTTAGCTGGATCTTCTCTAGGAACTATAGACCTCTATGAGAAACAAGAAAGAACAGCTCACTGTAATTTGAAGACTTTGTTGTGTGCCCAGAGAAGTCCTGGGAAGAAAATAGCTATACACACTATTTATATTATTTGTATATTTAAAAGTACTGATTTGAAAAGCACGTAAGATGACAGAAAATAATTTCATACATACATACATACAATTCATGCAACCAAGTGTACCATTTCCTTAAATAAAGAAACGAGAATTCAGCCGTGTCATATTTTCAACTGAGTAAAAAAGAAGGAAGCAACGTTTCTGCTTTCCTGATTCTTAATTTCACCACAGTCTGAGCTGCCCAAATAAACTATTTTGAGAAGTTCCAAGGCCCATCAAATGTTTCTACCCAGTCCCACAGCTGCTACTGTTTCAGCAGCTGGTCTTGTCAGAACACCTGCATTTAGGGTGTATCCACGAGCATGACACTGGAGATCAGCAGCCCTGTGCATCCCTTCGTCAATGAGAGAATAACTGGCTGTATTTGCCTTCAAGATCACCTTAAAACTGGTCTATATAGCAATAAATAGGCCATTGTACCCAGGTCTATAATATTTGATACAGTCAAGGCCTGCAACAGAATGCCACTTCTCTGAAGATGCAGAGAAACTGAAGTCATCTTCTTCAGAGCTAGCAAGTCTAGGAAAGGTTATTTTTATATTACAGATGTAATATAAAAATATGTTGCCAATCATCATAAATACCATAATAAGTATAATTTTGTTCAGCTTTTTAAAGAAGTAATACAAGTGTATTCAACAGTCAAATGGAAATTTCAAAGTCTTTTTCTCAGTGTGAAGGAAGAATAAGTGGAAGTTGAAGCTTTTGAGCCTCCTGGAATAAAGCACATCAAGTTTCTGTAAAAGTCCAGTTCAAAAAACCAGAATGGGACAGGAACCAACTTTAGGTGTGTCAGGAGGAGTAAAGCAGGAGGCTTTAACTAGAAAAACAGAACTCCTGAAGCCCTCCAGTGGACTGGAGATGCAGAAACAATGACAATCTGATTTGATAACTCTCATGACTGAAAGACTCACATCTAAGTGATAGAAAAGAGGAAAAACTCAAATCCCTGAGCTACCAGCATGAGGCAGACATATAGTGCAGATGACAGCCCATCAGGGAAGATCTGTGATTCACAGAATTAAACTTGGTGATTTTCTGGCTTCCAGCCACAATTACTTTGGTACAAGGTAAAAGGCAAGATAGTATTTAATCAGCTAGGAAAAGGGGAATAGCTTCCAAACAGAGAAAAATTACAAGTCTACAAACTCACCCTCAAGATTAAGTTGTTTAAAAAACATTGTGGCTTCAGATAAACAAAATTACATCTTAGTCACAAGAGGTTTTATATCACTTTTAGGACCTCTCTTCCAAGAAAGTGACAGCTGGCTTTGATTCACTTTTAATATTAAAAAAAAAGTATGTACTAAAGGAGAAACTTAAACTGCCTTTATTTTGACATAAGAATTGGCTTTGCTTTGCAATTAAAGTGATAAATAAAAGATACATTTTGAATAATGTTCCAAGTTCAAGATGATGATGCTCCTATATAAACACAAAACAATTACAGAAAGCTAGTTAGTTGTATCCTTGAAGTATTACAAATAATTCAGTATATTTATGCCTTAGGACATAAAGGAAGAGAAGCATAACAAGCTTTAAAAGTAGAAGGCCAGCAACTAAAACTAAAGGATAAGAGTATCTCTGCTGAAGCATAAGCATGTAATTTAATCAAGTTTGACTTCAACTATTGTAATTATTAACATTTTGAAGTATACCAATTGGAATTCATTCTGCCTTACATCTTAAATAGAAGAAATTTTAATTCAAAATCTTAATTTGCTTAATTTGGCAGCACGGACAGGCTCACACTGTTTTGATTTTTGTATGATATGGTGAAATACAAAGAAGATAGCTTTGTTTCTGACTCAGAGCTTGTCTGCTTGACTATTGTTGAGAAGACTCTTATCAATAAATGTTCCTATTTTACTGGCCATGAAGTAGGGAGGATCCTGTTAATCTCTGGCTTTGTGCAGAGACCACACAAACTTAATCCTCAGCAACAATAAATGACCTTCTAGAATCACAAAATGTGGTATTTCATGCTTTTTTTAAGGGGGAGAGGAGCTAAAGGGACGTTTGCTTCAAGCAGCCTGGAAGTGCCCAACACTGAAACATTCAACCTGACTTTAGTGCCCTGAGATGAGGATAGAATAAGGCATTTTGACTGCCACACAACTAAATAGGAAGCAAACTGCTATACTCCAAGCACCCTGGCTAATGAAGAAGCAGCCTTGCATTCTAGGGGAGGATTCAGGGGACTTTCAGGAAGGATTCAGGGGACCCTCAGGTAACAGCCTCTAAATCTATGCCCTGGCAGCTCTATAAAAGGGACCAAAAATGGAGAACACCTAGCCTGATGTTTCCATTCCACTGCTGAAAATTAATTCCCCTGTTGGGCCAGATTTCAGGATGCACGTAATCCAGGTGAAGCACATTCAGTAATCATATTGCTGATTGAAAAATATATTAACTCATTTATTTAAGTTGGTTCAATAAATGAGAAGAAACTAATACAGGCATCAAGCATAATGGTCTTAATTAGATATCACCTACACATAGATATATTCAAGACATAAACTCCAAGAGTGCGTCTGTGAAATTACCAGTACACATGAGTGGCTGCAAGTTTTGTTTTAAAGGTGTGACTAAGTATTTCTACTATTTACATGTTCATTTTACCTTCAGATATTTTGTTGCATTCTCCAACTCTGACAATATCCCATGGGGCACACGGGAAATACCAGTGAGGTTCACTGAAAGTATGGCCTTGCTGAGATTATCCAAACTGTTTAATAAAACTCCTGTGCAGTTGTCATCACAAGCTAAATAAACAATTTTAAGAGAAGGAAGCAATATTAGTATTAAAATAAAGCCAACAAATACTGAAATTTTGATTTAGACAGTTTGTGTCTTCATCATTTGAGTTAAGGGTGATAAAGTATAATAATTCTGAGCATATAGATTTGTAGTCTTGTCCTCCCTGTTCCAGAGTGAACTTATTCCAAACATATTCTCCTTACTTTAGCACACAATTAAGCCATATTGGTCCTGCTACTATTGAGCTGCTTGCTGTATTGTAACCTCATTGAGCCTATTTAGCTATTTTGCTTTAAATCCAGGTTGACTCTCAAACAGGTTAGAAAGACAGGAAATTCAAGCCTATAGGGTTCTAATTCCATTTATTCTCTGTATTTTTATTTCTTTTTTTACTTATACAAAGCAAAATCTGAGTTCTAAATCCCAATTTGTTGTAAAAGCAGACTACTGTACTACATATGTCTTTATGCTATTTACCCTCTTATAAGGAATTTCAAGATTAATATTGGTGGAATATGACTAATTATTGATGAAGAATGACTATAAACTTGGGATAATCCAAAAGTATTATTATGGCAACCTCACATCCAAAGGGTCAATGACATAGCAATTCAACATTTTCCAATAAATAAAGGTATTCTGCAGTCAGCAAAAAAGCATTAAAATGATCTTTCTTAAACATGTCTGTAACACTAAATAAGCTATTTTGAGGATTAACTGCTTGTGTAATGTTATGATCTCCACCGCAGTTTCCTCTGTGTTCACAGAATGGTTGAGGTTGGACAGGACCTCCAGAAAATACTTTGTCCAAACCCCTCTGTTATACAGAAATATTAAGTTGCTAAGATTTCTTTCCTTCACAGAAAGGAATGACAATAGAAAGGGCATGATGACACCACAAAAACTTTCCGGGAATGTGTACACAAATATCACTGCAGTAGACCAAAGCCCACTGGGAAAGTAAACAACATAAAAACCACCTACAAACACACTCGTCTTCCACAAGAAGATGCCTCGGTTCACACTCCTCACAGAGCTGTCCTGTCACTCCTGGCTTACAGAGGCACTGGCCGGTTGCACGGTCACAATTGTCATGAACAGAGCCACTTGGATTGCACTGACATGGATGGCAGCTGCCACCAGGGAGCTGAGGGTCACCATAATAGCCAAGGGAGCACCTACACAGAGATGAATGGGACACTGAACATCCGGGGATATTCACCATGAAATCAGAAGTTACACTTACCTTTAAGAATCACTAATAGTTGGGGTTTTTTATTAGTATCTCAACAGTAACTAACAAACCGGTGCAAATCCTTGAGCACACATTCATATACCTATTTTCGAACACTGAATAATGCATTCTGAGTACAAATATGATACATATTAATCAAACTGTCCTCAGGAGTCAGGGATAAAAGAGGATATCATATGTAACTCACCTTTCACAATATTGTCCTTCATATCCTGGGACACAGGCATCACAGTGGTAATCATGAACACCTTTCAGGACACAAGTGGGACTAAAACTGGAGGGAAAGATAAACAAATACCTGCTGGCACATAAATAGAACACCATACAAAGACAGATAATACCTTCAGCCACAGGTTAAATACTGCAATTTAACCTGTTAAGCAACAGCATCTTCTGTTCAATCTGATGCAGTGCTCTAGAATTTGTACTTTAAATTATTTGTATGAAGTTTGCTTTCCCAATATGACTCTATTACTGAATAACATGCTGAAGCACCTTAGGGCCTTTATTTTAAAAGGTAAGACAGCGAAAAATGGATGCTGCACAATATGGCCATACTATGTATTTAACTGAGGCTTGCATGAGGACATCAGAGCTCCTTAACTCTCATTCTGACTCAATTATACAAAAGCTAACAACAAATATGCTTTACAAGCTTCTGGAAAAAAAAAAGAGCCTACACAGCATTTTAATTTTCAAAATGTAAAGTTAACTGTTCCTCTACCAAACAAACAGATGTATAAATTTCAGACAAAAGAGTACTTGTTCTTCCCCTAGGACTGATGTCATGAAAAGTTTCTGCATTGACAGGAGATGGCCTGAATCTTTGTAAGTACAAAAGCATTGTTCTTTAAATGAAGAAAGAGATCCACATTTGAAACTAAACAATGTCAGAGCAACTTACTCCATTATCTATAAAACAGACTATGTGGCTGATTTACTCTTAGAGGAAAAAACTGACTCATCTATTTGCTAATCTTTTTATTTTAAAACCTCAGTTACCACTAGCTGTGAACAACTCATAATGCAAGCTCCATTTACTAAATAAAATAGATATCTTTCAAATGTCTAAAAACTAAGGACAAGTAACAATTAATTCCTCTTGTTATAGTGTCTGAGAAGTAGGAGGTTGAACACACAACACAAGAAATAGTGAATGGTAAAAATATACACTGGATTTAATAAATTCTGGTTACCTAACAGGGTTGACTCTGGGGCAGGCACAAAGAGAGCAGTCATTGACAGATCCAGTCACTTTCCCATAGTAGCCTGGGGCACAAGCACTGCAGTAATCACCAACTGTGTTATCTCTGCAGTTCTGATACACAAAATGGAATTCAGACAGTTTAAAACAACAACAAACAACAGGAGTAACTTCCCCCCAATGAATACATGTATACAGTTTTCAGCAATGATCTCTAAATGTCACTACCCATTGGTTAGCATTCTCTGAGTGGAGGAACCTTTTATGCAAAAATAAACAGAATGCCAGGATATTTTCTGTTATGTGAATGCCCCTTCAGGCACAGTGACCTAATTTCTGTTCGAAATTTCCATTAAGGTTTATATATTTCTGCTTCCATTAATCCAATTCAGGGCAGGACATCATAGTACAAAACAAAAAGGCCTAGAAGAAACCCCCAAAAATCGAAAAAACCAAACCAAAACAACCTTCCTCAAGTAAACAAACAAACAACAACAACAAAAGAACCTGATGGAAAAATAAACAGGATACACAGATGAAAAATACAAGTTTCAGTGTTTTATCAAATGCATCTGAATGCTGCAAACCAAGGACTATCCACAGCTAGTATTCACAGAAAATACATTTAATTTGTCAAGAGTATTGATCACTAACCAATCCTATTAATAGTAAAAATTAAGTTGGTATTATAAACGCAATTTAACTGACTTAGTCCACCAAGTGAATAAAGAGATTAGTTAACAACAATAAACAGTAGCAATGCAGCCTCCTATTGTATGGGAGCAGAAGCCAGAGGTAAAAACCAGCACTTTAGCCTACATCACTCAGCTGGAGTCTAAGTAGTAATCTCAACACACATAGGTGACTTGCCACCTGTGCAGCAAGAAGCTGAGAGGAAGAATGGTGAGTATTCACTAGTGGGAAAGACCTATACATTTTGGCCTGGTCGGAGTGAGAACCTTAGTTCTTACTCATGAGATACATACTTTTGAACAAACCTGAAAGCAAAAGAATGGTTTATAAAAGTCTCAAGGACTAAAAAGAGTCACTTAAAAAAACTGACTTCAAAAATAAATTCAGCAGAAGTTGACTTTGAAGTAATGAACTCATCACTGAAAAAAGACAAACAAACAAAAACAAAACACCAAAACAAAAAGCAAACACAAAAAACCAACCAAACGAAAACCTCAAAAAAATTAGGAAAAAATATTGAGCAATACCAGGAAACAGACTTAATGGGCCTTATTTGGTTAGCTGAGAATTTTCTGTCCACAGGGCTGTCAGACCACAAGACAGAGGCAATGTGTTAGCCATATGTGGCCACTCTTTGCAACCTTTGGGATAAAATGAGAAAGTGAGCAAATTAACTTAGCAGAGGCATATCCGTATGATACTTCAATCTCTGGGTGTTAAAAATGCCTCATTCACAGCGGCCCAGAGAATTCTCTTCCTGAGAGACAAAGAATTTGCCTTTGACTTAGTCTGAAATATGGTATGACTTACTGCTTCCTTTGCTTTTTTTTTTTTTTTGTTTGACTAAGCAGACCTTGCCCAGAACCCAGAAAGTCTCATAGAAAAACAGATAAACTTAACTGATAAACAAGTAATTGTAAAACTAAAATAATTAATGACTTTTAACATGTTAGTGCCCCAAAACCTTGCTAATTTTACTGAAAGCACCATAAGGGGAAACTCTATTCAGATTTTCCATTTTTTAAGAGCTGGGGGGTGGAAAATCACACTTTATCCAAATAGTAAAGCCATATATTTCTCCCAGAAGCTCCTTCCACAGTCACTGCCACTGTATGCTCAGGTGAAATCAACAGAAAAATGCACAAAATGTACATACCAAGCACTTCCCAGTGTTGGGATCACAGGTTTCACTGTGGTTGTTGCACTGACATGGCACACAAGGTGCTATCAGAGTATGAGGCTCTTTTACACCAAGATCTGTATGCTTTCCCCTGTAGTATCCTGAAGCACAGCTCTAGTTGTAAGGGAAGTAAAACAAAATTTTAAAAAATTATCACAGTTATTCAACAGTTACAAACAATTCTAAAAACCATTTAAGTTTTTTTGGTTTTTTTTTTTAATTGTCTCACTATTATACACAAAAAAAAGGATTCAAGCATTCTGTACCTGACAAGACAATCCAGTATAACCAGCGGGACACCTACATTGCTCTACAAGATGAGCTCTAGCTCTGCCTAGATGCATTTCTTCAAACTTGACTGCAATTTCCATTGAGATATTTGAAATTCTACGAGACATATGCAGAAAAGAGTGTGAACATCTAAAGAATCTCTTATACCAAAACAAGATCCAAAAACATTTTCATGCTTCAAGGTCAGGGCTACTATACACAATCTTCCATAATCCCCTTTTCCCCACGAAAATATCTCAAAGACTGAAGATTCTTTACTTATGGAGTTTCAGGAGCTACAACAACCACATCAGAAGTTATTCAAAGTAATATAGGTTGATTCCTATTGATCTGCAAAACTGCCAAACCCATCACATAAGAGTATGTATTTTTTCCTTGGAAATATCAGACAACTATATTTGCTTTGTCTCACACATTTTTGGACACACCTAACAAAAAGATAGTTGAATGCATGTGAATCAAAAATAACACAAAATCTGGAGTTGGAATCAGACTTCTTCACAGCTGTGAAGATGTTCGGGTACTGGGGTTTCACTAGATGTATCTTTGCTTGTCTTGCTAGTTTCCAGGCTGACAGATGCAAGGACAGTATCCTATCCCCTCCCTCTCATTAGTAACTTAGTTCTGTTCAAAAGGGTAACAAAATGCTACCATTCTGAGGTGGGAGTGTCTTATTAGGACTGCCCAGAGTGCATAAAACTACAGGAGATATCTAGATTGGTACAAACCCAAGAATTCAGGGGACCATATATTTCAATTGGGAAAAACAAAAACAAAACAAAACAAACAAACAAACAAAAACAAAAAACCAAAAACTAAAACCAACCAACCGAAAAACCAACAAAAACCCAAAAAAAAAGCAAAACCAAAAATCAAAATCAAACCAAACAAAAAACCCCACACCCAGAAAAACCCAAACAACAAAAAATTCAGTATCCATAAAAATGTGAAATAATTTAGAAAATATAAAATATATAACTATACCACCCATCCTGCAGAACACTGCATCAGTCTTTGCTTCTTTATGTGCTTTGCTATCAAACCAAGCAGCAGAAACATTTAGTGTTTCACAGAAGGAATTAAAGAGGAATACTACTGCCATTAAGGGTCATAAATGTTTTCTTATCAGAGGAAAAGTCATACATAGGAAATTGTAAATTTCTCTAATTTGAATTAAATCTTTATCATACAGCTCAGTTGGGACTATTTGTAGGTTAAAATACAGTAAATGAAATACAATAAATAAATACAATCAAGAGATTGTTTTACCTGCTTTGCTGTAAGCCTTGGCCATAAGCTGCCTTGATAAGGATGTATTCGACATTGCTTAGCACAGACAAGAAGTCAGAACGCAAGACAGGCTCATCAGACACAGAGTTAAAATACTTCCAAGAATCCTAGGGAAACATAAAAGATAGTATTAAAACCATGAGTATTCAACCTTACTTCAAGCTAATGCTCTGTTCCTCCTTACGTCTTCTTTCAGAAATGCAGTCACGGTGACTATGTCTAAACTCTAAGTCTCAGAAAATCCACAACTCCATGTTTTCTCCATGTTAGAACAAAATATGGTTTGTATAATTTCTCCTTCCTTCCCTATATTCAATTTCCTTGACTAGTTCCTACAGTGAAGCAGTTCAGGCCTGCATGGCACAGCTTTTACTGGATAGATCGGGAGAACCAAGACAGCCAAAATACCAGGACTTCATAGCACTTATTTCATGGGCTGTTAGAAAAAGCTGCTGTAACTGTGTCTTGTGAACTGTCAAGAGAAACTAGACCTCCGCTCGGACCCAGTCAGCAGAAAGTCCCAGAGATCAAAGGAGGTCATCATTATCTCCTCTGAACTTGTCTGGTGAGCACCTCTGCAAATTACTGCTCCTGCTAGGCTGGGATTCATGTGGCGCCATATGATGCACTTGGGCTGTAAGTGTAACATACAGGCTACAAAATTATGAGAGTGGCAATACCTGGATGCCTGTCATTTATCGGCAAAATCTGAGTCTGTCTGAAAAGCTTGCGTCACCAGCACTTTCAGCACTTCCAAAGGAGGAAAAAAGGTCAGAATGTTATTTGAAGCTTTAGCACAATATTCCGAGCCATTTCTTCCCTCCTCAAATAGATGCCTTTTAATTCAAGCACTCCATTTACTCTGCCTATTTGAAATCAGATATGCATTTTTCAAAGTATTTTATATAATATATAGAGCTTTTGTGTAAGAGTTCATAGAAGAAAGGTAAGTATTTCCACACCAATGTTTTGGCTTACCTCCTTCATTTCTACTTCCTTGTCAGTTCTTACTCCATTTTCTGGAGAAGGGATGTCTACATATATGACCAACTTGCTAGTGTGACCTCCTTTCATTAGAATCTGTGGCTCAAAATTTGGCGTTCCGAAGCCATCCAAGGCATAAAAAGCAACAGTATATCTCAGCTTCCCTCCATAGGCCATGAGCTGTTTGGATAAAAAATTATTACTTTTACTTATTCTAGGGTTAGAACTACTAGTTGAAAACATTTTAATACTGGAAAGCTGACAGTTCTTTGAAGAACTGGCAATAAAACATGAAAATTGACTTAAACTCAGCAGTTTTTGCACAAAGGTTAAATGCATATTTCTAAAAAGCTCTCCTAATTTCTTCTTCTGGACTCTTTCATGGTGTGCTCTCAATTTTCATGTAATTCCTAAGCAACAGAGATTCCATGATCTATATACTGATCAAGGTTAAACACTTTTTCAGGTTCCTACAGTGAAACTGACTATATCACTGTTTAACCCCCTGGGATCTCTGAAGAGTAACACGGTGATTAAATATGGGTGTTACCAATTTACACAGTCAAGAGAAATCTCATTAGGTAAGGGTAATGTAAACATATTGTTTGTGCTTCCTATAAATAAGTTCAGACACTGAATATTTATAGTATTATCACCTACAAGAGTAGAACTAACACAGAAAAATATTATCAAGATTAAATGACTATTACAGAGTAAAGGAGTGACTATTAAGAAAAAGAAGTTACCTACAAAGCATTCCAATTATTTCATGTTCTCACCTGGTCTCCCTGAAATTGCTCTGGTAACTTCCAGTAAAATGTTTCTGTATTTAAGTATTTTCTAACTGTGGCAGCATCCAGTAAAACATCAGGAAACTGTGAAAATACTCCTTCCACTGTTCCAGTCAGGTTACTTTGAGCTACTACACGCAGAATGGACTGATCAGGAGTTAAAGTTATCTGCAACACAAGGAGCAAAAGATTCATTCAAGAAAAATATTCTATCTCAGTGTAATATACTGCTTACAGTTTTACCTGCTTTGAAACAGTCAACAGTCCATCTTGGAGTAATGCCCAACACAAACAACCAGGAAACGTTTAATATTTACTTTTTTAAGAAGTGAAGAGTGAAACACAAGGTTTCAGAAATAAGACTGTGGCCATTTATCGTTTGACTTCTTTTCTGTTCTGACATATAGCACTGTCCCCATAAGCCAGTCCACCACATTCAGCCTGATTCATTAAGTGTGCACGACCTTAGGCACACCAGTGTGGTACCTTACATGAGGATAACACCAGACTGTGTCTAGGTTGCTTTACTTACAGGAATTCTCACATGATCTTCTAGTTCTGAACAAAATGTGGACATCCCAAAACAGAAGCATGGAGTACATCCTAGTGCATTGTTAGCAGACAGAGCAAAAGTTCCAGGTTTACACTCACTGCATTGTAGACCAAATACATTTTCCTGGAGGGAAGTAAAAAAACCAAAAACTAAACTATAACAGCACACTCATATTACTTCACTAACTTAATGAAAGATGGTTCTTTTTGGAAGAAAAACTAGTTGCTATGTAAAATACATAGCAGAATATAATTTGTAGTATCTATTCTGCTTTACTATGCAGTACATTAATTTTTTTCAATATTTTCCTATGCCAGTAAAAAAAAAAAAACCCAACAAAAACAAGCCATCAAAAAAACAAGCATGGAACATTCAAGCTAAACTCATATTTGAATTTCTATCAAAAATTAGCAGCTATAAGTTTCCATTCAGGACAGAATTTCTCTTCAAACCCGCATCTAGAAAATGAACTCTCAAAGCCAAAGAAACTGCCCAATATGAATAGCAATCAGGGGACCTATTCTCAAGTGTCCTGAAGTAAGTTTTCTATCACTCAGTCTCTCAAGAACAGATTCCCACCTTTTCAGAAAAGTCTATACTATCTGTGTATTCAACGTTTCCCTTTTTTTATATGAGAATGTCAATTCAGACTTCACTACTAGCAATGTATGTGAGTTATTCTTAAGCACTAGCTTTGATTATAGCATAGGAAGCCAATTTGAACTTGTAGCATAAACATATCTAAAAACCCATTGAGATTCTCCATTTCCTACTTATTGGTTTCTTCCTATCATTATAATTTGAATTTTCAGAAAAGCAGGCTATATAAGCTGAATCAATATGTTGTTCCCAAACCTAATAAAACCAAATGTGCATGAGCAGAAAAACTAGATTGTGTTTCATTTTTTTCCTGGCTAATAATAAGACCTGTTTAGCACTGGCACAGATAATCCTTTAGCAGTGATTTAGGTGTACTTATAAATGTATCAAAGAAGGGATGCAGATTGCCGTTTGAAGTTCTTTCAGCCCTATACCTTCCATGACTTTAATACCATAAATGTTCAGAAAATCCCGGTGCTGTCCCAGAAGGGTCTGAATAGTTTAGTACCTTGCAGGCACAGATACCAGTTTCTTCTTCACAACCACAAAGTCCTTCATTGTCATCACACATCTCCGTTTTGGTTCCACTCAAATCACAATCACAGGCAACACAGTCTGGATAGTCCCTGTAGCCTAATGCACATCTGGAACAGTCTTGTCCTCCAAATTCAATTTTGCACTGGCATTGACCTGTCAATACATCACACTGGGGATTGGTTGAACCAATGTTGCTACAGTTGCAAGCCTTAAATAAAAAGAAGAAATATTCATAAATAGCAGATTTTTTAAAATCATTTTTTTACAACAGAAACAGCATGGTAAATTTAGATTGTCCCATAAAACTCAATGTTTATCAACACACACTATATAATAATAAAAGGTAAGAACTTCCACACAGAAGTCAGGTTGTTTGGTTTGTATTTTAACAAAGAACTCCATTTCCAGTAAAGAGTGGAATGGAGGAAGCTGGAAGCCTTGTTGACTCCCAAATATGGGTTGGGAATCAAAGGAGTTGGAGGAATCTGTTCCAGAAAAAAAACAACCAAACAAAAAAATTCCAAAATACTTATTTAGAGTACTGTCTTGAGAGCAGTACATAAATTAAAATAACTTTATATAAATGATGAATGAAAGAAATCTGTAAGTACCATCATTTTATAAATATGACAGAAAGGAAGATCTTATTACTAACATTCTTTTAAGATTTCAAGAAGCATTAATAGGGTCTACATCTTGCTCAAGCTTCATTTACTATTTGATGAGGAACCAAGAATCTCATTGCATCCAAAAGTGTGAAGCACAGCATGCAGCGCAGCTCAGTACCAAAGGAATACTGTTTCCTGGTAGAGTACATCCTTCGTTATGCAATCAGTAATATGAATCTGTTATTACAAACATGCAAAGTGCATGTACTTACTTTGTCATTCTTTTTGGAAGCAGACTGGATTAATCTTCAGTCTTTAATTCATATCTGTGGTTACTTAACCAATACAGTTTTGCTCCGCGGTTCTTTCTAACAGTGCAGGCAAAAAGTCACCTGACTGTGAGCATTCTCCCCTGCATGTTTTAACTCATCATCTCTCTTTGAGATGAAAAGCCTTTATCTTGTAAAGCCCTCTATACCAAGACCCACAAAATCTATTAGCATTACTACCTATTCTTTAGCATTCTTCAAAATTTGCTGCTCACCATTACCACTCTTTGTATTAAGCAGTTTTTGCTGTAACAGCAAGAATTAGGTACTACAGCACCCAGTGTGATATACTTTATGACCAAATAAGTTGACAACTTCCGCTCCCAGATACCAGTAAAGCTCTACAGCTGTGAACATCAAGCCCCATTTCAAGAATCAGGATAATAGTAATAATTTACATGTACTTCAATCACTATCTATATGTGAGAAAGACAAAAAAGGACTCTAAGATAGAATGCACTGTGCAGCAGCACCACACTTGAAGGGATTGTAAGCAAAATACGACTTTAGCTCTGGTCCATCAGTGCATGCAGAAATGGATGTTGAATATCAAGAAAACTGCAAGAAACAGAGCCAAACTTATAAGTACCCACTTATACAGTCTGTGTTGCAAAAACTACCTGTCTGGGTTTCTGATAGTATCTCCCCTATTTCATCCACGGAGAAAGCATGCAAAGAGTCTCTCCAGGACTTGCCAGAAGACACAGCTCCTGATCTTAACCTACCACAGCTGACTATGCAGCACAGGGGAGCTTCTGCTGGGCCTGTTACCTGAAGATCACAGTATAGCTCATTGAATCAAGTAACTAAAATACCTTAGACTAATTCATGTGGTGCTGTAACCAAAAGGAATGATATGCAACTTAGCAAAAGTGATCAATTACATGTTTAATTACACTTGATCATTGTCAAGTGCTGTGGAATCACCCTATGAAAGGAACACCTCAAGGAAAATGCACAAGGACCAGCACATTGCATTTGCAGTACATTGAATAAGAACAACAGTAGCTGGTAGTTAACAAAGCAGTGGTTTTAAAGACCAGTTGCCAAGTAAGTTGCTATAAATCACTAAGATGGTTAACTCTGAAGACTAACTACTTTATCATCTTTACCCTAAATAATTAAAGAGAGAAAAAAACACCCCAATTTGTCTGACACTTAAATGCTTACCGCATATAATGACAGACTTTGCCAAGTTGATTGTATTTCTGGTTTCTCCATTGAATTACCCATTACATTCATGTAATCCTGAGGCTTTTTAAAATCTCAGCATTTCTAAAACAAAGATTGGACCAATGCCATATCTGTCAGGAATTTACTGCATGAACCTAATTGCATAAACGGTTGCTATTCCTCCAATCTGCACTGACTTGGCATTTTACTGCTTAATTTTAAGTATTGAGCTGAGATAATGGGAGCTACCATTATTCCATTCACGAAACATTAACTACATTATACTCTTTTAATTACAAATATTCAGAAAAAAATGTCTGCAGTAGCTGTCAAAATGAGCTAGATTTCATTGGTCTTAAATACACAATATCATCATGTGATTTGCACAGAAACTATATACAGAGTTGCCAACGTTGCTATTCGTCTGGTTTAGTATCACAGTTCAAACAATTAAAAGTTAGAATATACACTTCACAGTTTTAATGTGAACAGTGCACCTATAGAGAATAAACAATCTGATCAATACTTTCAAAGACAGCTTTCTTAGAAGGTTCTGCAATAAACACTGTGCAGCCTCTTGTTTCGTTGTTTTTTGGGGTTTTGCTCCAATGTGAGCATGGTGCACTAACACTTTGAGACAGAATAAAGGTCATAGTTCTCAAAACAAGAGTACATTTCTGTATAGGGTGAATTGCTTTTAAGCCGTGGCTTATCATCCAGCCTACCATACCTTGCAGCCAAGTTTAGGAGAGAGTCCCCAGTGATTTTCTTGACAGAGTTCACATTTTTGTCCCTGAGTGTGAGGGGGACAAATGCATTGGCCAGAATCAGGATTACAGTTGTTCTGAGTATGGGCACAGTCACAGGCTGAAAAAGAAACAGAACCAGATGAATAACTTTATCCTTGCTTTAGCTACAGAGAAGAAACTCCAAGACCACCAATAGTCTTATTTTTCTTAATTATGTAGTACAGTTTGTCCATTCCACTAGGAACTCCTTGCCATCCTTAATCACTGAGAAATAAATTATGACCACAGTGGCATTTCATCTTCTTATTGGAAGCCCATTATTGCTTTTTGACTTAGCCTATTTGGTGTTTTTAAAAGCAGGGCTGCATTTTCACAGGAGAGTCAACAAAGCCAAACAAAATTACTGTGGAGAAGACTAAATCTGTAAGAAAACAATTCTATTATAGAAGACACAAACCTCATCAGGAGATACAGTAATTTCCTCAAGCAGGTGAAAGGAGTAATCTCAGAATTAATTACTGAATAATAGGGATGGATAACTATTCGAATTATAACTAACTACTTCAGGAAGTACTTGTCTATATAAGAAATGCAATACTATTCCAGCTACAAAGCAGAAGTTTCGAAAAGTGGTTTTATTAATTGTTTTAATAACAATTACAAAATTTCTATTACTGAAATGGTTAAAGGTACCCAAGGGATCTTTGATTCTTAATAAAGACACTTAGCATATTAGCAGCCCTTAGTATATGTGTTTCAAACCATAATCTTATCACATAATCTCACTGCATTCATTTTACTGTACTATTTGAAGCATGAAAAAAGCATTACTGTCTGGCTGATGAAAAAGTAGGCACTCCTTTAGCTATACTGTGTTGAAAAGGGCATCTTATTAACATGATAAATTAATGTTTCATGGCATGTTCTCCATTTGGAACATTTTCTTCCCTATTATGACTAAAAATTGTACACACCCAGGCAATGATGGGAAAATAGAGTCAATGACATATTATCAAACTATGAAATATACATTCATAAATTGAGTCAAAAAAATAACATAAAAATCTTTAAGAGTAGTAGCTCTTCACTCTTGTAGTCACAAGGAAAAAAAAAAAAAAAGGTTTTATTCCCTCTGTAGTACTAAAGGATTTTGTACAAAAGAGACAAAGGAGATATTGAGGATGTAATATTTCTCTCATGCACCTTTTATGAGTTATTTCATAGTCATCACCTTTCACAAGGAATCACAGAATAAGCAAAGAAATGTTTTGTTCTCTAGCCTAATCAAAGTATTAGCAGACCTTTCTACAGATTCTTCCATATAGTCATCAAAACAATTGACCTTTGCCAGAGTTCAACATACAATACATTGCTGAAAGAAATTCCAGACAAACTCTGAAAGGATCATGGATTAGAGCTTACGTGTGCAGCCACCATCCTGGAATGCATAAAAGCCATGAGCACAACGATCACACTTTTCTCCAGCCACTCCTGGTACACAGTGACACTGCCCCTGATGATTGCAGTCCTCGGAGACTGAGCCAAATTGACTGCAGTTGCAGGGAATGCAGCCAAGCCCAGAAAGCAGGCCATAATAACCATTCTGTTGGACAAGAAATAAATAGATTTGGGCTATGATTAATAAATTTTTGAAAACAATATAATATACATCCTTGTTTTCTTTTGTTTATTTTCCATGATGCCTGAACTGCATGAATATTGGTCAGCACCGTGTGATTGCTGTCAGAAGACTCCCTGACCTTATCTCTTCACTGTTCCCAGCTATATGCAAGTATGCACTTGGTTGAGAAAAGTGAATATTGAAATGCTTTTGTGGTCCTCTACTCTCATGAGTAAGACACTATGTTTTGAAGTCTGATGTTGTTTTAATTCAGAGACTTGCATGAGTGAGGGTGGGCTGGGCTGATCATGCACAGCTATCAGTGACTACGAACAAAAGCCTAGAACAGAGCTGGTCAGTGACCTATGATACATGCGGATTGAAAGTCATTCAGCTGGGCTGGCACAAGGGCAGCAATTGGGCACAGATTTCCTGCTCTGGTCTCTGATGCAGTTTTACACTTAGCATAGCTGGGAAACTGCTGGTTTGTATCACCAGTGAATATCTACTTGTTCTCACAACAGTCCTGCCTTTTAGCTGAATCCCTTTTTGGCATTAAGCCATGATGTATTTATTATCACCAACCACATTTCTTCAGATATTCCCACTCAGACTTCATTTTACAGAAGCACAGCTCTAAGATCCCTTCAGGTTTGTTAGCATTTTTTGTTTTGCTTTTTTCGTAAACCAACATGACTACATGCTGTCTGCACTACCCTGAACAGCCCTATGCAGAAGGGTGCCAAGTCAACTACATAGCTTCAAATCTGCAAAAAAGCAACTGTTAAAGCCTTTCCAGACAAACTCTGGTCTCTGCTCCAGCCACAGGTCCCCTCTCCCCTGAATATGTTTGCTGCTATATCTCTGTATCTGCTTAGATCAACATCTATAGATAAAGAGGAAGACAACAACATGTATATATTAGCAACAAGTAAATATTTGCTCACCAAGCATTTATCACATCTTTCTCCAATCACATTTGGTCTGCAGGAACAGACACCTGTCTCACGTTGACATTTACTTGAAAGGGAACCATTCACATGGCACGCACAGGCTTGTGTTCAGACAAAAAGAAACCAAATAAGAAAATTATTCATGTGTATCTATATGCATTCATTATTACGCAGAATTCCAAATTTGGTATACATTGTGTTTTGCCTATTTATATCCCAGATGCTAATATACTACAGTCATGCCCGTGCCTTTGGGCTAAAAGAAAACAAAAACCACCTTTGAAAGGCTGCATTTGAGAAGTTTGTTTCTTCCAGCCCTATGTGACACCCAAAAGTAGGAAATGTGTATAGCACATGACTGGAGGGACAGTGTTAAGCAAGCCTTTAAGTTCCAGGGGTAGAGTGTCAGAATATAACAATAGCTTACCACGACAGTTTTTGTCAATCACTGCATCCCCATAATACCCATCAGCACACTTTTCACAGTGATGGCCTGCTGTGTTCCCCAGACATTTCAGGCACTGTCCGGTGAAGGTATCACAGTGGCCATCTTCTTGAGGGTTTACATTCCCATTGCATTCACAAGGAGCACAAGATTGTCCAGGCATGAGTGGATTTCCATAGTAACCATTAGCACACCTGCATCAGAGTTTAAAAACCTTATCAGCTGGAATGTCATCATGTCATACACACTCCCCATTAAAGGGAGTATTTCCTATTAAATTTTAACCTATAGTGTCTTTTTATTACCAGGAAAGACAAAATGGAAAGGAAAATTTTATTAGAAATGTTCTGTAAATTGTGGTATGAACAATTCAAGGCAACTAGGATGATGAACAGTTAGTGATGGCAATGGTATAGATACTTTACCCAAAGCTAGTGAACATACCTTTCACACTGAGAACCAGTATAGCCTGGAAGACATTTGTCACAGACAATTCCACCCTCTTCGCTCAGCTGGCAAGTAGGACTGAAACTATCAACAATATTTATGGCAGTCAGTATCAATATACAAAATCACAAGATTTCTACAAACATTCAGCGTTCACCCCTCAAGGCCATGTACCTATTCATATAATTACATAATTGCAATTTTTTTTCTAGTTTAGTATCAATGCTTTAAACACTACAGTATGTCAAAAGAAAGGTACAACTTTCAAAAAACCTTGTTGAGGTTTTGGGATTTTTAAGGGAAGATTTTAAAACTTCCTAAAGCTTGGTTCGTGTTCTAGCAAATCAGTACAATTTCTGTACCGAGTTCCTCTTTTTCACATGCTACACTTCTGTCCTGATGTTTTCTGAAACGACATGAAAGATAACTGTGATTTTGCTGCCAAGTTCAAGGACAGGTTCAATTATTACGTTCAACCACCATGCACAAATTACAACAGTTCACTCAGTATCTCTTAGCTTAGTCTATACATTTGTCTACCCAGAAAAACAATGTTTCTAATGAGATATAACCAAATTATGAGGGGAAACATAGCCCTTTTCTCTCTTCTTCAGATTTCATGACATTTTTCTTTATCTCATTTTCTGATTTTGCTGAAGATGCAAAAGACTGTCTCACATAAGCAGCTTACTTATTTGCAGCTGAACTCAGAGGACATGCACAGGGCTGGCAGTCCTCAGATGTTCCTTGGGATGGATTTCCATAGAAGCCAGGCAAGCACTGATCACAGAAAGGTCCTGTCGTGTTGTGTTGACATGCCTGTGAGACATGGGAAAAAATCTTGTATTTTCTCTTGATGGTTTTTCAACCCCTGAGAGATTCCTACAGCAGTCTACATGCAGTATAACATTCAAGGAAGCCATTCTTCGAGCCACGAAGAACAGCACTGAACTTTGAAAATAAATGTTTGGGTTTTTTTCCTAATTGTTTTTTCCTAAATTTTAGAATATATGTCACATTATGAAACCAGCCACATTACTTATACACATACTGTAACATATTTTGCATATTAAACACATTTGCAGTAACAAACTTCTTACATAGTTTTTACTGGTATTTAGCCATTTTATTCCTGTGACCTTTAAATTTCAGAAGAGATCTGAGAGCTAAATTTTTTCTTCAGAATGTGATGTGTAATTTCCATGGATATTAGTCATGGAAGATACACATATATCCAAAAACAGATATTCACTGCTTAAATTTGTTCATTTCAGGAGAAGTTTTATTGTCACCTGCAGCAAGCAGTCAAGATTTTAATCAGTTATGGTGACATCTTTATATTAGTTCTGATTATTCCACACTTGAAATGATAAACTGAAACAAACTCTTTTTTGGACAACATGCTAATGGAACCCCCAAACATATACTGAACTAAACAGTGAAAACCAAGAAAAACAAACACCTGATACCCACAGCCTGAAATTTATGCACACTGTAAACTTGTCTCCCACAGTCAAAATGCTCTCCTAATTCCTAAATATATGGTTAAAACACGAAACACTTTGAAGGATGACTTACAAAGCAAACACCATGAATATCACACTCAGTTGCATGCCCATTGCACTTGCAGGGTTGACAAATACCTCCAAATAGTATTCCATCCACACGGTAGAACCCCGGGAGACAGGACTGAAAAGAAATGAGGGGAAAAAAGCATAGCATTATCTGTGTTGAAAGTACACATCAAAAATATTTTCAAAGAGTCACTTCTGACCACCCACTCATTCACACTGTCATAACTGAATGCTCTTTCAACTCTATTGATGTCACTGTAGCTTTTTTCTGGTGGTTGTTTTTTACTTGCACTGGATAAAGGGGATGAGAATTAACTTAATAAAACCTTGATTCAGCTCTTTGTCCCCTGGAGGCACAAAAGTGAAGTTTGGTGCAGTTTAATATGTGAAGTTCTTTATTATGGGACAATAAAAAACAGATGTTCTACCTCCTCTACAGAATCATTAGCAATGCCATGGCACAATGCTTTGTACTAAAAATATTTGTCAAAATAATTTCTGCTATTCTGTAGATGGGGCTGTGCCTCTCTAATCTTCTATTCAGTGATACACAAGTGAACACTTTGCACAACGCATTTGACCCTTGTGCATTCTTTCAAAAGCCAGCATTCTTCCCTGCTAAGGTTCCTTATTGCCTCCATAAACTTAATGACACATAACAGAAATAAACTGTACATGATTCAGATCCAGAAAAAGTGCTATTAATGAGTAAGGTAAGCTCAAAACAGCTTAACAGGGCTTTCACAGCTGATCCCACTGTGACACTGATGTTCCAAAGTGCATCATCTTTTAGTGCCACCAAAAAGAATTCAAGAAATAAGTTTAAAATCCCATTTAGTGTATCTGACAGAAAATATCTACAGGATTGTGTAAAGTATAGTAAGCAGCAATTCACCAGAGAACATGTACTTTTATGGCAGTGTAATTAAAGGCAGCCTGCTTTTAAAGCTTTGATCCTTTTTGATAGGAGATAATTTTGTACACACAAAACACTGTAAGACATTACCTCACAGGATACTCCTGTGTAACCTTGAGGACATTCACAGAATTCCACATCTGGTGCTGAAGAAAGATCTATAACATTTGCACTTGCAGTATCCAGGGTCACAGAGTCCAGCCTAGGATCAAGCATGAAAACATCACATCATTTGTTTCCCCAGCTGTTTCCCCAGATATGATTTTGAACAGGCCAGTGTGCTTCTAGGGAAGTAACACTGCTGAGTGCTGCTCCCTGGCAGGGACAGCTGAAGAATGGGCACAAGTCTCTGCTGTAAAAAGACTATGATCATAGTCTTATCACAGCATTTGCAATTCTGGAGTAGGTGTGCCCTCCTCCTGTTATCATTGTTACTAGCAATTGTCTTTTTTCTGTGGAGTGGCTTAAACAAAACCCTCCCCCTCTGTCGTGGCATTAGAGGTACCTCGGTGAGAGGGCCTTCTACAGCTGTCCTGAAATAAGATGGCTCTACTGGTACCATGTTTAAAATAGACATGTCACAGGTGGGTAAGCAGTGAGAAACAGCACCAGCTCACTGATGTTGAACACAACAGAATGAAACAAAACCCCTCACTACAAAGGGAGGCATTTTCTGGCAGAGACAATCTTCTCAGCTATAGGTAAATTTTTTAAAAGAAATCTTTACAAACATTCCATAAATATGAACACACTATCCCTAAATGGACATAAATATCACTGGAGTGGTGTTGTGCTCAAAAGAGTACAAACTAAATTTGGTATCAAGCCCTATTTCATTGACAGGAAATACTACCAAATTAGGGAATGAGGAACAAAGATTGTTGGTGAGCCTAAGGAAATTAAGTAAATAAATGATGAGCTGATTCCCTGGAGAGGGATACAACTTTATTCCTGCATCTTGGACAACAGGTAAAGCAGAGATCTCTGTGGTCTGACACAGATATTACCAGTGCTGGTTTGAGACTATGAAATGATCAGCTAGTCCATTCCAGCACAATTCTCCTATTAAGCACTCTCTTAGAGATGAGTGTCAGCAACACCAACAAAGAAACATCAAAGGAAATTACAACCAACATCTTTACGGAGAGGTTTTCAATAGTCAGTAAAGGATTAACTTGTCACATACCAAAATAAGCATACTGCTGAGAGTTTTGGAGGTATTTCCCTCTAAACAAAGCAGCCATTGTAATAAGGCTTTTAGGCAGTATTCCTTTAAAGCAGAAAACAATGCTTCTGTTATCGTAAATCTTTAAAACCAAATGCCTCTTTCCACACACTCCATATGACTGTATTTTGGGGACAAGATTAGTCTTGAGAAAATTCAATAAATAAGACTTTTTCTAGAAACTATTAACACAAAACTTCAGGAATACTGCTTCTAAGAATAGTGATTCATATGTAGAAAAATAATAGAAGTATATAGATTAACTTGAATACTTTGTCTCACCTGTACACAGCTTTCTTAGCAATGTTGTAGTTGGCCCTGATCAGAAGACGGGTCACATTTACCAGAACAGTCATCAACATTTCCCGGTCTATAGCTTTTTTTGTACTGAACTCTATGAAATTATCTGATACAAATCTCACTGCATTAGAGTACTCCTCATATGGCTGTAATGACAAGCCCGCTGCTCTTGTACTCAGAATCCGCCCATTACCCTGAAATTGAAAGACACAGAAAACATTTTCCACATTCGTAAATTTTATTAAGTAATTAGATTTAGTGTCAAACATACATTCATGTAATACAGAAAAGAGGGAATCAAATTAGATTTTTTGCATTAAGTAAGTAAAAGGTCTACGTTTTCCGTGGTTTCAAGGAAGACCACAATCCCATTCTCTTTTGGTTCAGAGACTTCAGAAATACTCAATTTTTTTTGGAAAAGAATAAATTAAATTTCAAAAATCAAACACCTCTACAAAACAGAATCTCCTCTCTCCTTTGTTCTATTGCTAAATTCATATTAAAAAATAAGGCTTTTGGAGGTACCTGGATTCAATGTTGAGTCTTACTTTTTAAGTGCAACATAAATCTCGAAAAGTAAGCAATCAGCAAGAACACTGATCTGTTTCATAAACATAAATCCTTCCAGTTTACTGCAGTTTTGTAAACACATCTTTGTAGAAATAGTAATAAACACTTCAGCCATTTACACACAGATTGAATTTTAGATATTTATCATTTAAAACTAGTATTGTATACATACAATTTCAGACAAATGAGTCAAAAAAAAAACCCCAGAAAAATGAGTAGTAATCAAATCTGGATAGTGACTTTTAAGGGACTTAAAACTGACAAAACTACAACTATAGTATTATTTTATATTCTTTTTTAAAATCCTTCAGAGATTCCTAATAATGTCTGAATAGCAGCAAGCTGAAAAAACCCAATCCACCTGAATGATGACATCCACGCTAGATATTATATCACTGTCCACACTCTCCATTGGAATGTCGTAAGATACCGTATACTTCAAGTCTCCACCAAAAGCTGTGAGCTGAAATAACAAAAAGCAAAAGTCTTAACAACACAATAACCTCCAACCAACACAAAGAAATTACATAGGTCAGTACAATGTCCAGATTATAGGAGTACATGGCTTACAAATACCACTTTCCAGGGAAAATTTAACGTGCCATGAGTATCAGCACAGGGACAAGTGCTGGCTTGTTGCTGTGCAGGTGGTGAAAGCTAGCTCAGGGCCCTACAGGTGATTCAAGTAAGTGCCCTCATTCAGTGAAACACTTACAGGACTTTGAACAAACAGCAGAGGAATACACTATAGTCCTAGCCAAGGGGGACAGCATGTTGGAGTTATTCACAGTCCATACTCCACCTTTCAGTCCTTAGCCCCACAGCTGCTGCTGACTACCTCAACCAACCAACAGTTAGACCTACGTTAAATGAATAAGAGATCACAATTTGAATTAGTGTTGCCCTGTGCAAAAGCTACCCCTTAACGTTACACTTCTTAGACTTTTTTTCATTTACTGTGTGACCATACTAATAAACAGGGCTGCATGTGCAGAGATTGTACTGAAAGTAATTAAAGGTAAGGTTGCAAAGTTTTCCTCTACTCACCACTGGCGAGGCCACAGCTGGAGTTCTGACTCCACTTCTGGGCTTCCCAGTACAAGAGAGAGGTGGACATACTGGAAAGAGTTCAGTAAAGAACTACTAAAATGAGTAAGATCCTGGAGCATCTTCCATATGAGGAAAGACTGAGCATTGCAGGACTGTCCAGCTATAAAAGACTGTTTGTTTATATACAAACACCTAAAGGGAGGGTGCAAAAAGGATGGCGCCAGACTCTTTCTAATTGTGTCCAGTTGCCAGGAAAAGAGGCACCTGAAACACAAGAAGTTCCCTCTGAACACCACTTTTATTGGGAGACTGATCAAGCAGTGGCACAGGTTGCCAAGGGAGGTTGTGGAGTATCCCTGAAAATACTCAGAAGCAGCTCTCTGGACATGGGGCTGGGTAACCTGCTCTAGGTGATCACATTTGAGTAGGGAGGTTGGGCAAGATGACCCCCAGGTCCCCCTTCCAACCTCAACTATTCTGTGATTCTGCTGCAAAAAATAGGAGACCCAGAGCTTTAGCTAGCAATCCAGGGTAAAAATTAAAGAAAACTAATACATGCAGAACAGAAGACAGACAAGAGACAGGTAAGGGAATTGAATGGGACTGTCTACTGTAGTGGACAAGGCGTGAAAGGTGAAAGCTTTGTGATAGGAACTAAGAATATGGGGAATGTGAGCATGTAAGTCAGTAACAGTCAAGAGAACAAGAGACACATGGTGTCAAAGACAGGCAGAAAAGAAAGCGGGCAGATGGATGAGCTCAAAGAGCAAAAAGTGGGTACTGAGAATGTCTGGACAGGAACACTGATTTGAAGAGCAGAAATAGATTGGGAATTTCATAATATTGGGGTTTATGTGTAATTTTTCATTACAGAAAACTATATATTTAGAGCAATAGGTTATCGTTAAGATAGAGAAACTATAAAGGAGTTTTGAATCCTTAGCTGAGTACTTACTTTATTTCCCAGATATGCCTCAGGTGCTGACCAGTAATAAGTATGTTTCAGTACTTTCACAGCCTCAGTGTTGTTAATACTGATTTGACGGGGTCCATCAAACTGATTTCGCTGAGGTTGCACGCTCCTTGCATTATACAGATCAGTAACTAGCCACCCAGTCATGTCTGATATCTCCAAGAAAGAATAATAATATTAATGAAGTCAGGCTTTGTGTCACTGAGAAAGCATTCAGCCCTTGATAGATATTCAAACTGATGGATCTAGAACAC
This sequence comes from Margarornis squamiger, assembly GCA_035222235.1. Classification (NCBI taxonomy): domain Eukaryota; kingdom Metazoa; phylum Chordata; class Aves; order Passeriformes; family Furnariidae; genus Margarornis; species Margarornis squamiger. The sequence continues at coordinate 100,454,481 of JAWWTY010000077.1, read as the reverse complement.
TTTCATTTGCCAAGTGTGACACCCAATACATACAACTATGCCACTTCAGAATAAGATAGTCTCCACCTCTCTATTAGACAGGAAAAAAAAAGGAGTGTGTTTCATCCTTCCAACAAAATTAACATTATACCTATGCAATTCCCTGAGACAGAAATACAGAACTTTAAAGGCTTTGAAGCCCACAGCCCCATTTATAGATAGGGCTGAGCTGGAGAAAAGCAAAATCCACAGTCCCAGAACAGCAAGCAAGATGAGAGAACTTTGTTCTTCTCACTTGAGAGAGTTTTATACAACCATCTCAAAAATTCAGTCAGTTTGATGTGTTTTCCTCCCTTTTTATTGGCACACAACAGTAACTAAAGTGTAACTAGCTCTGCAGAGATATAAGGAATTTGGTGGAAAAATAGTGTCCCCAAAGCCCCCCAACTGAAGAACTGCCTATTCAGAAGACAGTGATAGTGTAATCATTGCTTCCTAAGAAAGAGTATTGGGAATATTGCCAGAGGTCACTCTGGCCTCATCCAACAGGTATAAGAGCAAGTAAACAGGTTTGGGTTCATCACTTCAGTATGAAAAAAAACTTTAATTGTCAGAAAAAAAATGCATTTTTCCGGTGCATTACTGCAGCCTCCACCACCCAATATTTCTAATATTACTGCAAGCCAGTCGGGCCAAAACCTGCACTGGGATGACATGCTGATGACCTCAGAACTGCTGAATGATACTGAAAATCCATTCCTCTGTCAGCACACACATACCAGAATTAGCAGTTAACTTGGGCATATGTCAAAGGGAAATATAGTACGTTTCACAACTGCCTAGGAAAGAATATTAGGTCATGGACAGAACACATAAATACCTGACTGATGGGCCACGTAAGACTGTCACAGACATCAGAAACGCCAAAGCAGAAACACTCTGTGCAGCCCTGCGGATTTCTTTCTTGCAAATTGTAGAATCCTGGTTTACAGAGATCACAGTGTTCACCTTCTACATTTTCCTGTTAAAGGCATACAACATTTGGTTCACATCAGCATTATTATGGTAACAAATACAGTGGATTAGACGGGATTTAGGCATAACAACATTCAGAAGGTTATAAAAGAAAACACATTGCAGCACAGCAGGATTATTGAATAAGACTTGCAGCTTAGAAGTGAACCTGATTGGAAAAATTCATCAGAATTTGCCAGTTCATCAAAATCTAAACACGTCCTGGCAAGGGCTCTATTGGAGTGAAATTCCAGCACACAGGCAGTTTTTGAAAAGTTTCTGCCAGCTTGCCAGTCTACTTCTCTCATAGCTCAACTCTGTAGTTTGCTTGGAGAAAAGTTCTCATGTTTACTGAATCCAGATGGACTACCTTTCAGACAGCTCACCAGATAGAATCCATAAAGTTCACCTTTAAGGCCAGGCTCTTGGAGGTTCAAGACAACAGTTCCTCAACCACCTATTAATACTTACACCATGATCCTCCCTACTGCTGCCGCCTCCTTCTGGAAGAACAGCATGTATACTTGTGCTGGCTGGCAGCACTTTCTCCCAATATGCTCTGGCTAAGATTCAGAAACTCCTACTCCCAAAGCAGAGGTGCTCCACTCCTTTAGCTACTTTCACTTTACTGCTGCCCCTTTACCTCTTTACCTTTCTACCACTTGGGTAATTCAGAGCATACTGCTACATAACTGTTTCAATGCAGACTTTTATGGGGGTGAAAAAACCAAAACAACACACCCAGTATTCTTTCTTGTAAAATTTGTACAGACAATATGTGGTTATTTCTTAAAAAAGTTTTAAGAACCAGCAGTGATATTTGATAAATGCCCACAAAGCTGTCTAAATAGTAGATCTCCATGGGCATTTCTACACAGTAATATACAGAACACTTCCTATGGGAATGAGATTCTGATAATGTCTTAGCTTCATATCAGGACAAAACCTGGACAGACATTGCTCTCCAATCTCAACCTTTGGTTTCCACTACGGGAAAATTCCACTACAAAGGCAAGGAGAACTTTACAGAGCACCCCACAAAGTTCCATCCATGATAAATATGGGTGAGGACACCAAGACTGCAGGGCATACAAGTGAAGCATAACTGTCTTGCAGTTTTGGGGAGGCCTATATGAGCTCTGCATTGCCATATGAAATGCAAAGCCTGTGGACCAAATTCTGCTTTCAGAAGCAGTTACCAGGGTATCTTCATTTCAGTCAAAAGAAACACTCCATTTTTCAAATTTACATTGGATTTGCTCCCACGGAGCAAATTTCAGGCTTACCAGTGAGAAATCTGAGACTTCCAACTGTCTCTTCTTCTGCAACAGTGTTTGGCATCTCAAGTTTATGTAAGACCTCTCTAAGCAGGGAGGTTATGTGCTTTTGGAAGCAAAGCACAAGCTGGTTTTGCAAGGCATATTAAAAATTTATGATCCCCAGCTCTGACTCAAAGGCTGAGGATGGCTGCTTCTATTTGTTAATATCCAAACTGGGAAAAAATCTCAGGCAAAGTGACTCCTGAGATAATGAGATTTTAAAATCTTGGATTTTTACAAAAACAGTATTTGTATGCTCTTTTTGTTGTTTTTTTTTTATTTTTTAGTCTTCAGGATGCATTTGGATCACACATTTCACTGTCTCTGTAGCATTATTACACAGAAATTATTTATTTATTAATGAAAAATAAAAATCTTACCCATTGACTAGGCCTCGAGCTGTGTTACATGAAAGACCAAATATCATGAAATGCAGTGTATAAAAAAAGAACAGCTTGCTCTACTGTGTTCACAGAGCCTGCAAAATCTTGAAAACCTGTCTCCTTCACTTGATATTTGGAGCAGACAATTTTGTTCCATTCATCTCTTTAGGGTAGACTGCTGACTGGTGACAGTCTCAGTGATCTGGCCTAAAAATTCTGTATGCCAGGCTCATGCCCACAACAGCACTGCAAGAGGGCAGTTTCTTATCGTTTATACCAAAATTCTCACCAGTTAGCTGCATTGGCTGACACAGAGTTACCCTAGCTCAAAATCAGGCAAAAAGGTTGTATCTCCTTTTTCATATTTAAATTGGCTGTTGGAACCATTTTTTTCTTCCAGACTCTAGTTATTTACATATTTTGATATTTTGGATTGGATAGATTAAGCAAAGGGACTAAGAATTTTCAGAAAAATTGTCAAACAAACCCCATTTTTCTGGCTCCTGTTCACTGTCATACTTGGCAAAAAAATACATAAACTACTAGCTAACATTTGGTTGAGAAAATTAAGTAACTTCTTTAAATATTAACACACAGCTTTGTAATAAAATTCAGCAGAACCTACAGCTGCATGACATTTTAAAGGGGTTTGGATATTTACCAAAATATAAAAGGCTGCAAAACTCTCTTTTTAAACAATTTTTATGGTTTATATTTCGCAATTGAATAATTAAACCATATTTCATTCATACATCTAGTGCAATTTTTCCAACAGTTCTTTCCAAATGATTGCTGTTTCCTCACACAAAGCAGATGCCTTAAACACATGCAGTTTTTACAAGAAATCAGTGACTTTGAAGAGAAATACCAGCTCATCCCTAAAACCAAACCCATTCTCTCTGTGACTCCCTCACACTCACATGTACAGTTTTTATTTCATTTTCACATCAGCCTGGTCTATTATTACAGCAAATGTTGTAACAGTAACACACAGAACTACTGACATAATTTACCATATTTTTCAGTACAGAGAATAGTTAGTACTTTTAAGTGCTAGACTGTCAGGTGTACAGTTACACCAGTTACTTCCTATAAAAGAAGTGATCTCCCCAGTTAACGAAGTAATTTCACTGTTAAAAAGGAGCTCACAAAACAATGCACAGATTCAATTTTAAACAAAAATGACAGTTCAGTACTCACTTTGCAAAGACAAGGTTCTGTGCATGGATCTTCATTAATGCTACCAATCAGACTGCAGTTACAACGCAGACAGTTTGGATAGCCTCGATACCCAAATGCACAACGATCACATTTTTCTCCTGTGTAACCTTCTTTGCATTGACACTGACCTGGCCAGGTCCCTTGAATAGCAAAAGCAGAGGGGGGAAAAAAAAAAAGGAAAAAAAGAATAGGCAATAAATTGTTTTCAGGATGGCTCAGGGGGTGCAAATAATTTGGGATTACTTTTTTATTACACTCCATGTTATATTCCACGCAGATACTTGACATAAGGTCTGCACAGAAACTGCAGTAAAAGGGATTTTGTGACAGCTCTAACAGCATTCACAAACAACAACAGCACTAGATTCCAATCCCTCACATTGCTTTACATAGTAGGTGCCCACAATCCCCACATGAAGAACATATTCAGGGACCTGAGACATACCTTAAAATCATAAAACTGTGTTTTGCCCCACCTTCCCAAAGATTTACCATTGCTTTGAAGTGGTGCCTAACAGGCAGCCATTGAAAGGTAGGTAGCGTTCCCTCCAGCTTCACTGACTAAAAATACAACCAGATTTGAAGTTTAGGGAAAAGGCACTTCCTGCCCCCTTACCACGCTGCGAGTCAGAATGGTGCTCATCTTTAACACAGTCAGAACTCAGAGAGCCAAACAGGTCACAGTCACAGGGATAGCAGGGGTGATCCTCATAAGGAGAAACCTACAAAATAGAGGTTTTCTGTCAAACTCTTAAACTAGTAACTGGGAGAAGCATGGTTACATCTGTTTCTTATCTTCAATCACCAAAACTAAAAGTAACGAAGAATGGAAAAAGCTTATATGGGGCAATAGATGAAGGGATTAGTCTAATTTTAGCAAGCAGAAGGATCAGGGGACTGCAACCTAGAAAAAACTTTAATGTAGGAACAAAATTTGGTCTTCAATAGCACAAAGGTATAGTAACTGCTAATGGCTAGAAGCTGAAGCCTGACACATTCAGCATAAATAGACATTTTTTTTAATGTAACAGTAATTAACCACTGTGATGGTTTGCCAAAGTTAGGGACATGTTAAAGACAAGAATGGATGCTTTCTGCAAAGATATTCTGGTTCAAAGAGGAAGGAAATGAAAGAAATCCTTGGCTCTGTGTTCAATGGAAGGACAGATTATCTATTAATGTAGACTCATTCTGACTTCATGATATGCCTTTGAAATATAAGGTGATGCAATTTCATATGGCAAGGACTTTATGGTTTTTTTTCAGGGAAAATTTACCTTTGAGATAATTCAGCTGTAAAAAAATAACCTCTAGATACACATTTAATGATTACAAGTTGATTTGAGACTTTTCTTCAATGTTTCTTATATCAACTGTCAGACAATCTCTGACTCCAATTTACTTCTTTGTATGAGCTGTGCCTGCTGCCTAGCCATATTCCTATGAATTCACCCTTGCTCTCTGTACCAATTTATGCTGATTTGTAACGTATGGGTTTTCCAAAATACATATGAACCTGCCAAAGCAAGACCTTGTGGAGCAGAAGCTTAGTTCAGTATGTCTCATTATACAGACACCTCTAACATTGCAGGAACTTCATATGTTTAATTCCGTTAGCCACATCTTAACAAATGTCTTGTAGAGTTTAGGTCATTTTTCCAAAGACTGACACTTGTCAATAAACTGGAAAGTACACAGGTTCAGAGGGCACAAGTTCTACAGTAATCATACCAAGAATACTTGTTGCAATATGTCATGAGCCAAAGAGTCTGATCTTAGAACCATGTAATGGTTCTTTTTAACACTGGTTGAAATGGGCTGATACGGGATGGTACACAATTACAGCACTTTTGATAACAGTGAAACTTTAATATTGGCATTTTTTATAGCTTTATCCACAGGAAAAATGGATTTCCTATAAGAACATGTAAATTTCCACAGTAGGGCGCCAAGCTTTATCTTCACTTATTCTTTTCTTCTCCAACAGCTTGACTTGCCTCCCACAGAGCTAGACAAGCATTTGGGTTTTTTTGAAAGTTTTGGTGTCATGTGATCTACAAAAAAACCCTCTATAGTTGTTAGCTATTACATAACTGATAAAACATATATATTAATTAAAATCAGCTGAAATACACATCATGATACTACGTTGTAATTCACCAAAACATTAGAATGTATTTCCTAAATCTTACTTTGTGTGGTCTAAAATATCCATCAGCACACATTTCACAGTTGATCCCAGCAGTATGCTGAGTACAATTTAAACACACGCCACCTCCTATATACTGGCCATGAATATCCATGCTCCTTTTCTGATCTGCAATACTCTGATTGTAATAACAATCTTCTGCTTTGTTATGACAGTTGCACCCTGAAAAGAAATGGAAAAGAAATCAATTTTATTTTTATTTACATTGTGCAACAGTTCCTGTAACACTGACATTTTTCAGAGTGGAAAATGTAAGTAAAATTGCCTATTAACTCGTCTCAAAACTGTGTTTTTTTCCTATAACGATGCTATATGCTTCAACAGCGTTAATACGCTGTATTAATGTACATTTCAATGCACATTTCAAAACCAGTGTCACTACTTCAATAGTACAATTTTTAACAGTACTCTGTAGATCCCACTAAGACATTCCTCTAAGGACTGAGGTCGACAGTGATGTGCACAATTAGTACTAAGTGTTCCTTCATTTTCTGTCCTCTGTATTACAGAAAAAAATCTGCCTCAATTATTCTCTTATTTGTGTTATAGACAATAGTCTGACAAGCCAACAATGCCAGTACACGAGCATAAATTTGTTTTAGGTTAGCGGATATTTCAGTCCAAACTGTCATAAACAACCACTTTCCAAAGAATGACAATTGGCACTAAGTCTTGTGGAAATACTTCAACTAAAAAGAGTACTTTTCCAACCAGAACTTTAAATTTTATCTAACAGGTTCTTAATTGCCTGTAGTTTGTGCTATGCATTAGCAATGTGAAGAGAGAAAATGCATGAACTAGTCCTAGCAGCACATTCAGCCATACTCACACAGCTTAAGTCAATCTATCAGACAATCTGAAATGTAATTGGTCAATAGGGAGCTTCTTTCAAAACCTTTGTTATCACAACAAAGTTGTTCATCTGACAGAATTTATGATCAGTGAAAGAAATTTGCATTTCAAGTAGCTAACAAAATGATTGATGCAAATCTGCTAGTTTCTACAGGAGTACAATAAATCCACAAGTTCCTTTGAAAAAGAGACTCTGAAAGCTGTACTACATGAAAACTTCACTAGCCAGGGGGTCACATTGGACAGATTATTTAAAACCAATTTAACATTTATGATTAGAAGTAGATTCTCTACCTTTGAACAATCCCATGAAAACAGGTAATAGCTCATGGATTTTTTTTCTTGGGAATTAGCATAGATCTGTACGAAAGCAACCTCAAACAAGAAAATAATAAGGCTTCATGAAACTACCTAAACATCTGTGCATACTTACTCTCACACTTGTTCCCTGCAGAAAGGGTTCCTGGTCTCCATGGTTTCTGGTGGTAGCCTGGACAGCACTTGTTACAGCTCTCTCCACATGTGTTGTGTTCACACTGGCACTGCAATTTCTAAGAATAAAAAATTCACTTCCTTGAAATATTTTTTAATTGATAATTTAATTAATGTTGTCAAAAGTCTGCCCAGTATCAGCCTTACTCCATAAAATGGCAAGACCCACACATACCCTACAATTAGCATTAAATTGTTCAACCATGCTTTTGGGAAATAGCCTGTCTAGAAGAGAAGGGGCAAATCTCCTGTGTTGCAAAAGAGACTACTTCTTGTGCCCCTTGAATTATTTGAATTCAATAACAGAGAAATAGAGTTTACTTCAAGAAAGTTACACTACCAGAGACCCAAATATGCTTGCTCAGAAAAGGAAGAAAAATGTAGCAAATAATTTGCATGCACCATATCATAAAGTCTCTTTTAGCTTCCTCTTTCTCATTCTCCTTACACAATTTTTAATTTTAATCAGAAAAGTTGGGTTTTGAAAATACTGAGATTAAAGAATACCTTTGTGATTTCATCCAGAGGGCAGCTTCGAGCATGGCCATAACAAATACACATGCCACCAACAGAGATGTCCTTTATTGAATAGTAGTACTACAGAAAACAAAGTTGAAAAAGGAATGAATAAGAGACATTTACATGTGTGTACTTACATTTCCCTGCCCTACTCTACAAAATAAAATACCAGCACTCAATTACACAGTGACTTGAAAACCAAAATAAATACTTCAAAGTATTTGCCATTTGGGGGAACCATCCATTTTTGCTTCATTTATTTTTCCCATGTTTTTCCTCACTGATATGAAAAAATAATTGACTTTCAACTTGTAAGTATGAAAAACTTCTTAGGTTCAGGAAAGACCACCAAATGTGACCTCTGCCAAAATTTACTTGTAAAGAAAATTCCTTTTTTCACCCTTTAAGAAGCCATAAAGCATAAGAAAATACCATATTTTAATGTCAGTGTGGGGACTAAGAGTATGCTTTCTTAAAATGAGAAGTCTGCCCTCACTTAAAGCCACTTTGCACACTCGCTTCCAGACCGGATCTTTGTTACTACTGTGTAGCCAGTGAAATATTCTATCCAAACTCTTAGCTTAAAAATTGGTGATACAGCAGAATACCATCCATTAATATTGCCAGGTGGTGAGCAAAAGCAAAATACATATGGAAAGGATTTAATTTTCAAGGCAAAGAAGAGGCAGGAAATGACCATCTGGGTTCAGTTACAGCTGCAGTGTCAACATGGTTGGCCTGTTTGTGTCCTGGGAAGTATGTACTACAGGGGAATGAAAAAGAAGCTCTTTCTGAGGATATTTCTAAGGGAAGAGTTCAAGACTCTCAGACCTAACAACCCTGAAGTCATTTGGTTCAGGAAGAGGAGGAGGTGGCCCTGGGTGGTCAGACATGCTGACTCTTGGACTGTTATTTCTTTGAAGGTTCTTGGAGCTGGAACAAACTAGCCCCTTTGATTTCATACTTTTTTTTTCCATGTTTTTTTTAATTTCTTATTATGTTCAGTATTTTAGGACGTTTTTAATGTTATGCTTGAACTGCAAAAATCATTCAGGGACTTATCATGAACACTAAGTCCTTAACTACAGAGACGGAGGTTGAGACTGAGAAAGGGAGGAGGACAAAAGCAGAATTGTATTTCTCACTGCATTCCCTCATTCATCTCATTTGTCTTATTTTCTCACAGTGTATGGGTCACAGCAGCTGTGTGCAGCTTGAAGTTGAACGAGAAACCAATGTTAATCAAATGCTACAGGCAGAAATAAATAAATAGAATACAGAAATAAAGGTGCTGTTGAACACTCAGAAAAGTTCTGCATCAGTCATTTTTAAGACTATGTATAAGAAACTAAACTTAATTAGCATCAACTGGATGCAAAGTCTTCAAAACCAATAAGATCAGCATTCAGAGAGCTGGAAGTGATTACCTTTTTTTGTAGTTGGTTGCAGGGTGAGACACAAGGTGACACATCAGGATTTGGGAACCCTGGCCAATAAAACCTGTGTGTTCTGAAAATGAAACTGCATAGCTTTACATGCAAAACTGCACTAAGCCTGGGATTGCACAACTGTGTATGTTACAAAAGCAATGGGAATGCTTGTCCTCAGTATTCCTGTTTTCCAGCTGTATGCTTGTATGCTTCCATGACAAGCCTTTCTTTCTGGGGGTGCATTTCTTGATATTCCAATACTATCAACAGATCTGAGTATCAAGCAGCCTGCTCCACAGGAACACCTCACCTGCTCAGCCTGTGCATTTCCCGACTGCCAGCAAGGCACAATTGAAGCAGCTGCCCAATACTCTGCTCTTGCAGTCTTCGTGCTATCAATTCCCATAGGAGTCAGACAGAATGTACAGAACATCCAGATTTCACACTTTAAAATGCTGCAGCTGAATGGGCACCTCCACGACCAAGGTAAGAGTGGGGCTACCTGAAAAGCACCCATCAAACCCTGACCAAATCCAAGTTCTTTTCTCCCTTCTGTACTCAGCTATCCAGAGAGCACAAGGATTGCCTGTGTTAGAGAAGCCACAAACTGCATGAGTCCTGTTGCTGCACAAGGAAGCGTTGCCTGGAGATATTCAAGGCAAAGAGTGGGAAAGGAAGGGATAGAGTAAACATGTCTCAGGTTCTTCTGTCCTTATCAGAAAGCCTACTTCATATAAAAACTTAGAGCCTGTGATGTCCTAACCTATGAATTTTGGGCAAATTAAGATGCTCAAAATGGCAAGATACAAATCAGAAATACTGCAGAGCTGTTAGTCAGGGTAGATGCTGTCATTAGGGTTCCAATATTGAATTTATGTGAGAGGATGAAGAAGTCAGCCTAAGTGGTTGGGGCCTCAGTTTCTTCAGTTTTGATATCGGATGTATAAATATGAGTTAATACTCTCAGAATTCTATCCAAGTGTTTTACGTTATTATTAATTCATGGGCTTTGAAACAAAAATGAAGAAAATTCTTATGAGACATGAAAATTCACAATAGCAAAGTTTTCAAATACTTATTTTTACGAACCACACCACTGGGCCCTGAAATCCTTGATACACCAGAAAAGGTACTACATTTACATCAAGAGTAACCTCAAGTGACATTTCCATAAGCCAAATCATGTTTTTTTATTTTGATGATAAAACATTATAAACACTACTCCTAGCATAAATAATCTGCAGAAATGAATGAAACAAAAAGAAATCAAATAAAAACAATCTCTAAAAAGCTTTTTTCTCTAAGTTGTTTATGTCAAAGTATTGTTAATGCAGTCAAAAGGAAGGCAAGCATTATTTAACAACCTATCAAAACAACTCTATGAATGGAAAGGATTAAGAAATGCCTCCTTCCCAAACAGATCGGAATAATCTCTTCCATCAAGCTATGTTGAATATCCCTTATGAACAATCAGCTTACCCTTCTGGTAACAATGGGGTCTAGTTCTTTAGGATCATTATGGCTGAGAGTCATGAGGTCAGCATTCAGAGTTCTAATACGCTGCAGTCGTAGGCGAATGTATCGTGCAGAAGTAAATTCCAGAAGCTTCTGTGAAGGATCATCAGCGCTAGGCCTACCATTGATCAGTGATGTGTGAATCTAGAAAGAAAGACTGGCTTAATCATAAATATCATTGTGATTTGTTTGGAACAACATCAGCCAGAGAATCAAAACCACAGAACTTAAGCTTTTTTTCCCAACAACTCATAATGGTGACATGTTAAACTACACGGAATTATTTTTATTTCCTCATTGTGTATCTGCAGGTAAAACTCCTGCTTCCTGACTCACACATTTCTGAAACCACCACTGTCAGCTCATTATAGTCCCAAGACTCATGGAGATGGCACAAAGAGAAGAACAGTGACAAGGATAGTCCCCTCCCTTACTGAGATGGAACATGTAACTCTGGCCATAGGCACAGTTTTGTCCTTGCAGATTTCTTCTCTGCATATAGAAAAGATCTTATTGCAAAACACAATATGGCATACATTCTCAATCTGGGGTCATTAATTCTACACCTACCAGTGACAGGGCTGCCCAGTCAGCAAGGAGTATTCAGTGACAATGGAATGCAGTGGGAAACCACAACATAGATGCCATTTGAAAGCCGGGGGCTGCCATCACAAGCCCACTTATCCAGCCTTCGTCTTTCTTGCATAATTCCAACGGGCCCCACTAAGATGACTTTTGGTATCCAGCTGCACACCTTATTGTGTGCTTCCTTCCTTCCTTCCAAAATAACTTAGGAATGAACAAGACTGCATGGTCTCATAAGACCATACAATTCCTGCTCCATTTTATGGAAGAAACTGAAAAAAGAGACCCCACAGACAAACATTAAACAGTTCACCTGGTGTCCATAACAAATGGGCTTGTCAGCTGCATTTTAGAGTGCATGACATATCCTCATTTATGAAGACTAATTTTGTCTTACATACTACTCTTGACCTTACAGTTGCAACTTTCTCCAGTACTGTCAAATTGTTCCCCTGAAAATATTTTTAAGTAATCAAGATTTTTTTATTATTATTTTTTAAAAATCTTAATTCTGTAGTGGAGTGAGGGGCATCCTACAGAGTAACTGTGTTATTTCAAAGACATACAAATGGAGGTCAATTGTAATGGAGGTCACACTCCCAAAACTATAATTTTACCATTTATTAGTTACCACCATTCCTTCTTAATATTCTAACACACTGTTCAAAGAATTCCAGTTTTCTGATAGCCCATCCATTTTCCAACTGCAGAATAAGTTCTGAAAACCAAAACCTTTTCCAGGTCCGAACCTACAAATTAACACCACCTTATATAGTATTCAGCTCTCACAGAAACACAGAGAATTCTTCTACCCCATCTCCTATGCCAAAGCAGGATTTACTAGACATTTTTTAGATGTTTGACCAATTTGTTCTTGAACACCACTGTTGGTGCTGACTCTACAATCCTCCAAGGCAATCTATTCTAGCCTTTTCTGACTTTATTGTTAGAAATGTTCTTAATCTCTAACCCACGTATCCCTTGTTGCAATTTCAGACCTGTTCTTGCATCCTGTCACAGACACGCAGAAGAGATTTTTCCTCTTTGTACCCAGGTTTTATGCAACTGAAGACTGAACATGGCCACCACATCTCAGCCTGCTCTCTCTGGGCAAATTGGTTGTGACATATTCAGAAGGCATGTTTTCTGCTGGGCATTACGAGGCAGAATTGTTGGACAAATATTCAAATATCACTGCACTGCTTCTACCAAAAAATTTAACATATATATACCCAACTATAGATGAACTCAACTTTAGCATGGGGCACCACATCCTACTCTCATTTACCCTTCACTACAGAGTTAGAATTTGCTGGGCTTGCTGCAATCCTTTGATTTTCACCATAAAGACAGGAGGACCCAATCACGGCATTGGAAGTTCTAGCACACTACTTTTTATCACTTAGACACCAGAAATTTAAAGATCCAGAAAAGCCTGCTACAACCAAGTGGCCTTACCTCCCATATGTCACATGTCATTTCATTTTACATAGTCTCTCCTGCCTATATCTCCAATTCTCTGGTAATATATACACTCTCACTACTCATGTGTAGTGCTTTCAAGTGATGAAACGTAAAACATTATTAATTTTTAACTCTAAAGTTATCTGCTGGCTTGAACAGTAGAAATTCTGTAATAATACACTATAATTTTCATAGAGACAGTAGAGGAATCTTTCCAAGCAGGATAAGGAAGAAACAGTAGAGACAGTGATTAAGACACTAATGAAGAAATATAATGGTTCTCCTTGCACACTGATAAATTTGGCTAATATATTGCTTGTGTAAGCTTATACATACTGATATATTTGTATTATATATTTTTGGCTTACTTATACTCCATAATTCAGGACCATTTTCAAACAATTGCATTTTAAGCCTTGTAAGTCATCACAAGCCCTAAATTCATTATGTAAATTTCTGGAAGCAAATCTTCAAGCAGTATAAATCAGGCAAACAAAAGAATTTACAGTTGAGCAGCTATACCTCTTCAAATCTAGCAGCCAAACTGGCACAACATCTGATTTGGCAAAAAACGTTATTATTGACATTCACATTTAGATAGGTAGTCTTTTTACCCAAACAGTTATTTCACACCAAGACACTCCAAGCTGACTGCAGAACATTAGGATGCTAGCAGTGCTGGATAAAAGGTAGGTGCCTATAGAGATCAGCTGGTCTGCACGATTTCATACAGGGCCATTCTTAGGTTTAACAGATTGGCCAAAACCAATTACATAGCACTAAATGCATGTATTTTCAAAAGGGTGCCAAAGGTGCAGGTTGTGAGATATTCTGTACAAGGAATATTCCTGTCTGACAGTCATTCCAGTTACGAAGGAGCAGCCTGTCCTTTGTGAATGACAGCTTTTATGCATGCATGTTTATCAATCAGTTGCATTGATGGGCTGAAGCCAATTGGAGGAGGTTCAAGAAGGCCAAGTGCTGGGTCCTGCACTTGGGTCACACCAAACCCGTGCAGCACTACAGGCTGGGGGCAGAACAGCTGGAAAGCCTTCCAGCAAAAAAGGCCCTGGGGGTGCTGGTTGACAGCTGGCTGAACAAGAGACAACAGTGTGCCCAGGCAGTCAAAAAGGCCAATGGCATGCTGTAACAGAAATACTGTGACCAGCAGGAAAGGCATCGTCCCCTTGAGCTCAACACTGGTGAGGCTGCTCCTCAAATCCTGTGACCAGTTCTAGGCCCCCTCACTGCAACAAAAACACTGAAGTGCTGAAGCATGTCCAAAGAAGGGCAATGAAGCTGGTGAAGGGTCTGGAGCACAAGTCTCATGAGGAGCAGCTGAGGAAGCTGGGGTTGTTCGGCCGGGAGAAAAGGAGGCTCATGGGGGACCTTATTGCTCTCTACAACTATCTGCAAGGAGCTCGTAGCCAGGTCTCTCCGCCCTGGTAACAAGCCATAGAACAAGATGAAATGGACTCAAGTTGTGCCAAGGGAGTTTCAGTTTGGAAATTAGGAAAATTGTTTTTCAAGGAAAGGGTTGTCAAACACTGGAACAGGCTGCCCTGGGAAGCGGTGGAGTCACCATCCTGGAGGTATTAAAAAGATATGCAGATGTGTCACTTAAGAACATGGTTTAGTGGTGAACTTAGTGGTGCTGGTTAATGGTTGGACTCGATGACCTTAAAAGTCTTTTCCAATCCAAATGATTCTATGATTTTAGGTAGTATACTGAAATTTAATGCCGTCAATTTTTATGTTCTTTTGTTTTTCCGTTACTGCACTTAAGTAGCAAAAAAAAAAAAAAGGGGGGGGAAAAAAGCACTCTTCTGAATAGTGTGACCCAATTAATTATGTGTACCATGAGGAAAAATGAATGAGAAAAAAATGTCACTAAATTGAATCTCTGGCATTCCTGGAGCTGGAGTTGTATGCCCAATTAATTGTAAAGTACAAGAGGCACTGTTTGTACAGTCAACCTAAAGGTTTTCTGGTTAATTATGTAGAGAGAGAGGTTAAGTTTCTTTTTTCCATCTGATCCGTTGGGCATATGCTTACATGACTGCAATAAACATTTGATTAAAGTGAATGGGACTTGATGTTATTGAATTTCATTGGTTTTTCTTGCTGATAATTTTTTGTGAATGTTTAACACACTTGAGCCCTTAGCTGCATACACTCCAATCTTTCTTTATTAAAGAAATAAAAACCTATTGATTTCTATTAAGCTAAGAGTTACTAGCATTCTCCATGGGATAACACCACATTTATTATCATGGTCATACATTACAGCATTCACAACAGAATAACCGCTGCTTTTAATGTATCATTTCATTATGTGGCTGCCTCTATGTAATAAATTACACAAGTACCATGAATACAGTTTGTTAAAAGAAAGAACAATCAACAGCAAGGCTGCACAACTCGTAGCCCTTTTAATTATGCTACATCCCTGAAACAATGCCAAGACTTGTTTAGGAGTTCCAGCTGTGCCGAGCACTTCAGCAGTGTTTGCAGCTTTATCTCACACAACCAGGTGTTCCTAACACAGGAGTTTTCTCTACTAAATGGAAAACCTGGCAGAGCATAAAGCCTCTGTTATAGTCTTTTGGGATAAAGTAACTAATAATTCACAGCTAATAGCTACCATCAAAATATGTGGAAAGAGAGAACAAAGAGTTTAGTAATGGGAATATGTAGAGACAAAGACATGTTTCATCCCAACATGTAAAAGTTTGCTTTATTAGTACATGATATACAGATAGTATCATTAAAGAAGAAGAGTAATTCATCTTGTAGTGCTGAGGGCGATGAACTCTGTAACTGCAATTAAGAAGCTTTTGAATTGCTATCAGCCCATGTTCTTAATCACAAAACACAAGTACAAAAACAAACATACCTCTCCATGTTCCAGGGGAACTAGTCTGGAGTAATAGGAGGTGCAGATCACTTCATCATCTCTCTTGTAAGTCGGCGGCCCAATTCTTGGCGTAATATTATAACGAGTTAAACATTCAGTATCACTAATTGCATAGTACTGCCATGGTCTGAACTCCGTGCCATCTATGGAGCGTTCCAAAATCCAGTTTCCAGGTCGTGGAGCATTAGCAGCTTTGATGATGACATATGCAACTTGAAAGACCTGAAAAAAATGCAAGAAGAAAATTTTAATACTTCATTATGTTGTAAAAGATCACTAGAAGCCAATTGGGTAGCAAATTAAAATTTTAAAGCAGCATATATGGCTTGCCTGGGGAGAGTTTAAAATTTGGTACAGTAACTGGATAAATTTTTTACACAAACTTCTGAGAAGGGGTCTATCTAACTGCGTTCAGGGCATCAGTCTGGTCTGATGTAATAGCTGAAACCTCTATCTACACTGTACATTTCAGGATTAGTTGGGTGTAACATTTGTTCTGTGAGAAATGTGGTATTTAGCTTTTCTGAACCACTGAGGGTTTCAAAGAACTGGGTTTTGGTTGGGTTTTTTGGCTTGTCTGTTTTTTTGTTTTGGGTTGTTTGGGTTTTTTTAAAAATAGATGCAGCCTAAAAAACTTCTTTCTTTCAGTTTTTAGCTGGGAACTTAATCCTCTCTGCAATGGCATTTCTGGTAAGCATTTTACAGCCTGTGTATTCCATTTTCATTCTGTGTTAATTATTTCAGCAGAAGACTACTTACAGACACTGCTAAAAATACTAAGAGACAAATAAAGTGAATATGACAAAAATAAGCACAATAAAATAGCTAATATTCTTAAATAAGGTTAAGATGTGTATGAGCTATACAGGTACCTTGACTATTTTTTTAACAACCCTGCATCCACAAAACAGCACCACTCATTTCTGTGAGCAGGCAGGGCAGTAATTAAGTTCATATCACCTTTTAAATTACTTTGTTATGGCAGCTAGATAATCTGCACTGGCCCTCAACTAGCTACAGCATTCGACACACTGAAGTGCATTTATTGCAAGGCTACTATCTTCTTCCTTACCCAATACCTACTACATCACCTCACTTTAAAAGGCTGCATTTGCAAATTCTTAAGACTTCTATACAGGAGTTTAATGTTTCATACACACTAGAGTACCAAGTCCCGTTTAGATGAAAGAAAAACTCTGTATTATTCTATCATCTCAGAGGAATGTATTCCCACTTGAGCAGACTGCCTGGTCAGCTGCTATTATCATCATAATTCCTGTCTGCATGTGCAGTATTAATACTCTGTTAAGCTCCAATTTGGCTGCAATCTGTCCTTTCGTACATTATAAATTTAAATTTTTAGGCTTTTTTTTTGCAATACATATTAAAGCCAGAGCAAGAATAGTACTTGCCACAAAAAAAGCAGGTTTTGATTTTGTCAAATGGGGAAATAAACTCACAAAGATAAATAGTAACCACATTGTGCATGCAACCAGGAAAAACTACTTTTGAAACAAGACATTCTTAAGTGAACAGAACTTCGATTAGGAGGTCTTACACACATAACAAAGAAAAGAACTTGGTGATATTTATCTTCAAATGACTTCCTAGATTTAACACCTCAAAAAAATTAAAACACTCTCAATTTCTTATCAAAACTAGATGGAACTTAAAACATGATATTCACTTGGGTTGATTTTCTTTACAGGCACTTCTCTTTTATCCTTTGAGACATCAAGCAGACACAAACAGAACATTTCTAATTGTTTCAATAAAAATGAAAATTTACACAAACTGAGGATTTTGCCTATTATGACATTTCAGCAATGCAAGCAGAAGCAAACAAAAAAAGGGGGCAGCTCACTGGTTAGTTGGCCTTACGGTCTTAGAAATAAAATTTCTCTGGAGTCTGAGAATCCTCGCTTTTTCAGCAAAATCTCAACATCTGATTAAAATTAACTGAATATCAAGAATTATAATCCAGATTCCACAAAGAGAAGAGCCCCTTTTAAATAAAATTTACATCATGCCAACACAATCTCAGACTGGGTTGGGGTGGGGGGGAAAGCAAAAAATACACACTTTTAAAGAAAAAAGGAACATGACTGGGGCAGACTTCAAGTCAAGCAACCATACTCCCTACATACAACCTGGATTTCACTGATTCAGTCAGCAGTAGTCAAATTATACACCTGTTTCACACTCAGTTGTGCACAAGCAGAATCTGATGCATCACCATTATGGTACCCTGAAGACATCTGTGTGTGACAGAAGTCACTTGTATCGCTATTTTCTCCATCACAGATGAGAACTTCAGAAGGCTTCAGAGAAATTTTATTGACTGAGCTTAGGAACAGCTATGCACTTCCAAGTTCCTTTGAAGTCAATAGTCTTTCTCAAATGCATGAAAGATACAAGACTGGAACCCAAATTTTTTTTCAGTACCATGGTGGAAAATGTCTCTCCAACACTCTTATCTCTTTATTTATTTATTTATTTTTCCTCTCCACTTGCTGTCAGTAACTAAATTGCTTCCCTACTTATTACACAGTTGGCTGAACAACAAATGATCTACTTTTGATTACACTGAGATTTTTCAAGACCTATTATAATCTGCAGCTGATGTGGCTAGTTTTAAATCCAGTTCCAACTAGTAACAATGAGCTATCCTTCATCACAAACTAACTATAGCCACTGTTGCAGAAGTAAAAAATTCACAAGGGTATGCAAGTTAAATTTACTTTAAATATCAAGTTTCTTGGTGAGGGGGGAGTGAAGGGAAAAGTCAGTTAAAGATTATCATTTTCACAGCAACTGTGCACAAATTAATAAATTAAATCTTTTCAAGTCAATGTTTTTCCAGAAGAATAGCAGCCATGGTTGGTACACAAGACATCAAGGGATTGATTTTTTCCATATGTGTACAGTTCACAAACAGCTGAAATGCAGATATTTAACAGTATAAACCCTAAAGAATTGAAAAAAAATCAGTGAATGGTTCTATAAACATTTAAGTATGTGCAGTGCAGAAAAACATTGCCTTCTTTTCCTGTTGGATCCTCTCAATTCTCTTCCCTTTACACACATAGTTCATAGGTATCAAAAAATACTTCACAGACAAATTCACAGGATAGTGAATACCAGCAACATCAGAAAAATTTCTCAGTCCCTGAACTAATATAGGTTAAATAAAGAAACTAAGGATTTTGTATAAATGCTCTTGGACTCAGGAAGTCACAAGACAACCTATCAGTAGGAGTTATATTCTCAAGGATTATGTTTCCAAGGGAATGAAGCTGAAGGAAAGGATCAAGGTGATTCCAGTCTTTGCAGATAAGGATGTTTTAAGAAATGACAGCAGGTAGGGGGTCTGCAGACTTCATATCCCACAACCTCTGCAACGCAAAATGGGCCTGACTCAAGAATTCCATGTAACGTAAATTGGTTTTCCGACAACCTTTGAGCACTTCATCACAGAATTTTACTTTTATAAATTCTCCAGGTTTGAACATCACCAAAGGCAGTTTCTTAACACTCTCCACATCCATTCAGTGCCCACCAGCTAGCCGTGTGATAAACCTGAGCTGTGTGGCACAAGAGCTAATGATTTGTACAGTTTAATTTGACTGTATAACTTTCCCAGAACTAATTTCCTTATTGAACTACAAGGGTAAAAAGGGCAAGTCAAAGCAAGTTAACAATTCCCAAGCAGCCATAGATTACAAGTGTCATTTTACAGGCATTTCAATCCTGGCTGTAAAGATCAGCTAAATAAACCTGTTCTAAAGAAGCTCTTCTTTGTAGTAGCTGAATTTACAGCAGTGGCGACACAGGAGATGCCAGCCACGAACTCCCATATCCAAGGACATGGTCGCTGCTCTGCAACCTACACAGACACAGTCCCCGGCAAGCACAGTTTTCCTGGTAGTCTTTGTGGATAAAGACTCCAAGTTACACTTTTCAATATACTCGAATGAAGACAAAAACAGAGAAGATTCTGCCTTTGTATATCTATGAGTATTTGAGCCCAAGGCTCCAACAGTGAAAAGTTAAAAGAGAAAAATGAGTCCCAACACATTTTTTTTCTAAATTTCAGAAATATTTAAATATAGAGCAGAGCTATCAACGTCTACTTCAAATCTACACCCTAATTCAAATCCAAATTCCATCTTATCTTGAAAAAACCCTGAAAGGAGCACATGATTTTAGAACATCAGGATTATCTTCAGTGTCATAATGCATATCTTACTGAAATGACAGTGACATTAGGTAAACCATATAATGCAAAAGACTGCAAAATGCACAAGGCTGGAGGACTGCAAGGCTCTTGGCAGATTGGTTCCTCTGAGTTTTATAAATTCAGCTAAATCTTTTCTTCAGGATGAGAGCAGAAAGGGAATCTAAAAAACAGCTACAGTTTTCGAACAGTATGACCAGTGCTATGGTGAAAATGTTTATTACAAATAACATCACTCCACATTTTAAATGAAACTGCAAAACCTATTCTGTTCAATGCTGCTAACACATACAAACCTGGTTACAAGAAAAGCCTCTTTTTCTCAGATTTCGTATTGTTGTTCAAAAAACATCTAAAATTAACTTGTGCAAACTCTCAAAGAGTAGAACACTACATAAAGGGATATTCTAAGTATGAGCTTATATTGTTCATAGAAATGTCTTTTTAAGGGATAAAGATGGCTTTGGTCTCTCAGGGACTGTGAGGCCTAGTAATTGTTTGCAACATTTTCCTCTCTCTGTTCTGTGATGTTAAAAGCATAAAATATACTAAATCCAGCAGAATTTCTAGCCTCATTAATTATATTTTCTTTGAGATTTTGATTCATTATATGCAACCATTGTTTTGGAGTAGAAGAAAAATTTATTTTATTTAATAATTTCCTTGTAAGAATGTACAGATGCACACCCTGAATCTTGCATCACCAGTTTTTAAAAGCTACAAAACGCTTTCAAGGAAGCTTGCCACATACAATAAATTAGCATTAATTCAGCGAAGTCAACAGAATATTTTTTTACATCAGCAAACAATGCATCTCTACAGCAATCTGTTCTTGCCAGTTCATTTCAAGAAGAAAGCTCTGTACAAACTACATTATATGTTCCTTTTTACTTTCTAATAGGAGAAATTAGAAATTATTCTTAGATCAGCCTCTGAATGGTAATCCAGGACTCAAAATATTCACGAGCTGCAATTTATTCAGCAGTGGAGTTGTTTTCTCAAGTCAATACTATGGGCCTTCCAAGAAGAACTGGTGTTGCTTTACAATTTAAGAACTTTGTGATATAGAAACATCTGCCTTTCTGCTACACCAAGTACACAGAGTACCTTTAAATACCTTTAAAAGTCTGAAGGATGGTCATAAAACTGAGGTAAGTAGTCTTCGTTTAATAGTGTCACAGATTAATATTTTACATCTGGCCCAATCACACTGCTTAAATATATAGCAGTCAGCATTTATTAAAATTATAATTTCATAATGTAACTGTCCAGGGGAGTCAAACTCAGGCAAAAATTCTGTTTTTATCAAAAACTGCTGCTGTGCATCTTGTTTCTGTAGAACTGGCAATATAGGAAACACAAGGTTATAAATCAAATCTTAGTGTCTTGTATATCAATACTACACCTCATTGCTAAACTACTCTTTCTCCACTTCTGGATCATTGCCATACATTTAATGGAAAGAGGGAGGGGTGTGGAGTGTGCTGGAAGGAAAGGCGATCATACATCTGGATCCTGGAAAGACTGAATAAATGTACCTCGTTGTTATGATGCATGTGAGCTAAAGAATCATGACAAAAGCCCTAACTAACCCTATAAAATGCTTAGAATTAGCTATAAATAGCACAGATTCTGCAAAGGAGGACGATCAAAACAGCAATTTCAACATTGATTTTATTAGCCAGCTCTCTTCTCTTAATGAGATTCCATCAAATTGCTCTTCAGTCCAACTGTTTTTAGACTAAATAAACTAAACGCAAGGTAGATTATTAGCTGAAGGCATATCCTCTATTCCCTTCAACTTTGAGTCAAGAGATGAGTACAGCCATAGAAATTCACACAGGGTAAACTGGAGTGAAGTCAGTTTTCCCCAGCTGAGAGAATCTTCCCCATACTTGGCAGTCAAGGTTATGTTTCAGCGCTCACCAACCCAACTCCTTGGATTAAATCTCTAAACTGTACCTTGGTAACAATCCCAAGAAACAATCAAATCCTCTTAGTGCTAGAACTTCTGGTCACAAAAAAATCCCCATGAATATGACCAGATGGTCACTTTTCACATCACAAAGAAGTATGAATATACTCTATACTCTGGCAAGGAAAGTTGAAGGACTTCTTTACTTTCATTTGCTACTTGACAGATTTAATGCACAAAGCTTGAAATGTAAAAAAAAAAAAGGACCAGTGCTAAAGTTATACTGCAACATAAATAGTTACAGGTACTGACTTCCAGGAATATTTTTAAAGGTCCTAGAAGAGTATTTTTACTCATTCTCAAGTAATGTATGAAATAAACAATTACTGAAATCACTAAGGTCCTTCATATGCTTTTCTTTTGTGTTTTCTTTACTTGTGCTGACTCGCTTAAAGTAAGCACACCAAGTCAGCTCTAATAACTCATTGACTTTAAGCAATCTCTATTAACCAAATCCTTTCTCACAGAGCAGTAATTTACATTCAGTTTGCATAGCCCTAGATGCCTTCTCTCTCTTAAAAGTCTCTAAGGAAAACATAGAAGAAAGGCCCCTTAGGGGAAACTTTTCAAATCGAATTAGTGAAACTGAGCGTGGGTCAGGAGAGGAAAGATATGTATGTGTTGAAACATCAACAGCACTAAGACTGGAGAATAAAAGACTTAGAGGCCAGCCCAGCCGGTCTCTTTCCAAAGTGAAATTGTTCTAGGAGAATAAAAACTAAGGCATTCCTTTTGTCTTCATTTTTCCTTCCTGCTTGTCCATTGACAAACCAAACACAAAGTTAACTGTTCAAACAACAAGGAAGTCCTATCCAAATCTTCTGTCACCAACAAAAGACACCCTGTGATTACTTTCCTAACAGTTCTGCTTTCTAATTAAAGAGCAAACTAGGCACTTGCTTAACCTATGCTTCATTTGAAAACATCAAAGTTAAACCTTCTGTTTTAATCTTTAAAATAACTTTCAAGCTGGGCCTAGAGATCTTGCAAAAGCTTCTTACCAACTGTACACTTCAAGTATGCATTTCTTATTAAGTAACAAAGATTCTTTCAGAGTTTGGAAGCATCCCTGTATTTATAACGAATTATTGAACTATGATTTTCAAACAACTTAGGCCAGCACATAGATCTGTTCAAAGCAAAACAAGAAAAAGCCAAGAAAAAAACATTTTCTTCAGCAATTAGTTTGTCTTTTCTTGGAGCAGGGTAAGGGATTTCTGTTCTTCCATGTCTAACAAGCAAACTAATAAATTAGCAAATGCTCTGTACGGTTTCATAGCCTCCTACCTAAGAATGTTGAGTCCCTCCAGGTTTGGCCACAAAATGCTGAAACACAGGAACCATCTTCTGCCCAGACAGTTCCAGACTCCCCAGGGTCAGAAATCACGGTTTCAGAAATACAATCCCTAACTCTTCAGAACAGCTGACAGAAAAAGTTCATAGAAGATATAATTTAGAACATTTCTTCCCAGTGCTCCTTCCAACAAAATGGTGATCAGAATCAGTCAGAAGAGAAGCACAGAAAGTGGTAAATCAACTTTTGTTTCAGCAACACTACTTTTGTCCCATTTTATGTTTGTTTTGCTTCGTAGTCCTGAAGGATATCCCTCTACTGAGGAAAGTCTGATTTCTCAGCGTTCTGGATATCCTGCAATTGAACTTCTTGGTATTTTACACTTCAATATGACCATGACGTTCCATTACCATGTTTACATATTTAATGCAAATATGCAAAAACACTGAGAAATTTAACTGTGAGATAACTGATGTGAATACAATGACCCTCCTGTCACTTACCTTTTTCTCCTCTGAAACTCAGTATCTGAGTTACAGTATGTATGGATCTAAAGAGTTCATATTTGGAAGTATTATGTTTTCCTAAGGCAAATGGCAGCACTTCAACTATGTCCTAATTCAAATTATTTACTCTTTTTAAGAAAGTGTACAACAATCAGGTGATGGGCTGATAGTTACAGTTAATAAACAGAAACGGATGTATCCTCACATATAAAATCTGTGCTTAGGCCAATACTCTGAAAATACGGCTGCTTAAAAATAAGTCCTGGATAACCCAGACTTCAAGTAACTTGTAAGAAATCAAAGGTGAAGGAAAACAATAAGAAAAGGCTATGGGGGAAAAGACAGGCAGAGGGAAGTTGCCAAGACATAAGGAATTGGTACAGATGGAATTGGTTACCAAAATAGAAGAAACACATATACAACTGTTACTGTGCTGTGAATTACAATAACTGTGCCATGATAGGAGGTCTGATAGGAATGAAATCTTCAAGATGCTCTAGAATAATGATTGAAAACCACATCTGTTTACAATCAGTTCATATGAGCTTTAACTATCCATATTTAACTAAAGTGCTACCGAAGAGTTAACTGCTACATATCCTACCACCTGAACACAGAGGACCTGCAATCAGTTGCATTAGCTTATATCTACCTACACTTAATGACGCTCACATAAATGTTACTCACCTGCCTCAGATCCAAGGTGATGGTGACCCAGTGGTATTGCCTTCCATTCTGAATGCTGGGACTCTGCCACCAGTTATTGGTACCATCAATTGCGCTGGAAATTGGGTGCTGCTCTGTTTCAAAGCAGAAAAATGAAACATCTCTTGAAAATAAATCTCACTGCATTTTTCTGACCCATCACATTTATTTCACACCGAGACAATTTTTTTCCTTTCATAAAGAAGTAAAAGCTGAAATCTGTCCTCAGACAATAAGGTTGTCATGTCGTCCTGCAGTGCTCATCGGTGATGCAAAGTGTTCATGCTTTCCGTCAGCCCTTTGCTCAAAGGTAGTTGCACTTGCACAGTAGAGAGACTAAAATGTATTTGACATCAATACACTCTCTATTCATGGGGAAGGGTTTAAAAAAAAGACAGAGACCCATGAAACAAAAAACAAAACACAGGAAACTTGCCTTTGGGATTGGCACTGTTACGGTCACAGACACGGCACTGGGCGTTGCGCAAGGGCCGTCCAGGGACATGCTCCACCAGTTTGCAGAACATCTCTGGTCCCTTCTCTCCGCAGGTGGCATTGGTGGAGATGTGAGCATTGCTGGCCAAGTTCAAAATGGCAGGGAACAGGCCTTGAAAGAAATAATGTTTATCAGTCACATTGGTAAGGCATGCTAAATTGGCACCCTGACAGCAATATCCCTGTTATTTCACTCCATATTTGTGGGCTTTATGTTAGGAACACAAGAGTGTGCAAACCAACTTCCCCAGTTATAAAACCTTTCCTTGCACTGTGAATTGATCAAAACCAGGACAACAAGTGGCCTGCTGCCTGAAGCAAGGAGGGACTGTACAGCACGCACTCAGCTGGTTCAGAAAACATTGCTGAACAGGAGCTCCATGCAGCAGCAACACCACTGGCCTGAACAAGACGCTCCAGGCTTGCACGATTTAAGGACTGAACTTCAGCCCTTTGTTACAGGCTTTTCTTCAGTCTCTGGGATCTAAGTCTAAAGGACATTTTGCTTGCTACTTATTAATCTTTACACAAACACTTTACTGTACTTTCAAATGCTGGTGTTCTTGCGCACTGGAATAATGTAACAACAGACTAAGTGTATAAAGATTACTGCTACCAGACCAGGAATCCTTAGCCTTTTCTAAAAGGAGTAAAGTTTTACTTTGGCTTGAAGACTACTGATAAAATTTCAACAATACTGTATCTGACATAAGCTAAGTACAGCTTCTCAGCAATGTCATTATCAGTTTCCAAACATCCCTCTTGAGGTAAAAAGCTTTTATTCCTTGCATAGTTATGGTGTAACAGAGATACTCCATTTTCACTCAGAAGTAACTCTGAAAACCAGAAATTAATTTGGAAAGAAAACTCCTGTCTTTAGAGATTAAAACTGGGCAGAAATCAAAGCTAGAACCTTGGTATGGTGTATCAAAGGTACCATAAGAATTGCTAATGTCGCAACAGTGAGCTATTAAAGTCACATTTTTCTTCTGTTACAAGGTATTCCAAAAACAAACAAAAAAGTAAAACTGAGTTTTATTTGGGAAAATATATGCCTTTTTCACTGTATGACTTATTTTACTTCATTATCTACAACATACATCAAAACAGATTGTAATATTAAAATCTTGATTTTTCTTAGCTGTTCGTGCATATAAATAGCTCAAAAGTGAGTGCCAAGAGGATGGCGACAAGCTCTTTTCAGTGGTACTCAGCAAGAGGACCAGGAGCAATGGCCATGAACTAAAACACAAGAAGTTTCATCTCAACATGAGTAAGAACTTCTTCACACATTGAGGGTGGCAGAGCACTGGAACAGCTGCTCAGGGAGGTCCTGGAGTCTCCCTGTCTGGAGACATTCAAAATCCACCTGGATACGTTCCTGTGTAACCTGCTGTAGGTGACCCTGCCTCGTCAGGGGGGTTGGACCAGAGGATCTCCAGAGGTCCCTTCCAACCATAACAATTCTGTGACCTCAACAAGGCAACATTAAATAACCCTTAAATTTAAAGTGTGTTTGCCATTAATTGCACTACCTTGGAAAGCCTGGAGAAAAGTTTCAGTGTTGTTTAAGACTTGCCTTCAGCCACTGAAAATTTGGCTAAATCCTAACCCTCTGCACCGCAGTATGAATAACAAACAGTGTTTTCAATTGTGCTATACTTGAAACTTAATAGGAGGGAGATGGAGCTCTTTTTTTTTTTTTTTTGAATCCTGACTTCATTTAAGTTAAATCCAGACTAGGTCAGATGCCTTGTTTTCATTACACCTAAATCTGATGCAGATGAGGATGCTGAAGTCATCCTATTGACCGCTTTAGTGAGGCTTTTCTGCCAGTAACATGCTTTTTGCACAGGCTTCTCTCACCTCATGCAGTACATGTGCAGTGTAGCTCCAGATCTAAAACTGAAGACAAGGAGAAATGTCACCCTCTGTTTTCCTACTGGACAAGAAAGCTCAGTGGTGGAGGAGAGTATCTTCTTTTACATTATTCTCCAATAACATAAAATCTTCCTTATTCAGTATTCATTACTGTTCATGCAGGAGTCTGTCTATCAGCCTGTCTGCAAGAGCTACCTATCCCATTCATTTCCAGGTCAGTCATTACTTTCTTCACTCACATTACATAGTAGCCCTGACATTTCTTTCCAAGGCAATTTGTTACAGTGACATAATTTGCATCCAATAAACTTTGGTCAACGGACTTGTGCCAAAGGAATAGCAAAGATATCTCATGATGAGCTTTCAGGGTCCCACAGAGATAAGAAGAAAGAACACTTCAATCCAACTGAGTTGCATTGGAGTTTGGCCCCTGTACCCAAATAAAATAAGAGGTTGTTAGCTTCACCATGGAAAGGTACAGCATCTCTTCAAATCCTAGTTGATTATGTTCACCTCTGGTTATCTTCTAACATAATTAAATTTTAAGGCAAACTGCAGAAGTGCAGGTACTAATTTCAGGTAGGACTGAGAATAGTGTAGGACATGATTTATTAAAGACAGTAAGCATCTGCAACTAAAAAAAAATAAATTGAAAATGGACAAATTGCAAATAAATTAGTTGTATCTCTGAAGAACTTTGTTCCTCTTCAGTCTTTTATTAAGAAAATCCAGGGACTTAGAGTTATGAGCTCAAAAGCTCTTACATGCTCCTCTGCCAACCTCCATTCACCCCTCCCTCTAAAAACCATCAAACATCTGCTGATACATATTTTTATTTCTCGTAGGAAGAGGTAGGTATTATAACGATGAGCAACCATGGATTCAGTCACTTAAATGAGCCATTTACAAATAAAAAAGTGACTGTCATCATATCCTGCTATAAAATCCAAGTGTCCATAACAGAAATAAAACTCCAGCAGAAGATACCATGTTTCATTAAACCGAATTTTTAGCAAATTATATTTGCATTCTTGAAGACATCACAGAATCATAAAATCATTTAGATTGGAAAGGACCTCTGAGATCAAGTCCAATCTTTGACTGATCACCACCTTGTCAACTAGACCATAGCACTAAATGCCACATCCAGTCACTTCTTGAACACCTCCAGAAACATTGACTCCACCACCTCCATGGGCAGTCCATCCCAATG
Organism: Margarornis squamiger; assembly: GCA_035222235.1. Classification (NCBI taxonomy): domain Eukaryota; kingdom Metazoa; phylum Chordata; class Aves; order Passeriformes; family Furnariidae; genus Margarornis; species Margarornis squamiger. The sequence goes on along the minus strand of JAWWTY010000077.1, from coordinate 100,426,276 downwards.
TTCAACAACTCTTCCTATGAAAAAATTACTCCTCATATCCAACCTGAACCCCCCCCTGGTGCAGCTTGAGGCTACGTTCTCTCATCCTGTCACTAGCTGCCTGGGAGAAGAGACCAATCCCCACCTGGCTACAACCTCCTGTCAGGTAGTTGTAGAGAGTGATAGGGTCTCCTTGAGCCTCCACGCTAAACAACCCCAGCTCCCTCAGCCACTCCTCATACAACTTACCCTCTAGACCCTTCACTGATGTAACTTTTACAGTTTTCTATCTGAAGTACAGCACAAATGATTGAATTGGATTTATCATATTATCCCCACCAGAAAGGAAGGCAAGTGGTATATACAGAACTGTAACTGTTTCACTGCTAAGCCATCAGGCTCCATTATCACATTACAGAATGGTAGTTTTGAACCAGCCTTGAGAGATGGTGACAGAGCCACATGAATCTGTACAGAATTCAGCAGCAGACTTCTCAGCTCGCTAATCCAGTTCGACTGACTACATTCTATTTGTAAAAATACCTTGCTACAAACTTTGCACTTAAGTATTTGCTGCTTCATGTTTCCACCATTCAGCCCATCTCTCAGAATTTCTGTTCAGCATTTTGCAAGAGACTGTGATGGTCCTGAGAAAAGCTTGAAGAACTAATTTTTAAATTCAACTCGTTTACTCCTAACTCCTAGACAGCTCTTTCCATGGTAAGGTGAACTCTTTAACTTGATTTTTTCCCCCAGCTACTCTGTTGCTCATTTGCCCCAAACCAGAGATTCACACACTCCCCACAACTGCCAGAAAATGAAGTGTATAAATGCTAATTTGACCTTGAGGAAGAATAACAACTGGTTCACTACAGCTCTGCACAAAAGCTGAGCATGTTTTCATTAGATGTTCAAGCAAATTGCTCTCATTTGTAAGGACTTCGTTTCAGACAGATGAGTGACTAAAACTCAGTAAAAGAGAACTGAAAATCTGAGTGGGTACTGTCAGAATTATGTCATTCAGAGCTTTCCTACAGAGGCAAAACAGCCCAAGCTCAGAGAAAGCAGAGGGAATCACATCCCTAATAAGGTGATCTGCAATGTGAACATGGCAGAACTTGTCACATTCACATTCTACAATGTTAAATCCTTCAAGAAATGACAAGACAATAACTCAAAGGTTGGATAGATTTGTTGTATGCACAGCTCAGCAGGCAGACTTCATAGTGAAGGATGTAGCATTAATATCTCACCAAAAGTCAGAGAAAAGGCTTGTTCATAATGAAGCCAGTTGCAAAGTATTTAAATTATGAACACGTGGTCAGCATGCAGTGTGTAGGGGAAAAGGAAGATGGGCAAAGAGCTTAAGGTAGAATGAGGCAGTCAATTTCTATTTTATGTGGTTCAATATGCCTCTTGACTCTGATCCTTCAGAATTAGTGGGGACAGTTGGAGCATGCAGCCTACTGGGGCAGACTCAAAGTGCTGACAATTCACTCAAGTCATCATGGATATCATTGCCTAAGTAAAAGACATCTGTAACCAGGACAGCTACCCCTCTGTTGTAAAGTTAAGAGCCGATCATACAGTCTACTCTTTTTGGGGGGAATTATTCTTCTTTAAACCATGCTCTAAAGAAGTTCTCACAAGCTCCTTGTTGCAGATATAAGTACCATCATCTTCCCCAGAGATTCAATTTAATTCTTTGTGGTTTTAAAAGTTTTTTCTTTGTTACAGATATAGACTACCAAGCACCCTGGAAGTTTCCACCCAGAAGCATTTCAAAGATCTGGGACATTTCCAGGGTTCTGGCAACTCCAGCTGTGACCAGTGCATATCTGTTGCCTCATTCTGGAGGCACTTAATTTACTGCAGATGAACAGAGCAATTCCATTTGTGCAGTGGGTCTGACATACCCTGGACTTATTGATAGCAGCATCAGTGTACTCCATACTCAGCCCACAGCACATATACATTACTAATGCAAATATGGAAACCATATGCACTTGTGTGCCATTCATCAAAGGCTTATCAGACATTTTTTGTCTTCCTTATATTTAAGTATTCTTGGTTTAGGACCCTCGGCTGCATTCTGTATAGCTAGATTTGAATGAAACCCCAGTTCCATTTTCTGATTAATGATTTTTTCACTCAAGAGATGAAATCGTATTTCATCACTGTTCTGTTCTGAGTAGAAGGAAAGTGAATTTGTGCATTTTGGCAAAATCTTTTCACGATCTGTGTTTTTGACCATATTTGACTGTACAGATTCTCACAATGTGAAAAAAAGACTAAAACTACTTTTCACAAATGGCATGTGGAGAAAAGGAGATGGTGCCCAGAATAACAATCTTTCTAGCAGAGGCGTAGTTGATTAAAATAATTTCTTTTACAAACACAGTTGAATAAACATAAGGATGCACATGAGAGTTCTACTTTACACTACATCAGCAAATGTTCAATAAGCACAATAAAGATGCTAATATTTTTTGGTATCCAGATTGACAAAGTAAGGATAGCAAAACTCCCTACAGAAACATCACAATTAAGACAGCTTCCTTCTGAGACCAGATTCACTGATCTGTCTGATATTTCTTGAAAGCTGACTAAATTATGGAGGTGCTCACTGTGTTTCGGGGGGGGGGGGGGGGGGGGGGGGGGGGGTTTGGGGTTTTTTTTTTGGGGTTTTTTTGTTTTTTTTTTTTTGGGTTTTTTTTG
>JAWWTY010000077.1:100378165-100423479 GCA_035222235.1 Margarornis squamiger | reverse complement strand
GGGAGGTTTGGGTTTTGTTTTGGGGGTTTTTTTGGTTTGTTTGTTTGGGGTTTTTTTGGGGCTGTTTGTTTTTTTTTTTAAGAAGACAAGAACTGATGGGAAATCAGCATAAAAGATTATATGAACCAAGCCAAGAACTGAGTCCAGAAGACGACAATGTTTTCTGGGTTGTTCAGTGTATACTGATGATTCCAAACCAGACTACAGTGAACAACTGTACTAAGACATTCAACAATGTAACAGCGCCTGATTTCTCAAGTGTTCTGGCTTTTTTTGTGCTGAGCATAATAAAGCAGTAATTCTCAAGTGAACAAAGTAGATCTGACTTAAAAAACATAAAGAGCTGATGTGTGCAGTAACTGAGCTTTTTATTGTGTTGGTTCTCAGAACACAGAAATACTTGAAGGGGTCTAATCTCATTTGCAAGTTTGCGTTTTTAAAAATGGTTAGGCAATCAGTAGTTCATAACAAGCAGGCAATGTTGAAGTTTGCTGACAAGCAATGGATTCTCCATTTACTGAAAACATTTACAGAGGACACAGTGACACTTGTTCAGAATACTTTGATGCACTTCAGGAAAACAAAAAGGACTAAGGACAAAATGTAATAAAATGTCACAGTAACAAAATGTAATAAAATGTCACAGTAATAGAATGCATAGAAGATATAACTATTACACTGCAGAAGCTGAGGTCACATTCCTTATAACGTTCTCAGGCAGTTTACAATAGCATAGATTTGTTTTAGTTGTTCTGTCTTATTCAAGTTTTGGATTAAATGAGTTTATTAAATGAAAGCCCTGCAACTATCAGGCTTGGGTTCAGATTCCTGGCCTGTTCAATCGATTTATCCTCATTATATTTTACTAGCAAGTATCCCTAGCTTAACCTTTTCTATATACTTTCATCAGAATCCTATCCTGTAATCATATCAAATATCTTGGCTGATTTCCCTCAAGTAAATGGGTTGAAATCACTAGTTTCTAACTACTATGGGAATTAAGGCACTAATTCTCTGTTCTTAAGAGTCAGCAAGAAATACGGGGTATAACACTCAACTTGCCTTGTAATCCACATTGTGGAGACATTGCCTAAAAATGTGTCTGCTGCAGCATTAGCCCATTTGGAAAGCTGAAAGCTTCACCACAACTTATACGAATAGGCTTAGGTAGCAAGCCACTAGTTAGAAATTATTTTGAAAACTGATTACTCCCTTTTTTGTAGCTCTCCAGAAAGGAAAATTTCTGCCAGCACAACACCAAGTTTTCAGGAACTAAGGGGTATATTGGGGTTTTTTTGGAGAACCTCAGCAAGCTTTAATTTGCCATGTTTAGATTAAATTACTTCAGACTAAAAAGAAGCCCCTACCATGACAGCCCACTATCTTCTACTAAAACTTGTTCTCTATTTCTTCTCATACTGAGTAGACCAAAGCTGACTAATGTGTCAATCACTGAAATATAGCTTGTGAAGATTACATTTATTTAATTCAATCAGCTTTTAATGTATTCTCAAGAGCTTCCAATGAGGGATATTCCTCAACACCCCTGACAAGTCTACTCTGGTGCTTTACCACTTAAAAAGCTACTTAAAAATTTTCAGTCCTTTTTGCTGCATTCATGATCTGTCATAATCTTGATTACAGCTTTTGTTTACCTGAAAGGCTGTTATCACACAGCCTTTTCCAGACTAAGTAAACAATCCTCTAAATCATTCCACAGTCAATTTTTTAAACTCTTATCCTTATGAATTCTTGGCAGTTTGTATTTTTCCCAACAGTGTGGCTCCTCAGACCTCAGCTAGAGTATAATTTCCTAAATTCTTGACAGTTTTATTAACACACACAAGAATAAGTTTTGCATTTTTTTCAAGATACTGCAGCTCAGTTTGCATTGCACACTAAGGTACCTAAAAGATCCTTGTCTGTTGTACTGCAGCGTGGACAATCATGAAAGAGAAGTACACCCCACATCAGGCCCCGGGATGAGCTCAGGTTATCTGTAAAACAGATTACTTTGCAGCCATTTGCAGAAGGCTCAAACACTTCCTTTCAGAACAATCTGCTGAGTATTTTACAGCTCTGATTCAGCCAAGCCTTTGCAAATAATACTTAAACAATCCAACTGGACCACACAAAAAAAAAAAAAAAAAAGGGACAAGAAAAAAATTCATTACAGCAGTTAACGTAACCAAAAACATTCTGCATGAACTCTTCAAGCTGTTAGAACACAAACAAGTGATAGAAGATGAAACCTTGCCCTTTCTAAATGGCAAAGGCTTCTCTGCCAAATATTTTCTGTGGTTGCTTATGTGCATTCAGCATTATTAATGAGAGCCTTAATGCAGACAGGGTACTGCAGCAAAAGCCTTTCACCTATTGTGGTCTGCCTTGGGCTAGATGACATGTTAATTAGCATTCAGTGCTCAGAAATGTATTGAAGAGGAGTATAACACTGCAAATTAATAAAATGAACCAAGCTAAAGTTATAACACTACAAATTAATAAAATTTTGTCAAATTCAGACTACAAACACAGAAGGCAAAAGTTTGCTCATTCAAGAATGAATACCAGCTGTACTATTCTCCCATGACCAGTTAACTCCACATAGTTTGTGAAGGTTAAAGAGCAAGTGTCTAGCATAACTTGCATGTCTTCCTCAAAATTCCCAAACACCAGCATATAGCCAGGTTGATGGCCTCGATATAAGAGAAAATCTGAACAAGACAAAAAAGTGTTTTTTCTTTTTCAACAGAAGGCAGAAAACCGGAGCCCAAATAAAATTTCAAATTGTATGAAGCATGGTGTATATATAAGGCAATGGAAAACTAGAGTAAAGAAAAAGTAAGGAAAGCATTATGTCCCAGTTGCGTTCATTGCAAGATGTTAAATTTCCCAATATGCAGTATTTGGAATAGGTGAATCAGGGGTATGAATTAAAATTAGGGAGTTATCAAACTCACTGAAAAGTGTTTGTAACAAAGAAATCCTAGACTTCCAGATTAAATGTTTATGAAAAGGAAAGTCAAGTAATACTAATATATGTGCAGAAGAAACCGAAATTTGTCATTTCAGTTACACAGTAACTAATGTTTACTTACACAAACATTGAGGTTTTTAATACCACAGATTGGTTAGATACTAGTTTAGGGCAAATACTAACAGTAAAAAAATATCCATTAGACTACAAAGCTCAGTGTTAAGTTAGCTGGTGCAAACTTCGTAATGCCCCACCTTCCGACTCCATCGCATGCTCAGCTTGCAAACACAGATGTAGACCACACAGAGACTATGTCACAGCACATGTACTTAAATTGGAAGTAGAGAGGATAAGGATGCAAAGACATGGGTCAGGGTGCAAATACTTAACATTGAAGGAGTTAGAGCTTTTCAACCCCATCCAGAGATTCCTGCAAATGAGCTACCTTGCTTCTCTAAGGACTGCATGTCATCTTTGACAGCCTGAGAATAGAAAACACTGGTAATTACAGTAAGTTTAACAGCTTACATATCATCCCTGAATGTAGTCTCTAGTATTATGGCTTGGTAATTTCATAAATTTCAGGGGTCTAAGGGAAAAGAAATAAATTTCTAGGGTTAAGTAAGAGTTCTACCACAGAAGATTTTAATACCTTCAATATTGGCAGCAACTTGCTGCTTATTTCAATCAGATCAAAATAAGGGGTAGCAGAAAGAAAAGAAAATTAGCTTTCATGCTAGTTTTCAGCATCAGACAGTATAACTTGATAGAAAGGGTAGATAATTTGTGAGTAACCTATTATGCATTTTCCAAGTATAATCAATATTTCTTCCGCCAAATCATGTCTTGCAAGTATTGATTCTCTTTACTTTTCTATGCTGCTGGCCTGTTCAAGAATCTGCCCAGAAATTGTCACAGCATTTAGACCAAAGCAAAAGAGCCAAAAGTTGACAGACGGGCAGGCTGCCAAGGAACAACAAACTTGCCAGACCATGAAATTAGTTCTTTCTTGTTCACCCAAAACCTTTTCCCACTTGTTGAGGAGTCTACATCATTGTGTTTGCTGGTTTGGGGGTCGTTCTTTCTTTTAGCATTACAATGGCTTTTTTCCTTAAGTCACCGTTTAGGAACGATCTTCACTCAAACCTGAAGTAAATACAGGCCACAGCTATTAAATACTCCAGTGTCTTGTCAGTTTTGCTTATATGCTGCCTAAGGCACAATATTAGCTTAGAGCAACATGACAGTAGCACTGGTAGCATGACTGGCATGTCAGAATCTAAGGACCTCAGTCACTTGTCACTTATGATGGATGCCAGTAACAACAAAAGTAAACATTTTTCTTCTTACTGATGTTGGACCTAAAGTAGACTTTCTCCCCTCCCCCACCTTTTACTATGACCCCTTCAATAAATAATATCACCCCATCAACTTCTTAGGACACTAGTTTTCAAGCTGAGGCCATAGTCTTACAGTAAATGAAAATCCTAATTAAATTTGCAGGCATAAATGTGTAGGTTTAGGCTTCACACCAAATCACTTATCATAATAGACAGGAAGTTACGACCCGAGTACCTGTTAGCTCTATTCTGATGATAAATTTCTATTTATCATTTCCAAAGTCTGAGAGACCTGAGCTTGAAAAGACTCTTAAAGGTTTAGTGGTCCCAGTCACTTTGGTATTGTGACTCAGTACCATAACCAAACTAAATGTTACTACTTTTCCCGTGTAAATATTAAGAAGGTTAAAACATTTCAAAATACCCTTGAGTCAGCTGGCATGACCTTGTGATCATAAAAGAAGTAGCTACAGTAGAAAGAAACTCTGAAAAGTATTTTTTTACTTAGTTTATTTAAGCGTATTATTCAGCAGCCTTACAGAAACAAAATTTATTTCACTTTTCTAATTTCAAAAAAGTTACTTCTATTCCACTTTCTTAATATTGAATACATTATCCTAACATTGGAAATTAAATTCCTATTTAAATTAAGTGGAATTTGTCCATTAATGAACAATAGCTATTTCAAGTTGAAGAGTTTCTGGCACCTCCGAACTACCAGCTCTCCTGTTTTCAGACACGGAAGAAAAATGTTTTCATTCCAGCAGGCACAAAGCCATTATCAGGGCACATACAGCCTTGTATCACTGCCAGATCTTCCTGGGTAGAAGGGAGCACATTTCCTCCGGCTTGAATGGAGCTGAAAGGATTTGCAACTGTGTAACCCTGAAGACATGCAAAACTTGGTCATTCCCTTATCTCTACTGACAAGATTTAGCAATCTCTGATTTAAAAGGTTAGTTGGCAAAAACCTCTAGAGTTTTTTTTATTTCAGTTGTAACCAACTGTTCAACATTCTGTAGGGGTGGCTTTCCACTCTTTGCAAAAAGTAAAGTATACTGAGCTGTTTTTTGTTGTTTTGGTTTGGTTTTTTTTTTTTCCCTAGGTATTTTGCTCTAGGCAACAAAGTAAAATTTGCAAATCACCATACTTTGTATACTTACATCTACTGGTCTCCAGACACACAGATTAAAAAATTACAGGGCACAAATTGCAACTATTTAAGAACATTAATAGCAAGTAAACTGTTGCACGTTTTCTATGACTCAGACTCTCATCACTTGCAAATTTTAATTGCATTATTTTACAGTAAAGGCCTTCATGAAATTCAAAGGCATTTGTGTCACACATGACAAATTCCTGAAGGAGTGTAATGTTTAGGACACAAAAACAAATGGGGGGTGAAACAAACAATACTTTTAAAAGTTGTCTTCTGTACTGCCATCAGTGCTCAAGAACTCAGCCATGGAATGTTAATCAAGTGTTCTGAAAGTATTTTGCCTTTGGCCTGAAAACAAGAATTATGCATTTCAGCCCAAAGCACCATTTTTAGGGAAAATTCTACAGACAGAGTTCAAGTAGTTTAATTTAAAATTCAGCAGTGCTATAGTGACACTAAAAAATAGCAAGGCACAGTTGGATCCTGCCTAAAACACCCCAAACATTTTTTGCTGATTACCGTGGAAAATGCAGCAGCAACACAGGCAGAGCTGCAGAGAGGGCAATTTATTTCCCATTGTCCTTAACTGAACAAATAAGGAGGGCTGCTCAAATTCTAGAAAGAGATTGTATCATCAGTTGTGGTATATCAGAAGGGTTTTTCCTCGTTGGAGCTCTTCCCTGCCCCTGTACCACCAAAAAACCCCTTCTTACCCTCTTTTCCTATTACTCCTGTAGGATTTTCAGCCTACCAGAGACATCCAAACTTGGATGTGTCCATTACCACTATTAGCTATGGCAGCGTATAATACCCACAGTAAAAAGTTTCTGAATAACCTGACAAAGCACTGGAGTTAAAACATCATGGCAACCTCTGACCCAAGCCAAGATACACACTGAATACAGCTGAACACAAGCATCATAATTTGTACCTATTGCTTAATTGCTGTCTTTGGATCACATCCTATCATCCATCACTATGGAAAGATCTATTCTCCTTTAGTCATTATGGAATTCATCTTGATGCTCCCCACCCAGTCACATACATCTTTCTCTCAGCCTGTAAGTGGCAGCCTCCTCCATCTCACAGAAAACCTGCACCATACTTTGCAGAATCATTTCTACAATTAGAAACGTCTGCATTTACAGTATTATTAAATATGCACAAGACTAAGTTGTCCTTAGTGTGACCACTTCTCACGCCTTTAGCAAGGATAAACTTGATCTGGAGGACGCTGGCACTACTTCAATGAAGACGGCTGGAAAGGACTTCTTCCTCTAAGTTCTAGCTTAAAGTTCACAATAATTTCTAAAAACAATTTCAATAACAAGCTCACATTTTTGCATTAGCAAAAGATCATATGATTCCTAAAATTCTCATCAAGCTTTAGTGATATTTATTGCTAATATCCAAAAATAACTCTGAAACATATCCAGTTTTAGTTTAAAAAAATAATCAGAGACATAGCAGATTTGCTTTCTATTTGTAAAAATTTTTCTCTTAATCCTGCAAGTGAGATACACTGCCACAAAAAAGGAAATTGAACTACATGGGCAAGTAAAAAAGACATACCAAACCCATGCATTAGCTAACAACTATGAAAGGAATGAACAACTGTCTATAGATGTAAGTTCCCAGCGATTCTCCCAAAATCAGTGAAGTGCATTTGATCCTTTATTTTTCTATTAAAACTTTTGTCTCTTCAGCATATTTTGAAGGGTGTTTTCTACTAGAATTCACTAAGCACACATTTTAGAGACTACAAGCTAAAGTAAATAAAAAGAATCCTAGAAATTTCAACAGCATATATTTCACAACCCTAATTTAAACCAGGGTTTCCATATATCTTGACAATTCAAAAAACCTTCACTTCAAACTTCTGTTATCTAGCCCTTCTCAGCCAATAAAGTAGAAACAACCTAATCATCAGATGCATTAGCACACAGTTACAAGCCTTTTCTGTCCTTCCCTCTTACAACAGTGCAAGATATGCAGGAAAGGCATAGAAGGGCAAAATACATGAATGGTGTGCCAGGCAGAATAAAAACCCCACACATTAGCTATTCATGCATTTGAATGAAAACCAGACAAGAAAACCAGTGGACTCTGTTCCACAGTTTTATCAGTAGTGAAGCAGCTTCAGGAGCTGGATTCCTCACTTCTCACTGTTTCTTTACAGAAATAGGGAAAGTAGAATTTGATTAACTGTTTTTTCAAGAACAGGCCTACTGCTGATGCTAGACTCTCATCGATTCACTCAGTCTAGATACTCCTAGATGGATCTGGAATAATCCTAAGGACTCTGTGAACACTATCCGGGCTCCACTCTATCCAGCCTGGCAGCAGCTCAGCCTGGGTAGGGAGCATCAGAGGAACACCAAGTGCAGCCAGGCTCTCCAGCCTACCATCCTCCCAGGCACTCAGCCTGCCCAACACCTTATGCCCTGGCTGCAAAGCTCACTCTGCCAGCACCCACATTAACAGTGAGGGACAAGTTGTATCCCTGCTCCAGTGCTCCCTGGATGAGCTGTACTCAACCACATCAAACTACACTGGATGTGTCAGTTGCTGCTAGCTCTTTTCCTCTTCTTCCCAAACAACTATTTCTTTGCATGCATATTTGAGTTTTGTGACAGAAGGCAAAATACCAGCTGTGCTCTCAAAAAAACTGAATAAAAACTATCAATGCTAATCTAAATGAGCATCAGTGCTAGCTCCAATTTGCATTTATACTCAATGGCTGAATTCCAAAGTTTATTACAGTCAGCAAGACTTCTGCCACTGCACTTTGCCATTTGCAAGGAGCTAGGATTTTGCTATTAAAAACTTCTTGCTTCATCAGATCTAAAAGAAAAAATAATAATTCAATAATCAAATCAAGCCTAGAGAAATTAGTTTTGTCAAATTACTTATAGGTTCTGCACTGTCCTCTCAGACTTTCAGCAAATAAAAGCTTATACAAATAGAATAAAAGAGGTAGTGGATATTGGCCTATCTTCAAGGTCATTTTGGTACAAAACAGCCAACAAAAATACAGGCAGAGCCAAGAGGAAAAATCAAGTTTCCACTTCAAGAAGACCATTTCTTAAAAAGCTTTCTAACCTTTATTCTCATGTGGGAATCAAGAGCGGGCTGGATCTCACAGTACAATAATGAGCTCACAGAAAGGAATTACATTATTCTTGCAAAACAACTTTCCAATCTGAAACTTTAATCTAAAAGAATTGGTTAGGCAATATCTCCGACAGAGTTGTTACTGTATCAAATGACAGTTAAAAAAAAAATCATCAAAAGCTAACAATTTAAAGATCGTAAAAAAGAAAGAATTGATTGCTAAAGGCTAAAACCTACTCAGCCTACACAAAGCAGCAGTGGGATCTTCAATGGCCTTGCCTTGTAAGGAAAAGCCCAGAAAGACGAAGACAAACCAGCGCAGTCCACCAGCTCACATTAGCTGCCACTTTACACAGCCTGCAAAGTTGAACCAAGTGTAGAAAGGGCAGTAGAGAGAAAATGCCCACCATGAATCCCGCCTTCCTTCCAATGACTCTGTCAGCTCACATGGCCATTAGAGAAGTAGTGATTTGCTGGGGATATTTAAAAAAACCAGACCAACAAAAAAATCAGGTTTTCAGGTAAAACCAAAGTATCCTTTATGTATGTTTTGTCCTGCACTTCTCAGAAATAATAACTGCTGTTTCACATCAGAAAGAGAAAACTAATTTATGTGCACCTACACTTATTTGCAATTAGGATACTAAACAGTATTTTAGTCTTACACTTCTGTGCTTTCCACTTTCAGACTATCATTTATATCTACTGTAATTATAAAATAAGTCCTACAGTTTTCCTGTTAAATTGCATATAACTTTTATACACAAAAATGGTATAAAATAATTACATTTCAGAGCAAATTCCCTCCCTATCCCCTAAAAAAGAACACAGAATGACTGAAAAATCATTGAAGTTCTTGAATAGCAGAACTAAAAAAGAATTAACACGGATATGCCTCACCTTTCTTTGCTCTGACCCACAAGCAAATGAAAGTACTTGTCTCAAATCTCAAAAGCCAGAGCTACAACCATAGCCCAGTGCCCAGAGGCACTGCACACAGCCTCTGAGATATCACTTAAGTGCCTAAAAGCATAATACACAGGACTTTTGACTGATGTGCTCCTAAAGTTTATGCCAACTAACAAATCACAATTCCAGCAACCTGACCTGACCAATCTTGTCTTGCAAAACTTTTCCAATGCACTATTCCTCATTTTAGTAGGAAGAGATGTCTGCAGGACAGTAAAAAGTAGCTGAAGGCAGCAAACACACCTGAAGATCCTTTAAGGCTAATGCAAATACCAACAACTGATCAACACAAACTGATAGCCCTAAATTTCTAGAGATGCATTTTCTAAGCCCTCAGGGAATGGAGAAAATATTTACAACAGCCAAATATTTTTTTTATCTTAATCTTCAGTGTACTTAGAATGCTTTCATGGGATTTTGCTGTTACACACCTTTATACTCTGAGAGAAGAAGAAAATAGTCTGTGGCTTGGTGGTGATTTCTTGCATAATAAGTGAAGGAAAAAACAAAGCAGATTTAAAACTCAGGACTCTAATAAATGCCAAGCACAATACTTTCACCAAAGAATGTCCAAGATGTTCCTTGCAGGCTACCAGAAAAAAAATGAAATTTCTTGCTTTTTTTTTTCCTTCATCTCCCCCAACCTCAAGTCAGGCCTCAATCAGCAAAATTAGCCCCTGGTTGAGATCCATTACTTTTTACACCACTCCTTTTACACTACAGATTTCTTTTTAATATGATCCTCATTTCTGTTTAATAAAAGATTCAAAATGTATTTGTGTTGCTTATCATGAATTTAGGGAAACATAATATCAAAAGGTCAGCATTCCTGAGGACATGAAATGTGGCCTCTGCTTGAGGTGACATCATAAACAGGTCATCTAAAATTGACTTTGTTCTATATAGTATTCTAAAAAAGTCTAATACATTAAGGCTTTAGCAGCCAAAGGATCTCAGAGGAAGCAAAGCCCAGAGCTCCAGAATTACATCTGCTCTTCTACAGTTTTGCTGGAGTGTACCAAGTCCTGTAGCCCAACAGAGAGGGAGCTGCTGCAGGTCCATGTAGACAGGTCCAGTCAATAGTAAAGGTGAGCACGTATTCCCAACATGCACATCTACAGCTATACACAATAAATGCAATGCATATATGTGCCATATGTATATGGCCAGAGCAAAGACTGATACACACAAAAGCAACTACCACCAAAGGTTTCATCCTGTTCCCTGCTCCAGGTGAACAGGGTGAAAGACCTTAAATAGAAAATATATATTCATATACAGATTTCTTCAACACCAATCCACAACGTATCCACAAATAATATAAAGCTGGAGATTCAGTCTATCCCGTAACTGCCCCCCTGCCCCTCAGATCTCCCCTGCTGCTGGCACCTGGGCATATGAGCCCCTGAGGTCCACAGCTCCACTGCAGTCATCAGTCCACAGACTGCCTTGCACACTTACCACCCCCTCATCACACTCAATACACATCCACTATGGATCCCTACAGTTACTGACCAAGGCACTCATTCTACCTCATAGTTGCCCCTGGATCACCAGTTGCCTCACAGACACACATGCATGTAGATGGATCTCTTAACTGACCTCTAGACACCCTCATCTGCCCACTAGTTGCCTTGGGTCTCCTGTTCCCTCCAGTAGCCAACTTGCAGACACACTGGTCTCCCCAGTATTCATCTCAGAATTATGGCTAATTTGACACCTGACTCCCAAGCCACTGCGGGCTGGTGTGATGTGGTGTTTGCTGGAGATCACACACTGACACAGACCCAACACAACACAGACACACTCTGGGCTCTCAAGCCACAGGCACCTGGGATGTGCAGGCCCTTGAAACTCATGGTGACTTCCCCAATGGCACTTATATCTCACGCACACAGCAGAGACCACAACTGTTGTCCCTCACCCAGGAGAAACAGAGTTTAATAAGACAGACATGTGGTACATCACTACAGGAACACATACTGATGAACTACAGGGTATGGAGAGACAAGCACACTGACCTGCAATCTGTTTACAGACAACTGGTCTCCTTTAGCATCTTACATATCTTCCCACCACCTCCCATAATTATTCTTTCCTAAATCACCTTGATCTCCATCCCATCCTAAACCCTCCCTCTACTTATCCCAAAATAAGTCTTGTATGATCCCAAAATGTTCTTTCCCTGCATCCCATGATGAGTCCCGTACACCTGTGGACTGCCACCATCCCCACCCCGTAAGCTCTGGAGAGCTGCTCCCATAACACATCAGTAGCTGTCACAGGACAGTCCAGGCAGGGGCTCATTATTGGTGTTGCCCCAACTTGCTCCTCTGTGTTCCTTTGTGCATTGACATGAGACTTACCACATAATCTAACAAGTTAAACAGAATGTGGACAATTAATAAGTATCACGTGGCCCTGCCACTTAGCCTACCTGAAGATACAAGAGGTATATAGGTTCACTGTAACCAAGATTTCCAACCCAGGGAAAATGTGGGAACTTAAGCAAAGTATACCATTCTGCCCAGTTTTGACAAAAATTAGTTTTCACCTTTACCACCATGTTAAGTGATTTTGCCTCAGACAGAATCCTGTCATATTTGTAGCTCATTGGTCTCCTGCCTCAGCACTGCCTCTAGGTCTTCCTCAAGCCTCAAGGGACTTCAGGTTTCTTTTAGTGTTCTTGTATTAAGAAACAATATTCACATCAGTGGAAGTATTGAAGAAATGTTAAAGGAAACTATTTAAAAATAAAGACAAACTATGTGGGGCATAGAAATTTCCCATTTTCCATATCACTTAACTCTTAGTTGCAGATATTGGGAAAAAAACTGGTATTTAAGACTGATGGAAACAAGGTCTATTCAAGCCATTAGCATACACAAACCCAAGACGCAATATGGTGAAGTACTGATATTATTTTCATCTCATACATAAAGCATTTGTGAATACAACAACCAGTTTATCTTGAAAGTCCAAGAAAACTTTCTTCATAGTTTTATGGGCATCCAAGTACATTCTGGAAGTCCAGCTCTCAGTTTTAGAAGTGTCAGAGGAAACTATATCAGTGCACAAAACACCATGGAATGGATGAGCTTGTAGCAAGGCAACTAAGAGTTTAGGATCCACCTGCCTAGGCTTGTAGACTAACAGTCAGACCTACAAACCCCCAAACTTCTCTCAAATTCTGTCACTCCTACAATTAAAGCACATTACCTCTAAGGTGGCACACAGCATCCTGAATTGACCACCAAAGAGTCTTTCTCCCCTAAGTGGGATGCATAGCCATTCAGGTGAGCTGTACCAGGCTTGAGTAACACAGTCAAAAAAACCAACCAACAAAACAAAAAAAAAAACAAAACCCAAACCAACCAAACAAACAAAAAAAAAACCAAACAAAAACACAACAACAACAAACCAGTGGACACTGATACAATAAAAAAAGCTTTTCTACTGAATTTGGACACCTGATTGCTGCATGCAGCAAGCAAATAAAAGAGAGGAAGGCCTCCATTTGTGTTCTCCTTCCATTTTTAGTGCCCTAGTGATCCAACTACACCAGCAGCTTTTTCCTTGCCCATTTTCCTTCTGCACCCATTAAACTCGCTGAAGATTAGCTCAGTTTCAAATGGAGGTCTGGAGAGACTTGGTACACTCCTCCTCCTCCTCCCCTGCATTACTTGTCACAGCAATTTGACAACACAGCACTCCATTCAGAAATAGGAGATGTGGGTTCAAACCACCTCAAACTAAGGCAATTAATATAAATCTCCCACTTCCTGGGAAAGTGCTCTAATAATATGATTTATAAGCAAGCCACATAACTTATGTTTCAGAAAAAAAATGTGGTTGCTGACCATAATGTCATAATTTGAGTATTAGTCATAGCCTAATCATACTTACTAAACCAGATTCTTGAAGCAAGCAAGGCAGGTCTGAAGCCTCAATGATGACAGGCACGCAAAATACCTGTGTTCAGCTCTTCCCAGATGGAGCACCCCCCTGGGGCCATTCAATTCCCTGAGCATCAGCACTTATCCAAAACCCCCGGCAGGAACAACAGAGCAGGTTACTTCAGCACACTAGCTTACAAAAACTGAGGTGAGATGTAGCTGAGGAAATATTTAGTATATGACTATAGCCTTGAAAATTATCATTACCACATGTTTACAGTAGCAGGATTTTATTTTTTTTTTAATTATAGAAAAATCACCTGACAGTGATAGAATCAAATTTATGATATATAGATAATAGCATTCAAAATCATTAACTGTTTTTCCTCTCAGCTTTGTAGATGTGTATTACTTAACTCCAGTATAATAAAGAATGCATTCCAACAGAGCAAAGCTGCTATAACAAGCCTCCAAAATGGCTATTTGCTTCTGAGGTTGTAAAATAATTCTTCTGTAGCCAAACACTAGTGATACACGCTTCATGCAGAGTTACTCCATGAGTGGATACAAAGGACTGAACTGAAAATACAACCTCAACTTTTAAACATGATGGGGTCACTTTAACAAAATATCTGCAATTAAAATACCAACTAAATTTTATAGCTGTGTAGATAATAATCTTTAGGCTGAAAGAACAAATCATTAACTTTCAAATTTGTTCAGTGCAGTGACTTTAGTATTGTGCGTTTCTCTTTCTTAGTCTGGAGTTCAGCACTTTCTGACAGACCCTTGCAGCCATGGTACACACCAGTTTCTTCACCTACTGCCAGGACCGAAGCAGACTTTAATAGAAAAACAAAAAATGCTTTGAGTTCTACATGGCACTCTCCATGGGCACTTTTCCCCAAAGTTCCCCAATGCTCTTGACAACAGCTCTGAGAAATCTTTCCAGCCTCACTTCAAACTGTATTTTTACATCATCTCGATGCTTACAAGTTTGAGCTTCAGTTATTTACTTTCTACAAAAGCAACATGGCTATTCTAATCTGCATCGCATTCTTCACATTGTTTTAGGATCAGTTATCTTGAATTCTGGTTTTTGTAAGGCAGTTCTCCACCAGGGGGTTGATACAGCTTCCTTGGATGATCTGTGCTCTCATGCTGAGAAAAAAAAATTCTATCAACTTAATCTCATAGGAAGAATGATCTCCAGACCTGATCTTTCAACTTGAAAAATATAATTATGCATTTAAATATCCCCAGGAGGGGTGGTTTAGAAGCAATCAAATATATTGGTGGCATCAATCACTGATGTAAAAAAACCCAAAAAACCAACGTATTTTAACCAGATGCCTCTAACAATCTGAGCTGCTAATATAAAAGTTGGAATACCAGCTATTTGCAAAAGCTGAAGATCACTGCAGATTACTGCAATGAGGTCATTGCATATTTCTATGAAAAAAAAGGTATGGACTCTTGTCACCTATATTTGACCAGCTTCAGGAAAATTCCTACCTTTTTAAACTGCATGCTAACACATATAGTAGTTAATATTGAATTAAAGTTATTTGGTGTGTGTAAGATGGTACCTTATTAAAAAAAAATTTAAAAGTAAATTTTGCATCACTTTGTCTGGCTTTTGTTTCTGAGTTTTCATAACCAAGGTGAAATGTATTTATTTACAGGCTGAAACATATGGACACTGAAATCTACTTGGGCTTGATTTTTGTCCTCCTCACCTAGAGGATGTTTTGTACACATAATTATATTAATAAACACTCTCTTTTACTGCACCCTGTAAACATCCAGATGCTAGTTTTCCACACTATATACACCTCAAACACCACACTTCACCATAAAGAAAGCCAAGTCATGCATCTGCACAACATATGCCTTCTAACCATTTTCCATTCACGGAGTTTTTTCTGTTTTCTAATACAGACCTAATGCGGCTGGGGATTCGTGTGCAGGGAGTAGGGAACGGTAGGGAATTCTGCTGCAGACCCCAGCAGGAGCTGAATCACGCCAAAGGTGAGAGTCTGGTGTCTACCAGCGCTTCCCACCACAACCCAGCACTGCGCGGAGGCAGCTCCTGTTAACCCAGCAGCAGCAGAGTGAGCCAGTGTGCTCGGTAACTTCGGTCTCCTAAGGAAAACCCAAGCTCCAGCACTTCGAACAAAGAAGATGCGTGTGATGAAGTTACTCGCAGAGGAAGAGCTCTCCGCGGAGCGCTCCGGTGTCCCGTCCGCAACGCACCGGCCAGACCGCGTGCAAGAGAAAAAACAAAACACCCACACAAAAAAACCCAACTTTTTTTAAGTTATCTCCATTGCATCTTTATGCTGCCTCCGTCTCATGCCCGGAAAGTGGTTTAGCTCCCTTCTAGCTCCTTGTAACAGGGCTTAATCTAGTTTCCATTAGCGGCACCTCTCGGGGCTGCCGGCTCATCTCCCTTCCCCGGAGCGGGACCCCCCTCCCGGCCCCGGCCCCGGCCCCGACCCCGAATCCCGCCGGGACCGAGGCTGTTCTGGGGGCTCCCCCGGGCCGCCACAGCCCTTTCCCTCCTCCCCCGGGTTGCCGCCGCTCCACAGCGTCCCTCGGCTCCCACAAAGGGAGTGGGCGGCCCCGGGGACGGCCGGGCGGAGTGGCCCGCGCCGCCGAGGGAGGAGAAAGGGCTCCAGGAAAGTGGGGGAGGGCGGCTGCGAAACGTGGAGATGGGGGAGGACAGGGATAAAGGCGATGGGGAGGGGTGGGGGCCGCCGGGAAGAGTGCGGCAGCGAGGCGGGCGGCAGTGCCGGGTCCCCGTCCGCCTCCCCCCGCAGGGCCCCCCTCGCCCCCAGCGCGGCCCCGCACCGGCTCTGCCCCGCGGGGCGGCCGGCACTCCGTCGAGGCTCCCTCAGCCCCGCGGGGACGAAAGCCCGCCCCGGGCGGCTGCGGACAAACCCCGCAGGCACTGCTCAGCCCCGCACCCCGAGAGCCGCGCACCCCCGCGGCCGCCCCGCTCCGAGCTCACCTCGGGGCTGGCCCTGCCCCTGCACCCAGAGCACCGAGGCCGCCAGCAGTGCCATCGGCATCAGCAGCCGCCGCCCCGTGCTGCCCATCCTTGCCGCCACCGCCGGAGGGACCCTGCTCGCCCCGCACAGCCCGCCCGCCTTATATGCTCCCCCGTCGCCCCCGGCCCGCCCCGCCCCGGACCACCGGGGGCTTGCCCGCACACACACACCCCTTCCCATACACACACCCCACCTCCTCAGGCACGGTCAGGGTCCCCGCGCCCCGCACCGCAAGTGCCCGGCCCCGCAAACCCGGCCCCGAAGCACTTGCAGCGCCGGCTGCGCGTTGCGAGTGATGCGCGGGGTGCGACGAGCCCAGTCCCGCGGGTAAGGAGTTCTGGAAAGCTGTAGTTACTGAAATGGGACTTTTTGCAAGGAGGGGGAGAAGGGAAAGGTGAGTGCGAGAAATAACTATGTAAAAGTGTGGGGAGTGAGAAAGCATCGCTAAGCTAATTCAATGTACAACTTTCCTATACGGCTGATAAATCTTCACGTGTTAACAAAAAAAATTTAAAATAAAATAAAATAATGATCTGTTGAGGCTTTCCTTGCAAATTTTTCATCCCCTTTGAAGCTTCATTCCCGTGCTGATATTCCCTCTGTTCCACATAAACACAACAAATCAGCCATGTTTGTAAATTAAATGAGTTCTCTCTCCAGTTGCTAAACTACAAGGTGGATTAGTTCTTGTCCAGTAGGAAATCTTTGCAGCTTTTAATGATCACCTCTCTCATGACAGTAGCATAAAACATAGCAAAAAGATTGTAGAGATTCTTCAAGATAGACTTTTGTTCAATATTTCAGGAAAATTCATCCCTCTTAGGCTTTACTTTAAGGTTTGTCAGGTGGCAGAGCTCATATCTACAATACTCCTTAACGATTTTTTTGAGTAAGTTGCAGCAGTGAAGACTTTCCTGAAAAAAGAACTGTATGTCAAAATTGGTTGAGGTGGTGGGATTTTGGCCCAAAGATACCATCCCGCAAATGCAAATCCCCTCTGACAATGCATGCTGCTTATTTTTTAGGGAAACTCTGTCCTCCTATATATGGTATTGCATTAGAAACTATATTTCAAAATACAAAAATATGTATGAGTTGCGTGAGTGGAATTAGGCTGCAAGTGCATTCTTCAAATTGTGGGCAGCTGTTTGCAGAATTCAGAATTCAGCTTGTTTGGCTGGAGTTTTTTTACAGATTGGAGTAAAGAAAGTCAGGAAAATACCAGTTAATTTGCATATTTTATATAAAATAAAGCTATTTCTTATCATATAATTCAGAGTTATGAGTTATACTTAAGAAAGCATAGCAATGCTTATATTCAAAACATAGACAAACAAAAAAATCTATGGGTCAAGGAGATATAAAATGAAAAATTTTTGCCATAAAACCTTATCAAAGGCCTTCAAGAGTGCAAATAAATAACACTCCACATCTGTCCCTTCCAACAGATCCATTCTTTGCTCACACCAGGAACTTCTTAAATTTCAGGACAGGCAAGGAGGAGGAAAGCAAAACATCTGTGGAGAGAAAAGTCAACAAATTTCAAGAGCCAAAGTGTTGTTTTTTCTAAAATCATAGAGGTCAGGTTAAGGAGTCCTCTGCGCAGGATCATAAGTACCAGTTGGGAGCCAAGTACAAAGGAAAGAGAAAGAGGGAGCATCTGTGCGGCATAAAATCCTGTCAGTTTACAGCTTTATCATCAGTTTAACCATTTCTTCAAATAGTAGCAAGTTCAGGAGTACTATCTTGCACCCATTCAATGATAAGTGCCAGTTTATTATTACATGCATTTATCCTCATCAGACTATTCCACAAGAGCTAGAGAACGTATATTGAGATCCGTCTCTGGACTTTATCATGCATGACTTGATTATATAGTTTAACAAAACATCTCTATACAATTTGTAAATGCAAAATATATACATTAAATTAGTCTGCTGAAGGACATCACCATTGTTCAGTGTCCATTATAATCATTCCTTAAGAAAACTGACTCTTCTCAAATTTCTTTTAAGTATGTACCTTCTTGGAGAAGAGAATTACTATGTCTTCTATTATTTCTTTTTCCACAGTTCATTGCTGGTATTACAAAGAGCCAGTGATCCCCACTTCAAGATACAGCACTGTTAACTCAATTCTTTCTCAACGTAGATTTCTAGTGAGCTTTGAATGACCACAATTATAGATGAAAATTTCAGCTTCATAAACAAGTGTAACTTCACATGTACGTGGAGCAAGTTCATCACGTGTTGTAAGTTGAAGATTAGAAAGACCATGAATGAGTGAAGAAATGTGCATTAGAATGAAAAAATTTTAAAGCACTGCACTTTTCTGTGTGTTTATACATTCCCTGAAAACCATCTGCATAAACTGAAACTCTGAGTGCTGCTATGTCATATATGCATAACATAGATACTAGAACTACAAATTCAAATAATTCAGGAGACATCTGTATTGTAAAATAATTAAGTTACTATTGCTCCAACTTCACTTGAAAAAAAAAAAGACAGATTGCACAAACTTTAGGAATGGTAATTTCTGAATGCTTCACACTTACTGGTCTTGCTAATTGAAATGTACTACAAAATGAAACAGGTGAACGAACAAATTTGAAATGTAAGCGAAAAATCTGTAAATACACAGAAAATACTCAGAGGTGTGGTTATAGGGAGCTTAACATCTTGTGTCCTCTCTCACTACTTTCATGAATTAGAATTACCTTAAGGACTGAGTGTTTCAGTTGCCAGCGAGTAGAAAATACTGATATTTAGGATGCTGCAGCACAAAGTAAATATGTTAATTCAAACATCTGTGGATAACAACCTATGGATAAAAACATTGCCATTGGCAAAAACAGAGGTTTGGGAGAGTTCAAACCAGAGAAAAACCCAAACACAGAGTCTGAATGGAACCACTCTGGTATCCTGCACCTAAGTAAACTCCAAGTGAACACCAAATATGTTTTTTCAGCTTTTGTCTGTGTTGCTGTGCTTAAGGCAGATCTATTGTGTTAATGGCAGGTTCCCTTCAGGCCCCTCAGGAGCATGAGGTCATTCACCTCCTGACCCCACAGGGCATCGGGGTCACTCATAGCTGTCAGCAGTGTCGTGCCTTTCCTCATCCATACCATTTAATAACTTGCATGTCCCACCACCCCACCTTATCATCCATCCCACTCCCAAGGATCCTTTATCCTCAGTGCATATAGGGGCATTTCTACACTGTGAACACCACTGATTCGATAGCTGCTGGAATTGGGGTAGGGAATTCGGAATAGTTTCCAGAAGGAGGTATACTATTATAACCAGTCAATAAACCCACCCAGAACTACATCTAATGGCTAAATAAGGCTTTTATCTGTAGCTGTACTGTACAACAAAGGGTTTCTAATTTTAAACTGGTTTTGGTTGGGCTTTTTGCGCACACTTGTTATCCATTCTGTCTCTCTGCCTCATTGTCTCATAAGCACCACCCAAATGTTCTGAAGAAGCATTCTGGAAATAATTATCACTTGTAATAGGAGGAAAAAACAATACAGTAAACTGCCTGTCTGCTGCTAATATAAACATTCATTCACTACTGAAAGCTGGTTTAGATAACTCTTCAGCTGTTTTCCAGAACCCTTCAAGTATTTTTCTGCCTCTCTCAGAGAAGTACATCCAGAAGTTAATAAATCTGAGTTGTGACAGACTAAAGAGAGGAATAAATTCAAAGCAAAAGGCCCTTCACAGCACACCCTGCCCACAACTTCCTCTCAACAGAAACACCACCTCTGCAGCTTGACAGGGTGGAAGTGCAAACCAAGGAAAGAGATGTAGACCAGGGCATCTCCCAGGTCTCTCCTGGTATTCCTCAGCTGGTAGCCTGACACTCTGCTTCAGCAGCAAAAGTCTTTGACCTTTCTATTCCTGAAAGTGATTTCAAGCTGTAATTTGAAATCTATGTTAGAATCATTCGACAAAGACTTCCACGAGGATTCGAGAAAAACTCCTGTTTCAGAGGAATCTGGGAAACAGCTGCTCCAGGAACCTGCATAAAGCTGTGGTGGAAAAGGCACAACACATGGAGTTCCTCCTGCCTGGCCAGCAAAGGCACCAGGCCAGCTGCCCCTGAGCACAAGGTCACTCAAGGGTTTGCTTTGTGGTACAGGCTTCACTGACCTCAGGAGTTGGCTGGACTTAAGTGCTCACTTGAGAGGAGGACTGTCTTTTGAGGGAAGCAGGAGCTTCAAGACAGTCTGGACACAGAAGAAAGAAAACAGGGAACTGTGTAAATCCATAGTGCTCCTAGAACCTGAAGTCCCATAACACAGGGTTTTTAAAGCTTGAGCTATCACCAATGTGTGGTACACACTCCCACCTTCATGTACCTCCATGTCCCTCACACTGACAGCACCTAGGATTAGTAGTACCCTTCCATCCAGGCTTTCAAGGGGCTGTGAACAGCCAGTCACCCCCTCCTGTTACCAGACATAGCCCATCCCAGCTGCTAAAGGGAGACGTTCCAGCTGTCCCCTGCCAGACTGATGGAAAGAAGATACCAAGGGCTTCAGCAGAGGTCAAAAGCTCTGCCAAGGAGATGTGTGCAGGAGTTAGGGAGCACATAAGCATCAACACTGGCTGTTTGTGAATAGGGAATGTGGTATTTAGATTAGGTCCTTCTCCAGCCTAAATAAGAAAGGCACAACAGTAAATAGCATAATAAAAGTGCTTTAAAAATAAGATACTAATAAGAGAGGAATACAGACAGTAATTCCTAGATCTCTTCATCCTGGGAACCCTCCTTTGATGCAGCATCAGACACACCTGATGAAAGCAGTGTAGTTGACTCGGACTCCCTGCCCTCCTTCCCTGTATATTTAATTATATTGTGATAAATACATCACATGCCTGTATTGTGCCTAGGCACCCAACTATAGAGACACTGCTTGTAACACTGATCTCTTCATGGCTACCAAAGCAGGAGAATGCATGTAGCAAGAGATACCGGGCATCAGGAAGACGTGCCTGCAAAGGGTCACATGGTTTGGTAATAGGTTAATAGAGCTGTGCTGATTTCACATTGCAAAATAAGGGATGATGTTTTTCTTTTGATTGATTTCTGCTGTTTTCCTGCTAGAATAGATTCATTGGCATCAATGATGTTGAAGGCAAACCTCAGCATGCTTTTTTGTGAACAGGTCACAGGTTGGAAATTGTTGTTATTGTCCAACAGGAACGATTGGATGGTGTACTGTATTATGGCAAATACAATCCTCCCCAAAAGATCACGGTGAATTCACATTAATTTCTCTCTTTTTTTCTAAAAATGGAACCCACATGCAATAGGGAATACAATACTGTCACTACTGGTAATCAGCAACAACCCTTCCATAATGCTCTTCCCTGTCTGGGCATGGGACATTTTGATTGAACTTGACCTTTGATTAAGCAAGACCTTGAAGGCTCCAGTAGCCCATGTAGGCTAAGTAATGGCCACAATTGAATTTATGGGAGACATCTATAACACAAAGAACAAATGTTAACAGCATGAAAAATCTTACTGATTACCTCCAAATTTGTCTTGTTAGAAGCACTTGTGGGACTTGAAGGATCCAAACCCATCCCCTCCAATTTTGTGTTAGGAAGCAGTGAGAATGTAATTTGGCCTTCACAGAGATGTGCCAGCTGAATGGCATTTCATTTGTGCTCCTAATATCTCAATAGAGAATTTATAAAATAATTTAGCTCATACTTTTAAACCACAATTAATTTGTGAGAGCCATTGGAGTTTGTGACAAATTCTTGCTTCCTTATTATTTTGTAAAAATTCTTACATAGGAGTTAATCAGTTAATCACACTCTCTTATCTTTTCTTCAGTGAATTTGCATTTCTTTTCAAGTGTATTCGGGTATGCAGCTGGGAAAAGATCTGTAGGACATCAGTGTTGTTCTGGTGGTTGAGCTTTTAACAGCAAGTGCTCAGATTTTCCTGCTCAGAGAATATACCTGCCTATATAAAAAATATGTGTTAAAAGATCTTGACATGAGATTTGCAAGGATTCATCACCTTTTTTATTTTGCAGATTATGTACAGATAATTCAAGAACCAAAATTTCAAGAAGGCCAAGGGCTTAAATATGTGACCTTAGTCCAACTTGCGGAACAATGAACATCTCCAGTTGTCTTCTAAAGCTTTTAAAATTAAGTAATTTATTTATGCATTTAAACATGAATTTGATGTCAGCTTTAAGCTTCTTTAATAGAAATTTGCCATAGAATCTAATTCAAGAGGCAATTTAACTTTATTAATGTGGGAGGAAATATGAGCATAACGTGAACTATTTTTTAATCTTAACTGCCATTCCTGCTATTGCAAGAAAGTGCCTTATACCTATCTGGAAAGCCATTATTAGCAAACTGAATAATTTATCACTTCCAATTTGCAAGAAATTAGCCCTGCCTAAGACTGAAACCAGAAGCCATTTAAAAAATAATAATTCAAAAACTTATGTCAGGTTCCTAATTTGAGGAACACTAGGAGTGTCCCAATGTGTGGTTCAGGGAGCATTATTTTAAAAGCAGCACCAACTTTTTCTCTCTATAAAAGAGGGTGAATGTGCCTTTCTGCTACTTTATGGGCATCATTACATGTATTTCAACTGAATTTTCACAACTGGATAAAAAGAGGAAACTGTAGTATGGAAATCTCTGTGCTTCACCCTTTTAATCCTATTTAGAGAGATCCTCTGCTATTCAAACATTACCATTAATACATACAGAATGGAAAGAGAGTTAACACATTTTATCTTTAAAATGAATTCTCATGATTTGAAGTGTATGATTTTTGAATTAAATACACTTGCATTTAACTAACTACAGGTAGTTATGGAATCAGTCTTTAAGCTGTGTTGAAAGAATAGCCTGACTTGGAAAAAAAGGGGAAATCTGATGCCCTATTAATTCATGAATAAGTAAATATGGCAAAAGGACAAAGTTTACAGGATAATATTAGGTTAATTCCTGTGAAGTGAAATTGCACTAAGTGGAACTTATTTTCTGGGTCCCTTTCTACTGCGGTAGCTGTCCACAGTGCAAAGTCTGTGTTAAATGCTACCAAGGCTGGCAGTAGTGTTTGCTGTCTCTCGTGCTATGTAAACAAATGCTCATCAGTGAAGAAGCAGCCTAACATTTTTTGATATCTAGCAAGGTATCAGCACCATTTTAAAAAGAACTGTGATTAAAAATTGATGAAATACTGGAAATATTTAGAATCTGAATTGCCAGGTAAAAAAAGACAACTGTGCGTACGTAAATATTATACACATGATGGATGGATCGTCAAGCTGTATTTACTAAGGTGATGTTTCAGTGTAAACTCCATTGCTAATTAGAGGGTTTTTTTTAAGAACAAGACACAAAGCCAATCAGTATGATGAGTAGAGAGCTTAGGAGCTGAGCTCTCTAGCTGTCTTTGACTTCAATCAAGAAATGCCTGTGTTTAAACAAATGAAAACATTAGCAAACTTTAGTCAATGATTATCTGCAGCTACACTGCAGTGCTGGATTTACTGCTTTTGGATTCCTCCCTGCACATTTCTGGTGGTCTGCAGGGAGCAGGCAGAGGTGCTGTCCTGTGAGAGGCAATTAAAATTCTTCCCCATCTGCAAAAACTTTCTTCTCTTTCTCCTTTCCCTTCCACTACCCCGCAGCCCAAGGTGACCCCAGCACGGGTACTCTCAGGAATGCTCAAATATCTGGTTCAGGGCTCCATCAGCCTGAAGATAATGTTTGTGTATCTCCTTGTGAGTTGTCCACAAATTCACGGATTTCTCTCTCTTTTTTTTTTTTTTTTAGCTTTCCTCACTTGTAAAAGCAAGAAAAAAAAAAAAAACCTGACTGGTATCTCATGCACAATAACAACTAAGCAAGATTTTATTTTCTTTCTTTTTTTCCTTAGACTCTTTTGTAAATGCTATAAAGGAACATGAAAAATAGCTATTGTTGCTGTAGGGTTTTTTGTAAAATATAAAGAACTACAGAAGATTGGAAGTTGTTCT
This sequence comes from Margarornis squamiger, assembly GCA_035222235.1. Classification (NCBI taxonomy): domain Eukaryota; kingdom Metazoa; phylum Chordata; class Aves; order Passeriformes; family Furnariidae; genus Margarornis; species Margarornis squamiger. The sequence continues at coordinate 100,398,933 of JAWWTY010000077.1, read as the reverse complement.
GACAAAGAATGACTAAACACAAGCCAACTATAAAATAAACAAGTCAGCCATAGAGTTTACACCATGATTTTGGGGGAATACTTTATATTATAACATTTCCAAAGTACCCAATGAACTCTGTAAGCTGAAGACACCAACAGTATCTAAGATTGAATTAATTAGCTTGACAATTAAGCCACAAACTAAAGATCCTACAGGGCAAAACCCCAAACTTTAAATCCCATGCCAGAGGACTGATATGTATGTTAAGAATTCCCCAACATTTTGTTGGTTTTTTTTTTCCATAGAATCAATAAAGTTGGAAAAGACCTTTGATATTATTAAGTCTAACCATCAACCTAACATCACTACCATGTCCATCATTGAACCATGTCTCAAGTGCCTTATCCACATGTTTTTTGAACACTTCCAGGGAGGGTGACTCCACCACTTCTGTGGGCAGTCTGTTTCAATGCTTCTCAACCCTGTCCATAAAAAAAAAATTCCTAATATCTAAATTAAACCTCTCCTGGCACAACTTGAGGTTGTTCCCTCTTTCTCTGTCACTTTTTACCTGGGAGAAGAGACTGACACCCACCTCACTACAATGCCCTTTCAGGTAGCTGTAGAGACAAATAAAGTCCCGTCTGAGCCCACTTTTCTTCAGACTAAACCACCCCAGCTCCCTCAATTGCTTCTCATAAGCCCTGTGCTCCAGACCCTACACCAGCTCCGTTACCCTTCCTACTCAGGACTCGCTCCAGAGCCTTGATGTCTTTCTTCTAGTGGGAGGTCCAGAACTGAACACATCTATCTTTTGCTTCATGAGGAAATAAGATGTCCTATTAATTAATTAATAAATAAATAAATATGAGCAAAAGTACAAAATATATGGGGCAATCTTATTTTAAGTATTGAAGTTTTTGAACTAGTTCAATTTTCAGATGCTGCTAAGTTAGTTTTAACAAGTCTGCGCCTTGGAACATTGTGTTCTTACAGGATATTTAATTGAGTTCTTAATCAAATTTTTAATACTAATTTAAATACTTTTTAATTACTTTTTTAATACTAATTTAATACTTATTTAAAGGATAAATACTTGCACTAAAACATGATTATTAAAAAATAAGAAATATACACTACTGTTAATCAGTTTAATGTACTTTCACTTTCAAGATGTGAACATCTTGCTACATAGTTCTGCAGCATTTAAGGCAGCCACAGGATGGCACTGTAAAACTGCAAGTCAAAACCTCTGCTTTCCTGCTAACACTGACTTCAATGTGCTGATTGAAATCAATGCAACCAGTAGTCACAAAGCAGATCTCACCTTCCTCTTTAATGGCAATTTATTTTTTTCATTCTCCACACCTTCCCCAAAGCAAATCAACACCCCCGAGTCGAGGGTCACACAGACCCTGCTGCTCGCCGCTGCAGGCAGGGACCTGGTGCTGGCAGTACCCGGCGGGAGACTGGCCAGCTCTGGATGCTTCAGGAAGACAAAACAGCCACTCTGATGGAAAAAATGATGAGGCAGGCTGTCTGTAGGGGAGTTTTCCTGCTCCTGAGCAGTTTAACATTAGCTTATTTCATAAAGCATGACTTTCATGCATTTATTCTTCACCAGCCTGATGTAAATTCTTAGCTGCATGAGTATCCTCATCAGGCATATAGTCCCCAAAAATTGATAGCATCAGGCTTATTTTACACACTGTTCCCCTGACAATATTTCTGTAACAAGCGGAGTCCAGGGAAGGTTGCAAAAGTGTAGGTGGGAGAACGGTGTGGGTGCAGAAGCTGATGTGCAAGTTTTGAAAATTATTGTGAGGCTGTAGTATTTCACTACATTTAAGGATTAATATCTATCTTTTGCTTCATCTCAATGCCACACTACCCTCACCTCTTTGAAAAACAACTTTCATGGAGCCATTTGTTCCTTAAAAATTTCTAATATTTGGTTCCTCTCGGTACCTACTGACTTAGACTATTTGCATTTGACAAGTAGGACACCTTCAAAGTTCACAAGTTTAATTGCTTTGCCAAGGTAATGGGTTTAATATATATTGTGCAACATGGTGTAATGCTGACAAAATTCCACATCCCATCCTGAAGCAGATCTCTCATTAGAATCACTCTGAACTTTAACACAGAAAAAAAGAAGGTGAAAAACCGAGCCTGGAATTTGGAATTACCATGTGCCAAACTTTGCAGCAGCGACTGCAACAAAGCCAACAAAATCCAAAGAATTTGCTTGAGATCAAATCTTTTGCTAGCAGTAAATAATTAATAGGTAATTGTTACTGAAAAAAAGACTATCTAGGGAAACTAATAGCTATTCAGTTTAAATTCAAATGTCTTTTTTTTTCTCTAATACATATTTTAAAGCACCTGTCTTTAAAATAGAGTTAATTTTTGTGCCCATGTGAATTGGCTATGCACTGTGAGAGAGCCTTTCCAAGAATATCTGAAACATAACAGCTATCATGACAATTTTCAATAAATCATTCCTGGCTGGGAGTCTCACAGGAAGAGAAACTAAATGATGATTGAATTATCCTGTTATCTCTAAAAGTGATCTTTCTGAATCAGGACTAAGGCACTGTGAGGAAATGGGTTTGAAGGACTAATATTTTTGCTATCATAATTCCCCTTGTTCTCTGAAGAGCCAGTGTACCAAATTTCTACTTTTATAGAGGAGATTTCACAGGGCGGAGTTATAAAATGACCAGTGACTCACTGAAGGGATTGGGGTACAGGGTAGTGGTAGCCATACACCACCTAAACTCCCCCTGCAGAAATGCTGGGGATGCAGAAATGCACCTGGTTTAATAGTAAAGTCAGTGTGACATGTATGCAGGGTGCATAAACTGGGAGTTACATGGCTAAACCAAGAGTAACACCTCTGAAATAAAAGCTCCATGTCACAAGTACCCAGTGGCTCTGCTCCAGCTACCAGATTCCCAGCCATCTCTGTGCCACTAGGCAGAGCATGTCTGCCCTGCCTGCTCTCTCTCTGCCCAGGCTTTGCCTTCTTCACCTCCAGAGGCAGAAGAGAAAGAGAAAAAAAAATGTGTGTGGCCATGATTCTCAGGCAGTCCCAGTCTATCTGGAAGAGCAAGTAATAGTCAGGGCCAGTGGAGGGCAATGCCGTAAGCCACCTAGGAATGTTGAAGATCCTGGTTTCAATATCTCTCTGAATAAGAAGTATTCTGACAAAATGCCACAATATTATAAGAAGGCTTTAAGTCTTATTTTTTGTAATTTGAATACCTGCAGAATTTGAGTATTTCCTTAAAACACTGGCATATTTTAATCATCAGTTTAATCATCAGTTGAAGCAATCAATAAAACCACAAATCCTGAATTGTACATGTATTTTGATATATCTAAGCACCTATTCTTATACAATTCATTAAGTATTTCAATGGCTCCTTTATGCTCTACTAGGATGCTCAGTGGTTTAGAGAGAAGAAATCTCACAAATGAATTTTGCAATAGCAAGCCTTACGCAAAGCCTGGCTCCTATACAGTGTCATCTGCATATTCCTTAAAAGTCTTTGAATTAATACCTTAAATATTTATACACTGACTCCTTTTCATAGCTTCTGTCAGGAACTAATGGGCTTTCAGTTAATAAGTTATATGATATGCATTTAATAACTTCAACAATGTGTGCAATCCAATGTTCAATGTAGATGTAGAGACTCACACATTTCTATCTCATCTTACACAACAACTGAACAAATTCAGTGGATCTTGTACAGTTATTTCCTACTAAAATGTCAACAGAGAATCTAAATAAAAGGAAATTAGCTGTTCAGGTGTAGTTTTCCGTTAATCAGTAGACAGAGCTCTTTCTACTGTCAGAAGTAAGGAAGGGACCCAGAGATGTGATTGTAAGGGTCTAAGAAAGTCACTCCATTTTTGACTTTCATGTAAGTGTGAATGTTTAAAGCCAAAGGGTCACATTTCAGCTAAGAACTAACAGGTGTTACTTCCAAAATAAACAACATTGACTGACATTGACTCTGAATTTGGCCCATTGTTTAGAAAATATTTTTATCTGGTTAATGCCTCAGAATACAAAATAGCTTCACACAGTCACAGGCATTCTCAAATTGTCTAAATACAATGGATTCCATAAAAATGTTATTTTTACATACATAAGATATACATGGAAAATAATACAATGTTAATATAATTTTAATAATCATGTTGGAAATACACAGTGTAGCTCTATGCCTTATGAAAATAGTGGCCACCTATAAAGAGATATAACTAGAGGTCATGATAATATTTAGCACTATGTTTGGGGTTTTAAAAACCTTTTTTTCACTATCATGGAACCAAAGAAACATAGAGGTTGTAAAAGACCTCCGACATCATTGAGCCCCACCATTAACCCAGCACTGCCAAGTCCACCGCTGAACCATGCCTCTGAGTGCTACCTCTACACATCTTTTAAATACCTCCAGGGATGGTGACTCCACCACTTCCCTGGGCAGCCTGTTCCAGTGCTGGAGACCCCTTTTGGTGAAGATATTTTTCCTAATACCCAGTTCTAAACCCCCCCTGGCACAACTTGAGGCCATTTCCTCTTGTCCTGTCACTTGTTACTTGGGAGAAGAGACTGACTGGATACCCACCTGGCTACAACCTCCTTGCAGGTAGTTGTAGACAGCAGTAAGGTCTCCCCTGAGCTTTCTTTTGTCCAGACTAAATAAACCGTGCACTCTCAGTTGCTCCTCATAAGACTTGTGCTCCAGAGCCTTCAGCTTCATTGCCCTTCTCTGAACATGTTCCAGCACCTCAATGTCTTTCTTGTAGTAAGGGACTCAGAACTGAACACAGGATTTGAGGTGTGGTCTCATCAGTGCTGAGTTCAAGGGGTCGATCCCTTTCCTGCTGGTTGCACTATTCCTGATGCAGGCCAGGATGCCATTGGCCTTCTTGACCGCCTGGGCACACTGCTGGCTTGTGTTCAGCCAGCCATCAAACAGCACTCCCAGAGCCTTTTCTGCTGGAAAGCTTTTTAGACGCTCTGCCTCAAGCCTGTAGCACTGCATGGGGCTGCTGTGACCCAAGCACAGGATCTGGCACTTGGACTTACTGAACATCATCCAGTTGGCCTCATCCCATCAACCCAGCCTGTCCAGATCCCTTTGCAGTGCCTTCCTACCCTCCAGCAGGTCAACACTCCTGCCCAACTTGGTGTCATCATCAAACTCACTGAGGGTGCACTCAATCCCCTCGTGTGGATTACTGATAAAGATATTAACCATGACTGGTCCCAACACTGAGCCCTGGGGAATACCACTTGTGACAAGCCATCAGCTGGATATAACTCCATTCACCATCATGCTCTGGGCTTGGCCATCCAGCCAGGTTTTTTACCCAGCATAGAGTACACCCATCTAAGCCACAAGCAGCTAGTTTCTACAGGAGACTGCTGTGGGAAGTGGTGTCAAAAGCTTTATGAATGTCCAGGTAGAAACAGCCTCTGAGTCTCATACACTAAGTCACCTTTTACTGGCAGGAGACCAAATTAGACAAGCAGAACCTTTCATAAATCCATGCTGGCTGGACCTGATCCCTGGTTGTTCTGTACATGCCACGTGATGGCACTCAAATGTACTGCTCAAATGACCTTCCCTGGCACCAAGGTCACACAGACAGGCCTGTAGTTTCACAGATCTGATCCTCCTTACAGCCTGTCTTGTAGACAGGCTTACCTCCCATCAACTGGGACCTCCCCAGAACAGAGGGAATTATCGCTGTAGCACATGTATTCTTCATCTCTGAAACAAACTTCATCTGTCAGCACTTGTATTAGAAGTGCAACTTGCTTAGAGGCCTCACTTAGTAAGCCTTCATCAGGGGGCACCCTTGCCTTCAAGTCAGAACAGAGCAGGAACTGGAGCCCCACTGTTACAAATGTGGTGCTTCCACAGCTTACACCTCAGCTGAGCTGTGCAGTGAGAACTGTGCTCATTGGTGTCCTGAGAAGGATTCACTATGGACCACTTAAGGAGGAGGCTGGGGATTAGTGTTGCAGTGTCTTGCCTAATTCTATTTCCCTGGTTGTTTTTTCTGTTTTGTTTTTTAAAGCTGCAATAGTAAAACTTCCTACAAGCTGTAGTGGAAGGAATATAGACCTGTTTGCACCTGAATACAACCACCCTTCAGAAGCCAGTTAGGAAAAAGCTGCCTCTGTTGCAATGTTAGGTGCTGCTGGTTAGTTCTTTTGTAAAAACATTGAGGGTAATGGCTAGGCTTTCCTAATAAAAACAAAGTGGGGAAAAAAGTTTGTCAGGCTGTGAAATGAGAGAGAGATTGTTGGTCCATCACAGAAATCAGTGGGGCAGAGCTGTGTTTGCTGCATAGAAATAAAATCTCTTACAAAATTAGTTAAGATTTTTGCAGTAGATCTTATATGCTGCACGTAGGGAACTCAGATGGCAGTCGCTTTTCAAATGCTTTTCAGTGATTTCCTGGATAGTTCAATAAGTTTTTTGGATACCACTTCTGCAAGGACCTGTTATGGTGGTATACTGCTGCTAATGGAGAATTCACCTTAATTTCTGACTTCTACCTTTACAGCATTTTTTTTTTAAATTCAAAGCCTTTATTTGAAAACTAATAAAGCATGTAAACATTACAGTAAGAGTTTAGATTTGTTTATGAGATTTATGAGGAGAGTTTGAGTTGACACAAATTGCATCTCTAAATAGTCAATTATTGTTCTTCCCAGAAGACTGATCTAGAATAGCAGCAATTATCAATATTAAAAGACAACATGCCATGTCCAGTGCTTTCCATTTTACCTGTGTCCATGCTTGTACACATTGTTTCTCTAATTAGAAACAGAAAGAAGTACTTTTGAGTGTTTACATCTGAATGCTTCCGTATGAGACCTGGCTGGTGTACAGTCCTTTCAGCCCTGTCTTCTGCAGCAAGTGCCTCAGAGGAAGGCAAATTGGCAGGTCCTTAGATTGTCCTCCAGTTTACAGTTTCCTAATCCTCAGTACCTACAACCTGGCTCAGTCCCTGAGGCCTGAGATGTTTTCTAGAGCCTTTGATAATACTGACAGCTGAAACTCTTCCTCCCCAAAAAATCTTCATAATTCTCAAGTCTATGTGTTGCTCTGTCCAAATTTGTGCCCACTTTTTTTGCTGTGCCTACCTGTGTGCTTCTTTCTCCTTGTACTTCTTACAGGATTAGCAATTTACAACAGCTTTGAGCAGCAAAACCCAACTCTCTTCCTTTTAAAGTGCTGATTCAAAGTAATTATTGCTCTTGGGTGAGTGTAATTTAAGGGATAATCGTGCAGCTTGCTGTTGCTTACATTCGCCTTTTCCCTCTTGTTTAGGAAGCAGCCTTGTTCAGCACAAACATTCGTGCAACTCATATAGGAGAGGGCATATCCTTGACTTATCATCATCTGTGATTTTTTTCACTTGACAGGTTGAAAAATGTGTACACCTATTTTCTCTGATGGTTCCCTTATCACTATGAGCCTTCCTGAGGCTAAATCTGCTCAACCATTCGATTTTGATTCTGGAAGCAATGTTAAGGCCATTAGCTGTGTCCACATAAGGATGCTGTTATAAAACCTGACACGCTTATTAATCATAAATTCAGGAGATGTTCTGCTTCAATCTTTCTGGGGTCTGCTTATGCTTCATTTATGATGTAAAGTGAGGGTTTGGGGGGAAGGTGTTGTATTTTTAGATGAGTATTTGTGTCAGGTAGCAGACAACGTTCGGTATTTCCATATCGCTTTCCACCCAAGGAAGTGCACTTAGCTCTTTTCCACTTGTACTGCACATAGCTTGCTCCAGAGCGAGACAGTGAAAAAGTGCAGTTAGAGAAGTTCAAGAACAGCTGTTTGCAGACAAATGTTCACTCTGCCTTATCAGTGGGGGAATAGCACTGTTCCCTTGTCACCATAAATTACCATTTATTACTTCAATATCATGATACCATCATTTGAGCGGGAGGTAAAAACGTCATATTAGAAACATTTTTCTTGCTGCTCCATTCCACCAGTGGCTTTTAAAATGAAGCTGCCAAAATCTATATTCCTGAAATGCTACCTGTCTAAACCCGTAGAACACTGGGGGTTTCCAGACTGCTAGTTAAATACATCTCATGATAATAACTTTTGGATTGCCAAACTGACTCAATTAAGATATTTGTAACACATTGCATATTCTACCTAAACTCATGAAATGGCTTAACAAAGTTCGTTAGCCTTGGAAAACTAGAATGCCTTTTCATGGATGAGGGAGGGAAACAGACTGCAACCTCCTGCTGGCATCTGCCAGTATGTTGTTCTGAGTTCACCAGCCCAGGTTATGCCTGCACTCAGTCCTGGCTACAGATAAGATTTCTTATCACTTGGAAAGCAACTGTCTGCAACTCTGTTATAATTGCATTTTCCTCTAATTGCCTACATTTGTTCAAATCCAATAAACTAAAAGTGAAATGCAGTGAGGCAGAAAATGTGTAGATCAGCACCAAAGATAATGTGAACGCAGTGGCCTGTGAACCAAGGCTTCTGAATTTTGCACGTGTAGGGGAGGTGAAGACAGCAGGAGAAGAGGTCAGATTTAAGACCACAGTATGGGAAGAGACAATATGGGTCACCAGGTCTAGTCTCCAGTCTCTCAGGCAACCATATCATAGAATGACTTTCATCAGTTTGTTGAGTTCTGCGTGTAGTAAATTTTAATGACAAATGCACAGGCTGACACTGTTGTTTCAAATCCTCTGAAAATATTGCTTTTCATCTTTCCCAGTCCAGGAAGATATGATTAAAAATAAAATACTACAACTTCTTGGCCTGCTCACCCCAACCCAACCTCCCGTTTTAATTTCATTCTTAAATCTCATTTGCATTCCTTTTGAGCCACATATCTTTTTCCACGTTTTTGAAAAAGCTTGCCTTGTTGTTAGCTGACCTGGCCACACATCAGAGCATCAGCCCTCCCCTTCCACTTACCTCCACAGCTGCCAAATGTGCCGTCATTCCACCCCAGGTGGAATCATTAACTACAATATCCTGTCTTCTCACAGTCCAATAAGTGCTGAAACCCTGTGGTTGTACACCCCAATTAATCTCTTCTGATGTTCAGGTACAGAACAGATTTGATTCTCTCTATTGGGAAGTTGCTCATTAAAGATTGTAAAATAAGACACATGACAATTATGGGTGGGCCTTCTCCCTTTTTATTTGCCTGTATTTGGGGTTGAAGATTGTATTTTCCCTTTGATTTGCTCTATTACTTTTAAGGTAATTTTTTTATGCCAGCTGCTTTTCATGTGCTTTTTTCACCTACTGAGCTATATCTTCTGCCTTCAGGCTGTGCTCTGTGTGATGTCCTTAGCATCCCTTACCTGCAACTTGGCTCAGATCTCACCAGCCTTTGTTTGACCATACAGTGACCCATATTATTTAATAGGATTTCAGATATTGCTGTCATATAATACCTAGATGCAATGCTTTACCAGTTGCTTGAGAAGTTTTATTTGTTCATTAAAGCTCTTTGAGCTAAGCATTCAATATGTTTCTTTAAGTCAGAATTTGGACATTTAAAAGTCAAGCTGTTAATTGTCAGCATTGAGTCTTCAAATGTCTAGAGGGATATCTGCCCTTTCATTTGATAATGTCTCTGAAAAATCCCAAACTGAGACTCTGGTATGTGTTTTAGGGAGTTTTAATTAGATTCTGTTTTATCATTTATCAAGCATATGAAGGCAAATGCAGAGTTTCTTCTTCTATCAGTAAAATTTGTGTAAGAGTCATGGATCTGGGATTAAGGCTCCACAGCAACCTTGATTGAATTATTTCCTAAGTTCTTTTTTGCAATCATTATTGTAATAGATTCTGGATGGAAATACCTAAACTCCCTCACACTGGGTTGCATTGATTTGCAGTACTGATTTGCCCAATTTCATCAGGACCAAGATGAAAAGGGCTTGTGCTTTCAATTGGGGAAGCATGCATTTATTTTAAACACCAAATCAGGCACGGAAAACTGGATCACTTGGTGTTCTATTTTATTTCTAAAATAAGTTTTCAACTTCCCTCTGGCTTTTCCCCTTAAGACTTTATGATAAAATAGCATTTTCAAATACACCTAAACAATTAGAATAAAAATGAGGGGTATTGGCACAGTCGCAATGAACTTTGCAATAACATTCAGTTGCCTGGTCTTTACTGTGGTGTGCAAATTTTCATGGAGCTAGGACACAAACACATTGACATTAACAATGCCTAGAGAGAATTGCTTATTTTGAGAAGTCTATCAAAATTGGCATATTGGCAGATTGAGCAGGGAGAGTCTTTAAGACTCTTATTAGATAATGCTGAATTAATGGTCTTGCTTAAATCCCATTTGTCTCTGAACTATGTGTAGGACCCCATGGAAATGTCTGTCTCTGCTCAAGACCCTCAGGGTTATCTCTGCCTTCTGTTTCCAGAACAGAGCATGGCTTTTCATATTCCTGAAAAGTAGGTAAGTACAGTGACCCATTAAATGTAGAATACTTAAACAGTCTTTGGAGGAGGGACTGGGAATTCTGCCAGTGACCCATAGACTCATGCTTATTTTTGGACTCTTGGCACTCATGGATGTTTAAGAAAACCCTGCTAATTTAAGCAACAACTTTACAAGAGGTGGGGTTATTCCCTCCTCCCAGAGTGACATCAGTCCCTGGTCACAAGATGCTTCAGAAAACTGGGCATTGTACACCACAGGCAGCTGAAATGAATCTGCTCTGGGCACTGAAATACGTCTGGGAGGAGTTGTAGTGCCAACCATGTAGGCATGTGATGGATACTTAGATGATCTGACTCCTGTGAGACAGGCCAAGAAGTATCTCTTAATATATCAGATTAGATTTAGATAAGGATAATTCAGGCTGTCTCTTCTACTTTCCAAGAATTGCTGTTTTCTTTCTTACGATGCATTCAAAATGTAAGAAAATTACCTTCAAGAGCCCCGTGAAAAAGAGCACCTGTGGCAGAGTTGATGTGACAGCAGTTATACTAAAATCTACTTCATCCACTTTGGACAATCTGCTCCAACTTTTTTTCAGTTTGATTCAGAAAGCCACAGACTATGAATAGCATTTAGCAAACATCCATGTTGCTACTAGACAGATACAGACTATTTTACAGACACTTATGAATGTAGATGTGATTACTCATAAATGTAGTGACAAAAAGTAGAACAGCATATGCTTTCTATATTGCAATGGTATCCTCCATGTAATGACTTCAAATACATTTTTAACTGGGGTCAAATCTGTCACCACACTAGCCATAAGGGGAGGGAGAGACTGAGACACAAAGGCTGTGTGCAGATGGTTAAATAAAGCAGTACAGGGCCCTCTGTGTACTCCTGCAGGATGGTGCTGTGTCCTAGGGCATGTCCATGTGCTAAATTCTCCTCTTCCTACGGAAGAGTGGGTAAGCACCTAAAGCAAGCAGGTTTTTGTGGTGCCTGGGAGAACTGTCATGGACACTGGATGAAATAGCGCCCCCGGAGAACATGGATGACAGCACAGTACAGCATCATGGATTGCCTCCATTTAACATAGACACACAGACCAGCTATTTGGCTTGCATAAACACAGGGAAATCGCGGCAGAAGTAGGATGTGATTAACCAGTCATTTATACATTTGCTGGAATTCTAAAATATTATGGCAAGTTTGCAGGAAAGAAATAAAACTTCCATTCTATGTAACATGAAAATTTTTGCTGGCCTAACTACCAGGAGGAAGAGCCTGTAATTTCTACGCTACATACAAACCCAAATCTCACTCTTTTTATTCCATACTATGGGTAGTTCAAGCTTGTCTTCTGTCAAGAGGTCTGCAGAAAAATGAACCCCTGCACAGGCAGTCATTCACCTCCAGATCCAATTCTTCATGGGTCAGGCGATCCGGCAGCTCCACATGGGGCCTTAATAAAACATTCCAAAAAAACTCCAGGGACAGACAGTCATTAAAGGCTGTTAACAGCACCATAATTAAAAACAAATTAACAGGAAATCTGAAATTGCCTTAAGAATTGTTCCTGTCCTGTGTCACATCTCATAAATCTCAAATTACCTTTGAAATTTGACTTAGTATTTGAGAATAGCTGCAAGATCAACAAACCTCTGCAAAGTAGTTAAAAACCTTAAAAATTTTCTTCCTTAGCACTAAGACTAGAGGATATCTCTGACGGTCTGAATAGCACTGATGCTTTTAAAACCCTTTATTTACCTCAGAAGAAAGAAATAGCACAAGAGAAGATGGTTCAGTAGCTGCAGCTGTATTTGTAGTTAATATTTCTCCAGCATGACTGTTGCTTTCTGCTGAACTTGAAACCAGTTAACCCCTTTTAGCCAAAGCATCCTTCCTGTCACATGAAGTGTTAGGTCGTTTCTGCATCCTCATTTAGACGGATGTTTATTATAAAGCCTACATAATGAATGAAAATGGCAATTTCTTCCAAAATAGTTGAACTTCTCTAAGAAGTTGAACTTATCAGCATTTTAGAAAAGTTTATGCTTAAAGATTTAAAGGATACCCTCCAATATTAATATATTTTTAATAATGCTGTGACAGAGGAACTGTATAGGATTTTGACTCCATAGAGAACATAAAACTTGCTTCAAAATTCATTATGAACTGATAGATATATGCTAATGAAACTATAGATACCTACTGTATGCTCAGCAGTTTAAAAGACAATGACCAGAATTTGTTTTAAAGCAAAACAAAATTTATACTCAGCGTGTCAAAATTGCTATGGTTTGATTAAAAATCTGGTGCTATCAGATATTTCATTAAAGCTCAAATCCTATAGAAAAGTAATTATGTGATGATCTTAACTTTTACTTAAAAACAATGCAGTTGATTGTATTGCAACTCCTGCCTGGCTGCAGAGAAAAGCTTGAAAATGTTTCCCAGGTGCATTCTGTAGACTCCAAACCTGAAGACAAATACAAGGACCCATAGATAATAGACTTTCAAATTCCAGGTCTATTGTGAACTCATCTTCATCTTTTCTTAGGGATGACAATTGTGCTTCCTTAGAAAAAAACCCAAAAACCTAATAATTTGCATTGTCAAAGAATGTCAGAAAATATAGCTTGTCATTTTTGTCAGCTTACCAGTTTTTTATCATTGCTAGTAGTGCAGTTTCTCTTAGTTAGACTAAAAAGTTATTTAGCAAGTTTTGGGTTATTTTTTTTCCTTGCTCACTAGCCTTTTTGTTTAGTCTACAAAGCAATTATCAACTACACTGTGTCATGTAAAGCCCAGCAATTTACTTGAGTTATTTTCCCTTCTAAGCCTGCATGCATGAAATTAATTTCTGCTTTCCGCCAGGCTGTGTAGACATAAATCAGTGTTTTGGGGGTTTTTTTACTGGTCTAGCTACCTAGAAGCAGCACAAAGGAATCAGTCCATCCTCACAGCACAGCACAGCGTGGGGCAGGGCAGCAGGCAACACAGAGAAAAGCAAAGTGAAAAATGTTTGAACAAAACCAGTCCAGGACACCAAGGGATAAGGGGCTATTTTTGTTCAGAGTTTTAGTTCCTGAGATGTCCAGATGAGGCCACTGTTGTTATATTATCTCCATTTCAAGAAAGAAATTTACTTTGGTTACCTCAGAGTTTCCCGTCTCCGCAAGTGCAAGCGTGCTCAATAGCCTGTTTTTATGTTGGAGAACAAAGAAAAGGAAACGGTTATTTTTTTTATTTTTTTTTTTTTTTTATTTCACATGGTAGTTACGGTACTCGTGGAGGCAGGAAGGGAACCGGACAATGAGAGCTGCAGATGTGGAATTCCTTTTTTAAATCCCCTTTGCTGCTGTTTGCTGCCTGACAGGCAGAGGAGATACAGCAGTGTAATAGCAGGAGATCCTTTGAGGCTGAAGCAGAGCAAGCATTTTTCTTTGATAGAGATCCCCGGGTGAAGCTTTCCAGCAACAGCCCAGCCCAGACTGTGCTGGGCTGTATCACAGGCTTAGTTTCAAATGGACAGCATGGTGCAAAGCCAGGGAAGGGTACAGAGCACTTTGGCTGAGTCACGCTGTTAGGAAACAAGGATTTCTGTGGTGAGAGGCCAGAGTGGGCACTGCCAAGTCCCCAGGCAGTGAACTCCAGTGTGTTTTGAAGATGGGGATGATGTTCTCATCCAAAAATATCTGGACAGCCATGGGGGGAGGCAGTGACTACAGGAAGACTGTTTCCTTTGTGTTTTGATTTTGTTTTTTACTAAAAGTGACCTGCAGGAGGAAAAGCTCTGAAGTGGCCATGGGGCCACGGTTGCAGGTGGGAGCCCAGTCAAAGGGAGCCATGCTGGTCTCTGAGTAGAGCTGCAGCAGTTTCCTCATTCCAGCACTGAGACTAAAAGAAAGGAAATGCCTAACTTTATAAATGCTCTTTATAAAGCTTTTTGCTTCTTGCCTTGTTCAAATCCACAGACGCTCTCTGATAATAGTTGTATTTTTGAGATTTTGAGCCTCATGAGAGGCTGTTGCTTTTGCTGTTCCACCAGCCTGGGCTCAAGGGCCACATTTTAGGCTCATGTTCCCCATCATGCAAGGCCCAATCTGGCCTGAGCTCAGCCAGCTGCTGGGTTTCCTCTGCTGAGCAGCTCCTCTGCCTGCAGTGGCAGGGTTATCTCTGCCACTCTAGGCAGGACTAGAAAGGGGTGTGGGGATGATGGTTAACAAGAGTCAGAGCTTATGGCCACAATGCCATTTAATATAACATTTGTTTGCAAATTGACAACTATTGCCAAAATGTGCTTGCAAGGGAGGGATCTGTGACTCACAGTCAGGCTGCCAACCCACTCTAACCAAACAGATACAACTAGCCTCAGCCCTTTTCGGGCTTGTTCAGGCACTCCAGAGAATGCAATATTTCAGCCTCTGGACTAGCTGGCAGTCCTTTTTTAATTGTGTGCCTCACTCAGCTTGCCACCATCTTGTGCTGCTCGGTGTAGTCCTGACTGCTCTTCTCCCGTAGGACCCAGGAGGCTTGCCAGACACAACTACAGTCATGCCCCTCTCTACGCTCTCTTCCTAAGCAGATGCAGCTCTAGGAGGGACCCAAAGCTCAAAGGAGACTGAGTTGTACTTCGAAGTAGAGGGACTGTAGGGATTGAATCCAAAGTAGTTGCTAAAGTGCCTTGACTCCCAGCTGCAACTTCCTTCATAATCCTTTAACATCTGAGCTAATGCTAGGTTTTAAAGTGAGGATCTCTGAAATGAGCTGGTAAGGGAGAGTGCACTCATCATCAAATCTCTCAGCAACACATCTTCATCACCAAGGATTATCCAACCAAGAGAGAGGAAAAGCCCTGAAAGTCTTGTACTATATGTTGCAATTTTCACCTAATTTAAATGATCCCTAAAGTTTTTGCAGATCCTTTTTAGGGTCCTTTTGAGTTTAAACTCACTGCATGCATATTCCTGTAGCAATACAATTTCCTTTCACCAACAGAGCTTGCTTCAGCTGTTCTTGGGTATTATTATAACTCACTGCTTCCTTCCTCTCCCATCAGTCCTTCTATCTCAGATCTAAGTGTCATTTATAGTTCAGGCTATTTGACTGATAGTCCCCCTGTACTACAGAATAGCCCAGAAAGACATGAAAGTTCTCAGGGAAAGGGACATCAAGAGGCTCTATTCTCCAGAGTACAAAAGAACCAGACCCCAAAAATCTGGTTGATAGATGTAAAAGTAGCAGAGGACATTTAGGACAGAGTAATTTGGGAAGAACTGTGAGGTACGACTGCTCACACTTGGCAACATATGTAGCAATCACCCAAGTGGTTGCAGATACCACTGGAAAATGTCACTGCTGCAGTGAAGGTGGTACGTTTTCTGAAGAGGCCTATCCTCACCACAAAGGGGGTATAAAAGCTAACACTTTCTGTGAGAGTAATTTTCTTTTTAGTAATTTTTGTTTTTTTAACTAAACAGAAACAAGGACTGAGATAAAAAGTTAACCAGTGGTTTTGCAGCATGCAAAATTTTCTGGTAGATTAGTAACTACTTCAGTGAAATCAGGAACATCAAAATAAAAATAATTTTGAAAATGTCCTTTAAATCTGACTTGTAATGATGGCTTCTTTCCTTGTTTTCTTCCTTAGCTTGCTCATTTGTTTTTTTGAAATCTCTCTTGTTAATTGTCCTGCAGCCATGGTATGTACCAGATAGCCAAGAAAGCTGACATGGTGAAGTTATATACAGCATCCTTGTGACCTTTTTGCAGTGAAGATACATATCTGTCCAATAAAGCCCAGGCCAAATGACAGTGACAGCTGTCTTGTGGCATTCAGTTTGAATTGAACAGGTTTGCTTGCAAGTCAGGAGCAAGTATTTCATTACAGACTCTGCACCAAGATCAACACAAGCCCCCAAAAGTGAAACTTTCCCTTAGCAGCTATGGAAACTGCTCTGGTGGACTGAGATGCACTTCACAGGCTCCTCCTTGTCTCCTTGCTTTGACTTTCCCGCCTCCTGCAAGCTGTCATCCTCTGTTGGCATTTGCATATTGGTTTAGCACTTGCAAGGGAAGAAAACTTCGCTTCTCTCAGGAGAGAATCAGAGTGTTATGGGAACCGAGCACTCAAAGAACGAGGGGCGAAGGAGCATGGTTTTTCTTAGGAAAGGTCCAAAGTTGCCTGCATGGGAAGACGCCCTTCTCTCAGGGAGAGATCCCAAATCACTGCTGAAACGGGGATTACGTTATGTCAGCTTAAGCCTCATAATGAAAGGGATGACCAGCACGCCTGACTTCTTGTGGGGACTGCCTGAGGTGCAAAAGCTGAACCTTTCACGCAACCAGTTGGTGGTGATCCCTCCTTCGCTGGGGAAACTGGACAGGCTGGTAGTGCTGAACTTGGGTGGCAATTGCCTCAAGAGTCTGCCTAAAGAGATCGGGCTGCTGAGGAACCTGAGGGTCTTGTTTGTCAATATGAATTGCCTGACAGAAGTGCCAGCAGAGCTCAGCTTATGCAGGAAGCTGGAGGTTCTGAGCCTCTCGCACAACCGCATCTCACAACTGCCTTTGAGCTTCACCGATCTAACAAGTTTGAGGAAACTGAACCTCAGTAACAACCGCTTTGTGCAAATTCCGCTTTGCATTTTTGCACTGAGGAGCTTAGACTTCTTGCACCTAGGTTCCAACAAGCTGGAAAACATAGCAGAGAGTATCCAGTATCTGGTCAATCTGCAAATCTTTATCATAGAGAATAACAACATACGCAGTCTGCCACGGTCTCTCTGCTACATCACTACTCTGGAGTTACTAAACGTTGATTACAATGCCCTACAGACTCTCCCCGATGACCTCTACCTTTTGCGCCGGCTGCGCCGCATCGCCTGGAACCCGATGGACAAAGGCCTCCACATCGCCCACAACCCCTTGTCCCGGCCCCTACCCGAGGTCGTTGAGGGCGGGCTGGATGTCCTCTTCAACTACCTCAGGGAGAAAAAGGAGCACAACTGAGCTTCCGCAGATTTTGGGATTAAGCCTGTCATCAAGACTCAATTGGATCGGAGAGCTTTCCTGCACAGGCATTTCCCCTTCATAATACTCGGATTTCGAAGGCTATGGATGGCTTTAGTAACAGGAGGAAAGCAAGTAAAGTATGATGGTCTTGTGTGAGGAACAAACTTCCTAAAAATAGCCACGGCTATAACCTTCAGTGTTGGTGTGCTTGGGCTTTTTTTAGAAAAACAACAAACTTGTGATAAAATGTTTGTTCTTCATTTGACAGAAACAAATTAAGGCAGACTGCCAGACAGGCAGAAATGTGTATTTGACAGCCATTAGGTTTGAGAAATATTAATATAAATTGGATTTACTATATGTGATTGCAATTGCATTTTTACTCCTACTCGCTTCTTCATATACAGGTAAACCACTACATAAACACTGTCATCTAAGCGAATCTCAAGGAAAATGTTTGCTTTTGGCAGTGAATACATCCTGAGCTATATTAGCTCACAGACAATATATTACCAGCCAGTTCAATACCATTTGTTGTTCACCCCACAGTTCTATAAATTACAGGTAAAGATTGCTGTTGATAAGGCAATTTCACAGTTCTTTGGAAGAGGATCCCAAACTTCCCCAAACCTCCAGATCCTCTCATGAGGCAAATAGCCCTTCTCATGGAGCCTCCTAGGATGGTGACAGCAGTGCATCGCATCAGCCAGAAGCAACATCTGCACAAAGCAGAGAAAAAACAGTGCGTTCTTCCCTCAAACAAAAGATAGAGTTGTTCATTGCTAGAAGTACAACTGCTCTCAATTCCCCTTCCTGTACCCTTTTGATTGGAACTGTGGAGTAACTTTACCTGGGAGGCTGTATGTCTCCTAAAGGTGAAATATTACTTTCAGGAAAAGCAGCATCAAACCAGTCATCACCTTAAGTAAAATATTCAAAAACAAGTAGTTATTTCTGTGATTTTCATTATCAGCCAGTAGCATAAAGTTGGGTCTTATGTGGTTTTTCATATTGATCTTCTGTGGATGTCCTTCATCAAAGTTTTATCTGGTAATAAAGAGGCAGTATGAAAGAGCTGTTAACAATTTATGCAACCTGGGTTTTTTTGTTCCCTCACAGCAGTGTAAAACAAAAGCAGCTCTGCTGAAATCAGTTGAGATAAATGCTCGTAATAGCAGCATAGAAGAGGAGTGAGATTGTAATTCTTGGGCTAATTAGGAGTATTCAAAGCCATTTTTAAAGTGCTTCCTATGTCAAATCTCAGGAATCAATGATTACTTTCTAAAATATAATTTGCTTAAAATTATGGGAGGCTGTGAAAGGCCAATCCTGCTTCTAGTGAAGCTAATGGACAATTCCTTACTGAGGGAAAACTCTTCAGCAGAGGTAGGAGCAGACTGATAACAACAGACAATTATGTAATTCACAGGTACATGCAAATAAATGCAGCACCTTTGGTCACACTAACATTATCAGTGCAATATTGAATGCTAGCTATGAAGAATGCTCACAGAATATTCCACTCTGGGTCTGGCTGCCCTGATATTTTTTATGTTGGATTGTTTTGTCATCTTAATTGAGAATTTCGCTGCTAGGCCCAGGAGTCACAGTATCCAAGAGTGCAGTCAAGAACAAACTTTATGTTTCTAGTAAACATGGAACCTTTTTGAAAGGCACATTTGCTTAAGCAAGAAAACAAACACCAAAATACAGTTATTTTATCCCTTTTTTACTTAATATATGTTTCAAATGCAAAGATATTTTATGTATAGCTTTACACGTATTTATTTGACTGATGCAAAGGATTTACAGCAAAGTTCCAAGTTTTTAGTGAACAGTGGATCTAGTAAATTAGTATATGATTCCATTAGAGACAAGAAATAAAGCTGCAATTATTTATAGAAATACCAACAGATAATTCTTGGAGGGGATTAGGCACAGATTATTAACTTTTCTAAATGTCCATTTCATATCCCTGAGTCTGGCATTCACATAAACACTGCAATATTGCTTTGCAGGAAAATTAGATGCCTATGGCATTAATCACCTGAAAAAATTTTCCACATATCAGTAGCCGGGATTATATTACACCAGATAGCCTCTGATGTGATCTGACTAAGAGAGGTATGCAAAGTAATTTACATGGAAGATGTGAGGTTGGACTGTGTGTGTTCATTAGGATATCACTACAAGGGTGAGAAAGAATGAAGGGTGAGAAAGAAAACGGTCTCCAGACAGGGGATTAAAAGGTAAATTTGACATAATCAAATGCATCCAGGAAAGCAGTTATAATATGAAGTGCAATACAAATAATTTAAATTTCAATTATTCAATTGAATAATAATAACTCTTATTCAAGCTAATAAACCTTTGAAAGCATACAAAACACATAAAAGTGACTGTCTTTTTAAAACAGAATAATAAAATTGATTGACTAAATGGTACTTTAATGTATAATTCAGATTTTACCATTAGGAAAATAATTTCTACTGATCTGCTTTAATTTTTCTTTCATTCCTCAGTCAAGACCCTTATAAATACCTTTCTCAGAGATATTGAACATTATTTCACATGACTGGAGGTAGTGTTCTGAATTCTTGTTAAAAGACTGTATATCCCTGTTAAAGTATAGAAAGATGCATGAGAGGCAAATAAAGATACAGTATTTGCATCTGAGACAGAGCAAGATAGAGAAAGCAAGTAAGGACAGGGGAGGGAGATAGAATGCCTAATGCCACATGCTGGCTCTAGTTTTGAGCAGGGCATTAGAAAAGAATTGGTGGATCTCAGCATTGTCATCTGATATTAGCTGTGCAGACAGCAGGGAAAAACGAACTGAAATGCTGCAGGGACTGTAGTCATATCTGGTAATACATGACAACAATACCACTTCTATGTGTATCAAATGATTCAAGTTTCATTTTATAATCTTTCAGAGAACTGTATGTGGAACATTATGCTTATTTCTAGTTCACACTGAAGTTTTCTCATCCTAAGCCTCAGAGTAGCATAATATTCAATGCATCTATTATTTTTCTGGTTGGTGGTGTTCTTTAAAAGAATGGAAAAAGTGTGATCCACTTGTAGAAAGGATACTCTTTTGGCAGGGTGACTCTACCACTCTCAGAACCTCTCAAAGTGCTTGGAAAAACTCTTGATGTGAACAAAACAAAGGGCAAAAACAAGATGTGCTGGTTTAAAAGTAAACTGGCAGGAGAAAATGGACCCACCACTAGAGAGATTATAAGTCAGAGTTACAA